>CAMRHE010001061.1:50000-239658 GCA_947044405.1 Leptodactylus fallax | reverse complement strand
ATATTGTTGTACATAGGAGGTAGTATTATAGTAGTTATATTGTTGTAGATAGGAGCAGTATTATAGTAGTTATATCCTTGTACATAGGATAGTTATATTCTTGTACATAGGAGCAGTATTATAGTAGTTATATTCTTGTACATAGGAGCAGTATTATAGTAGTTATATTCTTGTACATAGGAGCAGTATTATAGTAGTTATATTCTTGTACATAGGAGCAGTATTATAGTAGTTATATTCTTGTACATAGGAGCAGTATTATAGTAGTTATATTCTTGTACATAGGAGCAGTATTATAGTAGTTATATTCTTGTACATAGGAGCAGTATTATAGTAGTTATATTCTTGTACATAGGAGTAGTATTATAGTAGTTATATTCTTGTACATAGCAGTATTATAGTAGTTATATTCTTGTACATAGGAGCAGTATTATAGTAGTTATATTCTTGTACATAGGAGGTAGTATTATAGTAGTTATATTCTTGTACATAGGAGGTAGTATTATAGTAGTTATATTCTTGTACATAGGAGGTAGTATTATAGTAGTTATATTCTTGTACATAGGAGGTAGTATTATAGTAGTTATATTCTTGTACATAGGAGCAGTATTATAGTAGTTATATTCTTGTACATAGGAGCAGTATTATAGTAGTTATATTCTTGTACATAGGAGTAGTATTATAGTAGTTATATTCTTGTACATAGGAGCAGTATTATAGTAGTTATATTCTTGTACATAGGAGGTAGTATTATAGTAGTTATATTCTTGTACATAGGAGCAGTATTATAGTAGTTATATTCTTGTACATAGGAGGTAGTATTATAGTAGTTATATTCTTGTACATAGGAGCAGTATTATAGTAGTTATATTCTTGTACATAGGAGCAGTATTATAGTAGTTATATTCTTGTACATAGGAGCAGTATTATAGTAGTTATATTCTTGTACATAGGAGCAGTATTATAGTAGTTATATTCTTGTACATAGGAGCAGTATTATAGTAGTTATATTCTTGTACATAGGAGCAGTATTATAGTAGTTATATTCTTGTACATAGGAGCAGTATTATAGTAGTTATATTCTTGTACATAGGAGCAGTATTATAGTAGTTATATTCTTGTACATAGGAGCAGTATTATAGTAGTTATATTCTTGTACATAGGAGCAGTATTATAGTAGTTATATTCTTGTACATAGGAGCAGTATTATAGTAGTTATATTCTTGTACATAGGAGCAGTATTATAGTAGTTATATTCTTGTACATAGGAGCAGTATTATAGTAGTTATATTCTTGTACATAGGAGCAGTATTATAGTAGTTATATTCTTGTACATAGGAGCAGTATTATAGTAGTTATATTCTTGTACATAGGAGCAGTATTATAGTAGTTATATTCTTGTACATAGGAGCAGTATTATAGTAGTTATATTCTTGTACATAGGAGCAGTATTATAGTAGTTATATTCTTGTACATAGGAGCAGTATTATAGTAGTTATATTCTTGTACATAGGAGCAGTATTATAGTAGTTATATTCTTGTACATAGGAGCAGTATTATAGTAGTTATATTCTTGTACATAGGAGCAGTATTATAGTAGTTATATTCTTGTACATAGGAGCAGTATTATAGTAGTTATATTCTTGTACATAGGAGGTAGTATTATAGTAGTTATATTCTTGTACATAGGAGCAGTATTATAGTAGTTATATTCTTGTACATAGGAGCAGTATTATAGTAGTTATATTCTTGTACATAGGAGCAGTATTATAGTAGTTATATTCTTGTACATAGGAGCAGTATTATAGTAGTTATATTCTTGTACATAGGAGCAGTATTATAGTAGTTATATTCTTGTACATAGGAGCAGTATTATAGTAGTTATATTCTTGTACATAGGAGGTAGTATTATAGTAGTTATATTCTTGTACATAGGAGCAGTATTATAGTAGTTATATTCTTGTACATAGGAGCAGTATTATAGTAGTTATATTCTTGTACATAGGAGCAGTATTATAGTAGTTATATTCTTGTACATAGGAGCAGTATTATAGTAGTTATATTCTTGTACATAGGAGCAGTATTATAGTAGTTATATTCTTGTACATAGGAGCAGTATTATAGTAGTTATATTCTTGTACATAGGAGCAGTATTATAGTAGTTATATTCTTGTACATAGGAGCAGTATTATAGTAGTTATATTCTTGTACATAGGAGCAGTATTATAGTAGTTATATTCTTGTACATAGGAGCAGTATTATAGTAGTTATATTCTTGTACATAGGAGCAGTATTATAGTAGTTATATTCTTGTACATAGGAGCAGTATTATAGTAGTTATATTCTTGTACATAGGAGCAGTATTATAGTAGTTATATTCTTGTACATAGGAGCAGTATTATAGTAGTTATATTCTTGTACATAGGAGCAGTATTATAGTAGTTATATTCTTGTACATAGGAGCAGTATTATAGTAGTTATATTCTTGTACATAGGAGCAGTATTATAGTAGTTATATTCTTGTACATAGGAGCAGTATTATAGTAGTTATATTCTTGTACATAGGAGCAGTATTATAGTAGTTATATTCTTGTACATAGGAGCAGTATTATAGTAGTTATATTCTTGTACATAGGAGCAGTATTATAGTAGTTATATTCTTGTACATAGGAGCAGTATTATAGTAGTTATATTCTTGTACATAGGAGGTAGTATTATAGTAGTTATATTCTTGTACATAGGAGTAGTATTATAGTAGTTATATTCTTGTACATAGGAGTAGTATTATAGTAGTTATATTCTTGTACATAGGAGCAGTATTATAGTAGTTATATTCTTGTACATAGGAGCAGTATTATAGTAGTTATATTCTTGTACATAGGAGGTAGTATTATAGTAGTTATATTCTTGTACATAGGAGCAGTATTATAGTAGTTATATTCTTGTACATAGGAGCAGTATTATAGTAGTTATATTCTTGTACATAGGAGCAGTATTATAGTAGTTATATTCTTGTACATAGGAGCAGTATTATAGTAGTTATATTCTTGTACATAGGAGCAGTATTATAGTAGTTATATTCTTGTACATAGGAGCAGTATTATAGTAGTTATATTCTTGTACATAGGAGCAGTATTATAGTAGTTATATTCTTGTACATAGGAGCAGTATTATAGTAGTTATATTCTTGTACATAGGAGGTAGTATTATAGTAGTTATATTCTTGTACATAGGAGCAGTATTATAGTAGTTATATTCTTTACATAGGAGCAGTATTATAGTAGTTATATTCTTGTACATAGGAGCAGTATTATAGTAGTTATATTCTTGTACATAGGAGTAGTATTATAGTAGTTATATTCTTGTACATAGGAGCAGTATTATAGTAGTTATATTCTTGTACATAGGAGCAGTATTATAGTAGTTATATTCTTGTACATAGGAGGCAGTATTATAGTAGTTATATTCTTGTACATAGGAGCAGTATTATAGTAGTTATATTCTTGTACATAGGGGCAGTATTATAGTAGTTATATTCTTGTACATAGGAGTAGTATTATAGTAGTTATATTCTTGTACATAGGAGTAGTATTATAGTAGTTATATTCTTGTACATAGGAGCAGTATTATAGTAGTTATATTCTTGTACATAGGAGCAGTATTATAGTAGTTATATTCTTGTACATAGGAGCAGTATTATAGTAGTTATATTCTTGTACATAGGAGCAGTATTATAGTAGTTATATTCTTGTACATAGGAGCAGTATTATAGTAGTTATATTCTTGTACATAGGAGCAGTATTATAGTAGTTATATTCTTGTACATAGGAGCAGTATTATAGTAGTTATATTCTTGTACATAGGAGCAGTATTATAGTAGTTATATTCTTGTACATAGGAGCAGTATTATAGTAGTTATATTCTTGTACATAGGAGCAGTATTATAGTAGTTATATTCTTGTACATAGGAGCAGTATTATAGTAGTTATATTCTTGTACATAGGAGCAGTATTATAGTAGTTATATTCTTGTACATAGGAGCAGTATTATAGTAGTTATATTCTTGTACATAGGAGCAGTATTATAGTAGTTATATTCTTGTACATAGGAGCAGTATTATAGTAGTTATATTCTTGTACATAGGAGCAGTATTATAGTAGTTATATTCTTGTACATAGGAGCAGTATTATAGTAGTTATATTCTTGTACATAGGAGCAGTATTATAGTAGTTATATTCTTGTACATAGGAGCAGTATTATAGTAGTTATATTCTTGTACATAGGAGCAGTATTATAGTAGTTATATTCTTGTACATAGGAGGTAGTATTATAGTAGTTATATTCTTGTACATAGGAGGTAGTATTATAGTAGTTATATTCTTGTACATAGGAGGTAGTATTATAGTAGTTATATTCTTGTACATAGGAGCAGTATTATAGTAGTTATATTCTTGTACATAGGAGCAGTATTATAGTAGTTATATTCTTGTACATAGGAGCAGTATTATAGTAGTTATATTCTTGTACATAGGAGCAGTATTATAGTAGTTATATTCTTGTACATAGGAGCAGTATTATAGTAGTTATATTCTTGTACATAGGAGCAGTATTATAGTAGTTATATTCTTGTACATAGGAGTAGTATTATAGTAGTTATATTCTTGTACATAGGAGCAGTATTATAGTAGTTATATTCTTGTACATAGGAGGTAGTATTATAGTAGTTATATTCTTGTACATAGGAGCAGTATTATAGTAGTTATATTCTTGTACATAGGAGCAGTATTATAGTAGTTATATTCTTGTACATAGGAGCAGTATTATAGTAGTTATATTCTTGTACATAGGAGCAGTATTATAGTAGTTATATTCTTGTACATAGGAGCAGTATTATAGTAGTTATATTCTTGTACATAGGAGCAGTATTATAGTAGTTATATTCTTGTACATAGGAGGTAGTATTATAGTAGTTATATTCTTGTACATAGGAGCAGTATTATAGTAGTTATATTCTTGTACATAGGAGCAGTATTATAGTAGTTATATTCTTGTACATAGGAGCAGTATTATAGTAGTTATATTCTTGTACATAGGAGCAGTATTATAGTAGTTATATTCTTGTACATAGGAGCAGTATTATAGTAGTTATATTCTTGTACATAGGAGCAGTATTATAGTAGTTATATTCTTGTACATAGGAGGTAGTATTATAGTAGTTATATTCTTGTACATAGGAGCAGTATTATAGTAGTTATATTCTTGTACATAGGAGCAGTATTATAGTAGTTATATTCTTGTACATAGGAGCAGTATTATAGTAGTTATATTCTTGTACATAGGAGCAGTATTATAGTAGTTATATTCTTGTACATAGGAGCAGTATTATAGTAGTTATATTCTTGTACATAGGAGGTAGTATTATAGTAGTTATATTCTTGTACATAGGAGCAGTATTATAGTAGTTATATTCTTGTACATAGGAGCAGTATTATAGTAGTTATATTCTTGTACATAGGAGCAGTATTATAGTAGTTATATTCTTGTACATAGGAGCAGTATTATAGTAGTTATATTCTTGTACATAGGAGCAGTATTATAGTAGTTATATTCTTGTACATAGGAGCAGTATTATAGTAGTTATATTCTTGTACATAGGAGGTAGTATTATAGTAGTTATATTCTTGTACATAGGAGGTAGTATTATAGTAGTTATATTCTTGTACATAGGAGGTAGTATTATAGTAGTTATATTCTTGTACATAGGAGCAGTATTATAGTAGTTATATTCTTGTACATAGGAGCAGTATTATAGTAGTTATATTCTTGTACATAGGAGCAGTATTATAGTAGTTATATTCTTGTACATAGGAGGTAGTATTATAGTAGTTATATTCTTGTACATAGGAGCAGTATTATAGTAGTTATATTCTTGTACATAGGAGCAGTATTATAGTAGTTATATTCTTGTACATAGGAGCAGTATTATAGTAGTTATATTCTTGTACATAGGAGCAGTATTATAGTAGTTATATTCTTGTACATAGGAGCAGTATTATAGTAGTTATATTCTTGTACATAGGAGCAGTATTATAGTAGTTATATTCTTGTACATAGGAGCAGTATTATAGTAGTTATATTCTTGTACATAGGAGCAGTATTATAGTAGTTATATTCTTGTACATAGGAGCAGTATTATAGTAGTTATATTCTTGTACATAGGAGCAGTATTATAGTAGTTATATTCTTGTACATAGGAGCAGTATTATAGTAGTTATATTCTTGTACATAGGAGCAGTATTATAGTAGTTATATTCTTGTACATAGGAGCAGTATTATAGTAGTTATATTCTTGTACATAGGAGCAGTATTATAGTAGTTATATTCTTGTACATAGGAGGTAGTATTATAGTAGTTATATTCTTGTACATAGGAGCAGTATTATAGTAGTTATATTCTTGTACATAGGAGCAGTATTATAGTAGTTATATTCTTGTACATAGGAGCAGTATTATAGTAGTTATATTCTTGTACATAGGAGCAGTATTATAGTAGTTATATTCTTGTACATAGGAGCAGTATTATAGTAGTTATATTCTTGTACATAGGAGCAGTATTATAGTAGTTATATTCTTGTACATAGGAGCAGTATTATAGTAGTTATATTCTTGTACATAGGAGCAGTATTATAGTAGTTATATTCTTGTACATAGGAGGTAGTATTATAGTAGTTATATTCTTGTACATAGGAGCAGTATTATAGTAGTTATATTCTTGTACATAGGGAGCAGTATTATAGTAGTTATATTCTTGTACATAGGAGTAGTATTATAGTAGTTATATTCTTGTACATAGGAGCAGTATTATAGTAGTTATATTCTTGTACATAGGAGCAGTATTATAGTAGTTATATTCTTGTACATAGGAGCAGTATTATAGTAGTTATATTCTTGTACATAGGAGCAGTATTATAGTAGTTATATTCTTGTACATAGGAGCAGTATTATAGTAGTTATATTCTTGTACATAGGAGCAGTATTATAGTAGTTATATTCTTGTACATAGGAGCAGTATTATAGTAGTTATATTCTTGTACATAGGAGCAGTATTATAGTAGTTATATTCTTGTACATAGGAGCAGTATTATAGTAGTTATATTCTTGTACATAGGAGCAGTATTATAGTAGTTATATTCTTGTACATAGGAGGTAGTATTATAGTAGTTATATTCTTGTACATAGGAGCAGTATTATAGTAGTTATATTCTTGTACATAGGAGCAGTATTATAGTATAGTTATATTCTTGTACATAGGAGCAGTATTATAGTAGTTATATTCTTGTACATAGGAGCAGTATTATAGTAGTTATATTCTTGTACATAGGAGCAGTATTATAGTAGTTATATTCTTGTACATAGGAGCAGTATTATAGTAGTTATATTCTTGTACATAGGAGCAGTATTATAGTAGTTATATTCTTGTACATAGGAGCAGTATTATAGTAGTTATATTCTTGTACATAGGAGCAGTATTATAGTAGTTATATTCTTGTACATAGGAGCAGTATTATAGTAGTTATATTCTTGTACATAGGAGTAGTATTATAGTAGTTATATTCTTGTACATAGGAGCAGTATTATAGTAGTTATATTCTTGTACATAGGAGGTAGTATTATAGTAGTTATATTCTTGTACATAGGAGCAGTATTATAGTAGTTATATTCTTGTACATAGGAGCAGTATTATAGTAGTTATATTCTTGTACATAGGAGCAGTATTATAGTAGTTATATTCTTGTACATAGGAGCAGTATTATAGTAGTTATATTCTTGTACATAGGAGCAGTATTATAGTAGTTATATTCTTGTACATAGGAGCAGTATTATAGTAGTTATATTCTTGTACATAGGAGCAGTATTATAGTAGTTATATTCTTGTACATAGGAGCAGTATTATAGTAGTTATATTCTTGTACATAGGAGCAGTATTATAGTAGTTATATTCTTGTACATAGGAGGTTAGTATTATAGTAGTTATATTCTTGTACATAGGAGCAGTATTATAGTAGTTATATTCTTGTACATAGGAGCAGTATTATAGTAGTTATATTCTTGTACATAGGAGCAGTATTATAGTAGTTATATTCTTGTACATAGGAGCAGTATTATAGTAGTTATATTCTTGTACATAGGAGCAGTATTATAGTAGTTATATTCTTGTACATAGGAGCAGTATTATAGTAGTTATATTCTTGTACATAGGAGCAGTATTATAGTAGTTATATTCTTGTACATAGGAGCAGTATTATAGTAGTTATATTCTTGTACATAGGAGGTAGTATTATAGTAGTTATATTCTTGTACATAGGAGCAGTATTATAGTAGTTATATTCTTGTACATAGGAGCAGTATTATAGTAGTTATATTCTTGTACATAGGAGCAGTATTATAGTAGTTATATTCTTGTACATAGGAGGTAGTATTATAGTAGTTATATTCTTGTACATAGGAGTATTAGTATTATAGTAGTTATATTCTTGTACATAGGAGCAGTATTATAGTAGTTATATTCTTGTACATAGGAGCAGTATTATAGTAGTTATATTCTTGTACATAGGAGCAGTATTATAGTAGTTATATTCTTGTACATAGGAGCAGTATTATAGTAGTTATATTCTTGTACATAGGAGCAGTATTATAGTAGTTATATTCTTGTACATAGGAGCAGTATTATAGTAGTTATATTCTTGTACATAGGAGCAGTATTATAGTAGTTATATTCTTGTACATAGGAGCAGTATTATAGTAGTTATATTCTTGTACATAGGAGCAGTATTATAGTAGTTATATTCTTGTACATAGGGGAGGTAGTATTATAGTAGTTATATTCTTGTACATAGGAGTAGTATTATAGTAGTTATATTCTTGTACATAGGAGTAGTATTATAGTAGTTATATTCTTGTACATAGGAGCAGTATTATAGTAGTTATATTCTTGTACATAGGAGCAGTATTATAGTAGTTATATTCTTGTACATAGGAGCAGTATTATAGTAGTTATATTCTTGTACATAGGAGCAGTATTATAGTAGTTATATTCTTGTACATAGGAGCAGTATTATAGTAGTTATATTCTTGTACATAGGAGCAGTATTATAGTAGTTATATTCTTGTACATAGGAGCAGTATTATAGTAGTTATATTCTTGTACATAGGAGTTAGTATTATAGTAGTTATATTCTTGTACATAGGAGGTAGTATTATAGTAGTTATATTCTTGTACATAGGAGCAGTATTATAGTAGTTATATTCTTGTACATAGGAGCAGTATTATAGTAGTTATATTCTTGTACATAGGAGCAGTATTATAGTAGTTATATTCTTGTACATAGGAGCAGTATTATAGTAGTTATATTCTTGTACATAGGAGTTAGTATTATAGTAGTTATATTCTTGTACATAGGAGTAGTATTATAGTAGTTATATTCTTGTACATAGGAGCAGTATTATAGTAGTTATATTCTTGTACATAGGAGCAGTATTATAGTAGTTATATTCTTGTACATAGGAGTAGTATTATAGTAGTTATATTCTTGTACATAGGAGCAGTATTATAGTAGTTATATTCTTGTACATAGGAGCAGTATTATAGTAGTTATATTCTTGTACATAGGAGCAGTATTATAGTAGTTATATTCTTGTACATAGGAGGTAGTATTATAGTAGTTATATTCTTGTACATAGGAGGTAGTATTATAGTAGTTATATTCTTGTACATAGGAGGTAGTATTATAGTAGTTATATTCTTGTACATAGGAGCAGTATTATAGTAGTTATATTCTTGTACATAGGAGCAGTATTATAGTAGTTATATTCTTGTACATAGGAGTAGTATTATAGTAGTTATATTCTTGTACATAGGAGCAGTATTATAGTAGTTATATTCTTGTACATAGGAGCAGTATTATAGTAGTTATATTCTTGTACATAGGAGCAGTATTATAGTAGTTATATTCTTGTACATAGGAGTAGTATTATAGTAGTTATATTCTTGTACATAGGAGCAGTATTATAGTAGTTATATTCTTGTACATAGGAGGTAGTATTATAGTAGTTATATTCTTGTACATAGGAGCAGTATTATAGTAGTTATATTCTTGTACATAGGAGCAGTATTATAGTAGTTATATTCTTGTACATAGGAGTAGTATTATAGTAGTTATATTCTTGTACATAGGAGCAGTATTATAGTAGTTATATTCTTGTACATAGGAGCAGTATTATAGTAGTTATATTCTTGTACATAGGAGCAGTATTATAGTAGTTATATTCTTGTACATAGGAGCAGTATTATAGTAGTTATATTCTTGTACATAGGAGCAGTATTATAGTAGTTATATTCTTGTACATAGGAGCAGTATTATAGTAGTTATATTCTTGTACATAGGAGCAGTATTATAGTAGTTATATTCTTGTACATAGGAGCAGTATTATAGTAGTTATATTCTTGTACATAGGAGCAGTATTATAGTATTATATTCTTGTACATAGGAGCAGTATTATAGTAGTTATATTCTTGTACATAGGAGCAGTATTATAGTAGTTATATTCTTGTACATAGGAGGCAGTATTATAGTAGTTATATTCTTGTACATAGGAGCAGTATTATAGTAGTTATATTCTTGTACATAGGAGCAGTATTATAGTAGTTATATTCTTGTACATAGGAGCAGTATTATAGTAGTTATATTCTTGTACATAGGAGTAGTATTATAGTAGTTATATTCTTGTACATAGGAGCAGTATTATAGTAGTTATATTCTTGTACATAGGAGCAGTATTATAGTAGTTATATTCTTGTACATAGGAGCAGTATTATAGTAGTTATATTCTTGTACATAGGAGCAGTAGTATTATAGTAGTTATATTCTTGTACATAGGAGTAGTATTATAGTAGTTATATTCTTGTACATAGGAGCAGTATTATAGTAGTTATATTCTTGTACATAGGAGCAGTATTATAGTAGTTATATTCTTGTACATAGGAGTATTATAGTATTATAGTAGTTATATTCTTGTACATAGGAGCAGTATTATAGTAGTTATATTCTTGTACATAGGAGCAGTATTATAGTAGTTATATTCTTGTACATAGGAGCAGTATTATAGTAGTTATATTCTTGTACATAGGAGCAGTATTATAGTAGTTATATTCTTGTACATAGGAGCAGTATTATAGTAGTTATATTCTTGTACATAGGAGGTAGTATTATAGTAGTTATATTCTTGTACATAGGAGCAGTATTATAGTAGTTATATTCTTGTACATAGGAGCAGTATTATAGTAGTTATATTCTTGTACATAGGAGCAGTATTATAGTAGTTATATTCTTGTACATAGGAGGTAGTATTATAGTAGTTATATTCTTGTACATAGGAGCAGTATTATAGTAGTTATATTCTTGTACATAGGAGCAGTATTATAGTAGTTATATTCTTGTACATAGGAGCAGTATTATAGTAGTTATATTCTTGTACATAGGAGCAGTATTATAGTAGTTATATTCTTGTACATAGGAGCAGTATTATAGTAGTTATATTCTTGTACATAGGAGCAGTATTATAGTAGTTATATTCTTGTACATAGGAGCAGTATTATAGTAGTTATATTCTTGTACATAGGAGCAGTATTATAGTAGTTATATTCTTGTACATAGGAGGTAGTATTATAGTAGTTATATTCTTGTACATAGGAGCAGTATTATAGTAGTTATATTCTTGTACATAGGAGCAGTATTATAGTAGTTATATATTCTTGTACATAGGAGCAGTATTATAGTAGTTATATTCTTGTACATAGGAGGTAGTATTATAGTAGTTATATTCTTGTACATAGGAGGTAGTATTATAGTAGTTATATTCTTGTACATAGGAGCAGTATTATAGTAGTTATATTCTTGTACATAGGAGCAGTATTATAGTAGTTATATTCTTGTACATAGGAGTATTATTATAGTAGTTATATTCTTGTACATAGGAGCAGTATTATAGTAGTTATATTCTTGTACATAGGAGCAGTATTATAGTAGTTATATTCTTGTACATAGGAGCAGTATTATAGTAGTTATATTCTTGTACATAGGAGCAGTATTATAGTAGTTATATTCTTGTACATAGGAGCAGTATTATAGTAGTTATATTCTTGTACATAGGAGCAGTATTATAGTAGTTATATTCTTGTACATAGGAGCAGTATTATAGTAGTTATATTCTTGTACATAGGAGCAGTATTATAGTAGTTATATTCTTGTACATAGGAGCAGTATTATAGTAGTTATATTCTTGTACATAGGAGCAGTATTATAGTAGTTATAGTAGTTATATTCTTGTACATAGGAGGTAGTATTATAGTAGTTATATTCTTGTACATAGGAGCAGTATTATAGTAGTTATATTCTTGTACATAGGAGCAGTATTATAGTAGTTATATTCTTGTACATAGGAGCAGTATTATAGTAGTTATATTCTTGTACATAGGAGCAGTATTATAGTAGTTATATTCTTGTACATAGGAGGTAGTATTATAGTAGTTATATTCTTGTACATAGGAGGTAGTATTATAGTAGTTATATTCTTGTACATAGGAGGTAGTATTATAGTAGTTATATTCTTGTACATAGGAGCAGTATTATAGTAGTTATATTCTTGTACATAGGAGCAGTATTATAGTAGTTATATTCTTGTACATAGGAGCAGTATTATAGTAGTTATATTCTTGTACATAGGAGCAGTATTATAGTAGTTATATTCTTGTACATAGAGCAGTATTATAGTAGTTATATTCTTGTACATAGGAGCAGTATTATAGTAGTTATATTCTTGTACATAGGAGCAGTATTATAGTAGTTATATTCTTGTACATAGGAGTAGTATTATAATAGTTATATTCTTGTACATAGGAGGTAGTATTATAGTAGTTATATTCTTGTACATAGGAGCAGTATTATAGTAGTTATATTCTTGTACATAGGAGCAGTATTATAGTAGTTATATCCTTGTACATAGGAGTAGTATTATAGTAGTTATATTCTTGTACATAGGAGGTAGTATTATAGTAGTTATATTCTTGTACATAGGAGCAGTATTATAGTAGTTATATTCTTGTACATAGGAGCAGTATTATAGTAGTTATATCCTTGTACATAGGGGCAGTATTATAGTAGTTATATTCTTGTACATAGGAGCAGTATTATAGTAGTTATATTCTTGTACATAGGAGCAGTATTATAGTAGTTATATTCTTGTACATAGGAGCAGTATTATAGTAGTTATATTCTTGTACATAGGAGCAGTATTATAGTAGTTATATTCTTGTACATAGGAGCAGTATTATAGTAGTTATATTCTTGTACATAGGAGCAGTATTATAGTAGTTATATTCTTGTACATAGGAGGTAGTATTATAGTAGTTATATTCTTGTACATAGGGGCAGTATTATAGTAGTTATATTCTTGTACATAGGAGCAGTATTATAGTAGTTATTTTCTTGTACATAGGGAGCAGTATTATAGTAGTTATATTCTTGTACATAGGGAGCAGTATTATAGTAGTTATATTCTTGTACATAGGGAGCTAGTATTATAGTAGTTATATTCTTGTACATAGGAGCTAGTATTATAGTAGTTATATTCTTGTACATAGGAGCAGTATTATAGTAGTTATATTCTTGTACATAGGGGCCAGTATTATAGTAGTTATATTATTGTACATAGGGGCAGTATTATAGTAGTTATATTATTGTACATAGGAGTAGTATTATAGTAGTTATATTCTTGTACATAGGAGCAGTATTATAGTAGTTATATTCTTGTACATAGGAGGTAGTATTATAGTAGTTATATTCTTGTACATAGGAGGTAGTATTATAGTAGTTATATTCTTGTACATAGGAGGTAGCATTATAGTAGTTATATTCTTGTACATAGGAGCAGTATTATAGTAGTTATATTCTTGTACATAGGAGCAGTATTATAGTAGTTATATTCTTGTACATAGGGAGCAGTATTATAGTAGTTATATTCTTGTACATAGGGAGGTAGTATTATAGTAGTTATATTCTTGTACATAGGAGCAGTATTATAGTAGTTATATTCTTGTACATAGGAGCAGTATTATAGTAGTTATATTCTTGTACATAGGAGACAGTATTATAGTAGTTATATTCTTGTACATAGGGGGTATTATAGTAGTTATATTCTTGTACATAGGAGTAGTATTATAGTAGTTATATTCTTGTACATAGGAGCAGTATTATAGTAGTTATATTCTTGTACATAGGAGCAGTATTATAGTAGTTATATTCTTGTACATAGGAGGTGTATTATAGTAGTTATATTCTTGTACATAGGAGGTAGTATTATAGTAGTTATATTCTTGTACATAGGAGCAGTATTATAGTAGTTATATTCTTGTACATAGGAGCAGTATTATAGTAGTTATATTCTTGTACATAGGGGCAGTATTATAGTAGTTATATTCTTGTACATAGGGGGTATTATAGTAGTTATATTCTTGTACATAGGAGTAGTATTATAGTAGTTATATTCTTGTACATAGGAGTAGTATTATAGTAGTTATATTCTTGTACATAGGAGTAGTATTATAGTAGTTATATTCTTGTACATAGGAGGTAGTATTATAGTAGTTATATTCTTGTACATAGGAGGTAGTATTATAGTAGTTATATTCTTGTACATAGGAGCAGTATTATAGTAGTTATATTCTGGTACATAGGAGCAGTATTATAGTAGTTATATTCTTGTACATAGGAGCAGTATTATAGTAGTTATATTCTTGTACATAGGAGCCGTATTATAGTAGTTATATTCTTGTACATAGGAGCAGTATTATAGTAGTTATATTCTTGTACATAGGAGGTAGTATTATAGTAGTTATATTCTTGTACATAGGAGGTAGTATTATAGTAGTTATATTCTTGTACATAGGAGCTAGTATTATAGTAGTTATATTCTTGTACATAGGAGCAGTATTATAGTAGTTATAATCTTGTACATAGGAGCAGTATTATAGTAGTTATATTCTTGTACATAGGAGCAGTATTATAGTAGTTATATTCTTGTACATAGGAGCAGTATTATAGTAGTTATATTCTTGTACATAGGAGCAGTATTATAGTACTTATATTCTTATACATAGGAGCAGTATTATAGTAGTTATATTCTTGTACATAGGTTGTAGTATTATAGTAGTTATATTCTTGTACATAGGAGCAGTATTATAGTAGTTATATTCTTGTACATAGGAGCAGTATTATAGTAGTTATATTCTTGTACATAGGAGCAGTATTATAGTAGTTATATTCTTATACATAGGAGCAGTATTATAGTAGTTATATTCTTGTACATAGGAGCAGTATTATAGTAGTTATATTCTTGTACATAGGAGCAGTATTATAGTAGTTATATTCTTGTACATAGGAGCAGTATTATAGTAGTTATATTCTTGTACATAGGAGCAGTATTATAGTAGTTATATTCTTGTACATAGGGAGCAGTATTATAGTAGTTATATTCTTGTACATAGGGAGTAGTATTATAGTAGTTATATTGTTGTACATAGGAGGTAGTATTATAGTAGTTATATTGTTGTAGATAGGAGCAGTATTATAGTAGTTATATCCTTGTACATAGGAGCAGTATTATAGTAGTTATATTCTTGTACATAGGAACAGTATTATAGTAGTTATATTCTTGTACATAGGAGTAGTATTATAGTAGTTATATTCTTGTACATAGGAGTAGTATTATAGTAGTTATATTCTTGTACATAGGAACAATATTATTGTAGTTATATTCTTGTACATAGGAGCAGTATTATAGTAGTTATATTCTTGTACATAGGAGCAGTATTATAGTAGTAATATTCTTGTACATATGAGTAGTATTATAGTAGTTATATTCTTGTACATAGGAGCAGTATTATAGTAGTTATATTCTTGTACATAGGAGCAGAATTATAGTAGTTATATTCTTGTACATAGGGAGCAATATTATAGTAGTTATATTCTTGTACATAGGGAGCAGTATTATAGTAGTTATATTGTTGTACATAGGAGGTAGTATTATAGTAGTTATATTCTTGTACATAGGAGTAGTATTATAGTAGTTATATTCTTGTACATAGGGAGCAGTATTATAGTAGTTATATTCTTGTACATAGGGAGCAGTATTATAGTAGTTATATTCTTGTACATAGGAGCAGTATTATAGTAGTTATATTCTTGTACATAGGAGTAGTATTATAGTAGTTATATTCTTGTACATAGCAGTATTATAGTAGTTATATTCTTGTACATAGGAGCAGTATTATAGTAGTTATATTCTTGTACATAGGGGCAGTATTATAGTAGTTATATTCTTGTACATAGGAGCAGTAGTATAGTAGTTATATTCTTGTACATAGGAGCAGTATTATAGTAGTTATATTCTTGTACATAGGAGTAGTATTATAGTAGTTATATTCTTGTACATAGGAGTAGTATTATAGTAGTTATATTCTTGTACATAGGAGGTAGTATTATAGTAGTTATAATCTTATACATAGGAGTAGTATTATAGTAGTTATATTCATGTACATAGGAGCAGTATTATAGTAGTTATATTCTTGTACATAGGAGCAGTATTATAGTAGTTATATTCTTGTACATAGGAGCAGTATTATAGTAGTTATATTCTTGTACATAGGAGCCGTATTATAGTAGTTATATTCTTATACATAGGAGCAGTATTATAGTAGTTATATTCTTGTACATAGGAGGTAGTATTATAGTAGTTATAATCTTGTACATAGGAGTAGTATTATAGTAGTTATATTCTTGTACATAGGAGCAGTATTATAGTAGTTATATTCTTATACATAGGAGCAGTATTATAGTAGTTATAATCTTGTACATAGGAGCAGTATTATAGTAGTTATATTCTTGTACATAGGAGCAGTATTATAGTAGTTATATTCTTGTACATAGGAGCAGTATTATAGTAGTTATATTCTTGTACATAGTAGCAGTATTATAGTAGTTATATTCTTATACATAGGAGCAGTATTATAGTAGTTATATTCTTGTACATAGGAGGTAGTATTATAGTAGTTATATTCTTGTACATAGGAGGTAGTATTATAGTAGTTATATTCTTGTACATAGGAGTAGTATTATAGTAGTTATATTCTTGTACATAGCAGTATTATAGTAGTTATATTCTTGTACATAGGAGCAGTATTATAGTAGTTATATGCTTGTACATAGGGAGCAGTATTATAGTAGTTATATTCTTGTACATAGGGAGCAGTATTATAGTAGTTATATTCTTGTACATAGGAGCAGTATTATAGTAGTTATATTCTTGTACATAGGAGTAGTATTATAGTAGTTATATTCTTGTACATAGGAGCAGTATTATAGTAGTTATATTCTTGTACATAGCAGTATTATAGTAGTTATATTCTTGTACATAGGAGCAGTATTATAGTAGTTATATTCTTGTACATAGCAGTATTATAGTAGTTATATTCTTGTACATAGGAGTAGTATTATAATAGTTATATTCTTGTACATAGGAGGTAGTATTATAGTAGTTATATTCTTGTACATAGGAGCAGTATTATAGTAGTTATATTCTTGTACATAGGAGCCGTATTATAGTAGTTATATCCTTATACATAGGAGTAGTATTATAGTAGTTATATTCTTGTACATAGGAGCAGTATTATAGTAGTTATATTCTTGTACATAGGATCAGTATTATAGTAGTTATATTCTTGTACATAGTAGTATTATAGTAGTTATATTCTTGTACATAGGAGCAGTATTATAGTAGTTATATTCTTGTACATAGGAGCAGTATTATAGTAGTTATATTCTTGTACATAGGAGCAGTATTATAGTAGTTATATTCTTATACATAGGAGCAGTATTATAGTATTCTTGTACATAGGAGCAGTATTATAGTAGTTATATTCTTGTACATAGGAGGTAGTATTATAGTAGTTATATTCTTGTACATAGGATCAGTATTATAGTAGTTATATTCTTGTACATAGGAGGTAGTATTATAGTAGTTATATTCTTGTACATAGGAGGTAGTATTATAGTAGTTATATTCTTGTACATAGGAGCAGTATTATAGTAGTTATATTCTTGTACATAGGAGTAGTATTATAGTAGTTATATTCTTGTACATAGGAGCAGTATTATAGCATTATATTCTTGTACATAGGAGTAGTATTATAGTAGTTATATTCTTGTACATAGGAGGCAGTATTATAGTAGTTATATTCTTGTACATAGGAGTAGTATTATAGTAGTTATATTCTTGTACATAGGAGCAGTATTATAGTAGTTAAGAATAGGATAAGCTTACTTGCTAATATACAGTTGTGCTAAAAAGTTTACATACCTCAGCAGATTTTTTTCAGAGAATATGAATGATAGCACAAAACCTTTTTCTCCCCTCATGGTTAGTGGTTGGCTGAAGCCATTTATTGTCAAACTTCTGTGTTTTCTCTTTTTAAATCATAATGACAACCAAAAACATCAAAATGACCTGTTCAAAAGTTCCCATCCCCCAGTACTTAATACCGTGTATTGCCCCTCTAACATCAATGACAGCTTGAAGTGTTTTGTGGTAGTTGTGGATGAGGCTCTTTATTTTCTCAGATGGTTCTCCAGTTCCTGTAAATTCCTGGGCTGTCTTGCATATCCTGCGCACTTGAGATCTCCCCAGAGTGTCTCAATGATATTGAGGTCAGGAGACTGAGATGGACACTCCAGAACCTTCACTTTCTTCTGCTGTAGCCAATGACAGGACGACTTGGCCTTGTGTTTTGGATCGTTGTCATGTTGGAACGTCCAAGTACGTCCCATGCGCAGCTTCCTGGCTGATGAGGGCAGATTTGCCTCCAGTATTTGCTGATAACGCGCTGCATTCATCTTTCCTTCAGCTTTGACCAAGTTTCCTGAGCCTTTGAAGCTCACACATCCCCACATCATCAGTGATCCACCTCCGGGCCTTACAGTAGGAATGGTGTTCCTTTCATCATAGGCCTTGTTGACACCTCCCCAAATGTAACGTTTATGATTGTGGACAAAAAGTTGGATTTTTGTCTCATCCCTCCAAATGACCTTGTTCCAGAAGTTTTGAGGCTTGTCTCTGTGCTGTTTGGCGTATTGAAGGCGAGATTCTTTGTGGCATTTGCGCAGTAATGGCTTTCTTCTGGCAACTCGACCATGCAGCCCATTTTTCCTCAAGTGCCTCCTTATAGTGCATCTTGAAACAGCCGCACCGATAGTTTTCAGAGAAATTTTGGTTGGTCTACCTGACCGTGGTTTGGTTTCTGGGCATGTTATCAGGCCAAAATCACCAGGGGATGGGAACTACTGAACAGGGTCATTTTGATGTTTTTGGTTGTCATTATGATTTAAAAAGAGAAAACACAGAAGTTTGACTATAAATGGCTTCAGCCAACCACTAACCATGAGTGGAGAAAAAGGTTTTGTGTTATCAGTCATATTCTCTGAAAAAAGGCCAAAAAAACAAAAAATCTGCCGGGGTATGTAAACTTTTTAGCACAACTGTATATGCATGTCCCCTGTCACTCCCATTGATGGAGCTCAGCGCGGTGCTGGAAGTTTTGTTCCTCTGCTTTTTATGTGGTTACTACATCTTTACCAACTATTTTTCTGTACATTGCTTATAAATGTCTGTGCCATATTAAATTGATTGGATTAATGCAAAGTATAATCTCCTACTGGACGCTGCGGCTCTGTCTGGTTGACTCAGTATTGGCTGGGTCAATGAGGCTTGTCTTTGAGCTCAATAATGTATGTATCTAGTAACTCCATACATTTTCTGGAGAGGATTAAGATGAGTGATTTATCCAGGGAGACTCCCAAGTCACAACTGTGTTGTAACAATAAGTCAAGTGGACATGTGAAGATGGCTGAACTCCTTATATAGTGGGCTTGAAATTTTTCTTGCAATATAAATATGGTAAGAGCAGATTAGATTGTGAATAAAACACGTAGATACGATGTTATGGGAGTAGCACCTCCTGTTATATTGTAACTCCTCCTTCTGTTATATTGTAGCTCCTCCTGTTATATTGTAGCTCCTCCTTCTGTTATATTGTAGCTCTTCCTGTTATATTGTAGCTCCTCCTGTTATATTGTTGCTCCTCCTGTTATATTGTAGCACCTCCTGTTATATTGTAGCTCCTCCTGTTATATTGTAGCTCCTCCTGTTATATTGTAGCACCTCCTGTTATATTGTAGCTCCTCCTCCTGTTTTATTGTAGCTCCTCCTCCTGTTATATTGTAGCTCCTCCTGTTATATTGTAGCTCCTCCTGTTATATTGTAGCCCCTCCTGTTATATTGTAGCACCTCCTGTTATATTGTAGCTCCTCCTTTTATATTGTAGCTCCTCCTGTTATATTGTAGCACCTCCTCCTGTTATATTGTAGTTCCTCCTTTTATATTGTAGCTCCTCCTGTTATATTGTAGCTCCTCCTCCTGTTATATTGTAGCTCCTCCTTCTGTTATATTGTAGCTCCTCTTGTTATATTGTAGCTCCTCCTGTTATATTGTAGCTCCTCCTGTTATATTGTAGCACCTCCTGTTATATTGTAGCTCCTCCTCCTGTTATATTGTAGCTCCTCCTCCTGTTATATTGTAGCTCCTCCTGTTATATTGTAGCTCCTCCTGTTATATTGTAGCACCTCCTGTTATATTGTAGCTCCTCCTCCTGTTATATTGTAGCTCCTCCTCCTGTTATATTGTAGCCCCTCCTTTTATATTGTAGCTCCTTCTCTTGTTATATTGTAGCTCCTCCTGTTATATTGTAGGTCCTCCTGTTATATTGTTACCCCTCCTGTTATATTGTAGCCCCTCCTGTTATATTGTAGCTCCTCCTGTTATATTGTAGCACCTCCTGTTATATTGTAGCTCCTCCTCTTGTTATATTGTAGCTCCTCCTGTTATATTGTTGCCCCTCCTGTTATATTGTAGCACCTCATGTTATATTGTAGCTCCTCCTGTTATATTGTAGCTCCTCCTGTTATATTGTAGCCCCTCCTTTTATATTGTAGCTCCTTCTCTTGTTATATTGTAGCTCCTCCTTCTGTTATATTGTAGCTCCTCCTCCTGTTATATTATAGCTCCTCCTGTTATATTGTAGCTCCTCCTCCTGTTATATTGTAGATCCTCCTGCTATATTGTAGCTCCTCCTGTTATATTGTAGCTCCTTTTCATGTTATATTGTAGATCCTCCTGCTATATTGTAGCACCTCCTGTTATATTGTAGCTCCTCCTCCTGTTATATTGTAGCTCCTCCTCCTGTTATATTGTAGCTCCTCCTCCTGTTATATTATAGCTCCTCCTGTTATATTGTAGCTCCTCCTGTTATATTGTAGCTCCTTTTCATGTTATATTGTAGATCCTCCTGCTATATTGTAGCTCCTTCTGTTATATTGTAACACCTCCTGTTATATTGTAGCTCCTCCTCATTTTATATTGTAGTTCCTCCTCCTGTTATATTGTATCTCCTCCTGTTATATAGTAACCCCTCCTGTTATATTGTAGCCCCTCCTGTTATATTGTAGCCCCTCCTGTTATATTGTAGCTCCTCCTGTTATATTGTAGCTCCTCCTGTTATATTGTAACCCCTCCTGTTATATTGTAGCCCCTCCTGTTATATTGTAGCCCCTTCTGTTATATTGTAGCTCCTCCTGTTATATTGTAGCACCTCCTGTTATATTGTAGCTCCTCCTGTTATATTGTAGCTCCTCCTATTATATTGTAACCCCTCCTGTTATATTGTAGCTCCTCCTGTTATATTCTAGCTCCTCCTGTTATATTGTAGCACCTCCTGTTATATTGTAGCCCCTCCTTTTATATTGTAGCCCCTCCTGTTATATTGTAGCTCCTCCTGTTATATTGTAGCTCCTCCTGTTATATTGTAACCCCTCCTGTTATATTGTAGCCCCTCCTGTTATATTGTAGCTCCTCCTGTTATATTGTAGCTCCTCCTGTTATATTGTAACACCTCCTGTTATATTGTAGCTCCTCCTCATTTTATATTATAGTTCCTCCTCCTGTTATATTGTAGCTCCTCCTGTTATATTGTAGTTCCTCCTCCTGTTATATTGTAGCTCCTCCTGTTATATTGTAGCTCCTCCTCCTGTTATATAGTAGCACCTCCTGTTATACTGTAGCTCCTCCTTCTGTTATATTGTAGCTCCTCCTACTTTTATATTATAGCTCCTCCTGTTATATTGTAGCTCCTCATGTTATATTTTAGCTCCTCATCATGTTGTATTGTAGATCCTCCTGCTATATTGTAGCTCCTCCTGTTATATTGTAACACCTCCTGTTATATTGTAGCTCCTCCTCATTTTATATTGTTGTTCCTCCTCCTGTTATATTGTAGCTCCTCCTGTTATATTGTAGCTCCTCCTTCTGTTATATTGTAGCACTTCCTGTTATATTGTAGCTCCTCCTTCTGTTATATTGTAGCTCCTCCTCCTGTTATATTATAGCTACTGTTATATTGTAGCTCCTCCTCCTGTTATATTGTAGCCCCTCCTTTTATATTGTAGCCCCTCCTGTTATATTGTAGCACCTCCTGTTATATTGTAGCTCCTCCTGTTATATTGTAGCTCCTCCTGTTATATTGTAGCACCTCCTGTTATATTGTAGCTCCTCCTGTTATATTGTAGCCTTTCCTGTTATATTGTAGCTCCTCCTGTTATCTTGTAGCTCCTCCTGTTATATTGTAGCACCTCCTGTTATATTGTAGCTCCTCCTGTTATATTGTATCCCCTCCTGTTATATTGTAGCCCCTCCTTTTATATTGTAGCCCCTCCTTTTATATTGTAGCTCCTTCTCTTGTTATATTGTAGCTCCTCCTGTTATATTGTAGGTCCTCCTGTTATATTGTTACCCCTCCTGTTATATTGTAGCCCCTCCTGTTATATTGTAGCTCCTCCTGTTATATTGTAGCTCCTCCTGTTATATTGTAGCCCCTCCTTTTATATTGTAGCTCCTTCTCTTGTTATATTGTAGCTCCTCCTGTTATATTGTAGGTCCTCCTGTTATATTGTTACCCCTCCTGTTATATTGTAGCCCCTCCTGTTATATTGTAGCTCCTCCTGTTATATTGTAGCACCTCCTGTTATATTGTAGCTCCTCCTCCTGTTATATTGTAGCCCCTTCTGTTTTATTGTAGCCCCTTCTGTTATATTGTAGCCCCTCCTGTTATATTGTAGCTCCTCCTGTTATATTGTAGCTCCTCCTGTTATATGAATGTAGTGTATTATGTCTTATCTTTGCCGTAGATTTGTAAAGGATCTTTTTTTGTATTAAATGAGATGTTTTTGAATTTTTGAATTTTTGGGTACATTTAATGTACTGCATATTGTTTATAAGACATTTGATTACTTTGTAGAGAAGGCTATATGAAGAAATATAATTCTAAGTATTGTTACTTTTTCTTAAGAGTTTCTACTGAGGGCAGAAAATAAGTTACATTTATAGTTTTTGCTTCTTTTTAACTTTTATTTCAAACAAAACATTGGGTAAGAAAAAAATGTTTTTCTTTGAGTTTAATTGACTAATCGTTGATTGTAATGTCAATCTGTATTTCCTTAGTCCAGACAGCAGCACAATATGGGGTATCTCTGCCCCTGTGTGTTGTTTAGGACAGGTGGAACCTTTAATTAGCACCAAAAAGGTGCCTCCTACTAGCCCTATAAGAGGGCACAAGAGACCTCCCTCCACTGTGTAAATTATAAAGTAACAGGAAACAAGCTTCTAGGGAGGGAAGCCTTTGTGCTGCTGTCTGGACTAAGGGAATACAGATTGACATTACAATCAACGATTCCCCTTACGTCCGACAGCAGCACAATATGGGGAGATAGCAAGTAATTCCCCTAGGGAGGGTTTCCTCGCCTTACAACGTCAAGGACTGACTGACCAAAGGCAGTTGTCTGGAAACTGCGGATGTCCAATGATAATGTTTAACAAAAGGTCAACTGAGATGACTATGATGCAGCCGCACAAATCTGGTCCAATGGTAAGGACCGATACTCAGCCAAAGAAGTCGACAACCCAGGTCGAGTGGCCGTAGAAAGACTGGAGGGAATAACTCCTGAATAAGAAAGGAAGACTTAATTGTCTCCTTGATCCATGTGGATAGAGTAGGCTTGGAAGCCTTGAGGCCTCTGTTTTTACCCTGCATATCAATTAGTAGGCTTTCGGCCTTCTTAAGCGGTTGAGTGTGGAATAGGTAAATCCACAGACACCTTACCACATCTAAGGTGTTGAGCTTTTCTTCCTCCTCAGAGGTTGGAGAGGGGAAAAACACAGGTAACGAAATTAGCTGATTGCTATTATAGTATGAGGGGACCTTAGGGATAAACCCAGGCAACCCTAAGGTGCACCCTATCTGCAAAAACAAAATGTACGGTTCTCTAGAAGAGAGGGCCTGGAGTACCCCTACTCTTTGGCAGATATAATAGCCAACAAAAAAGTGGTTTGTAGGCTAAATATTTTATCCCCGTAGTCTCCAAGGGTCCAAATGGAGGACCGCACAGGCCTGTAATGACTACCGCAAGGTCCCACTGGGGATGATACTGAGGGCTTTAGCCTCATTGCCCCTTTATGCCGGATAACGCTGCGCTGCGGTGCGAAGGCCCGAAGGACCGGAGGTTTTTTCTTTGGGACCGAGGTACCCCAAAAAGGTAAGCCAGGAGTAACTAAAACCCCTAGCAACGGGAGGTCACAAGAGACCTCCGTCCACCTGTTCCACACAGGACAGAAAAAAACACAGTGGAGGGAGGTCTCTTGTGCCCTCTTATAGGGCTAGTAGGAGGCACCTTTTTGGTGCTAATTAAAGGTTCCACCTGTCCTAAACAACACACAGGGGCAGAGATACCCCATATTGTGCTGCTGTCGGACGTAAGGGGAATAGACGGTGATACACTGCACACCTGGGTGCCATTGGCAACCCATCAGCACCCCATGATTGCCTTCTGGGGCACCAGTAGGCTTGCAAAGATGGCTCCAGAAAATAACCTAATTTTTAAACCAAGTATTTATGTTGAATATATTTTTTAAGAATTTTTGATATTTTTTTATTTTCCATGTCACTATCTATATTCAATTGAGTAGGCTTGAGAAAGGCAGTAGTTTTTCTGCCAAAACGCGTTGCCATTTTATCCTTTTTTATGCTAATTGTTTTTTTTAAACAAATTGTATTTTGGCAGCGCTTGTTTAAAGGTCCTTTTTTTTTCGTCATTTTGATATCTATATTCAATACAAATTATTATATCCTGCAATTTTCACTCTGAGCATTAAGCCTAATAATAGACCATCACTTGCCAATTATATAGCGATTTCCTCACTTCGGTAGGATCCTTTGCACCCACACCTTATACCTGAGCAACACCGGGCTCTTTCTCTATATTGTTATCATTTCTAGGATTCTACTTGTTTCAAAAACTTTGCATTAGATGCTATAGAAAATTCATCGATATTTGCCAGTTTCAGCACACATGCTTCTTCTTCTTTCTATATCTGAATATATCAGCTCGTTGGATATCCACCGCACCTGGTGCTGGGAAATAGCAAAGAGAAAACGCAGAACCTTAACTGCAGGGAAGAAGTCATGTCTCAGACCTCGGATGTGTTCTCAAGATGTTCAGCAAAAGATCGAAAGCTTTTTGATATAAAAGCCTTTGAATTTTGTAGTACGGCACTATCCAGCGCCAGAAACTTTCATCTTGTTTCACGAAGTGCTTCCCTTTAGAGACTGGTAACTGCGCGATATTCCAGCCACACGCACCATCATATCCTAAAATGCTCAATGTGCTCTTTATACTCAATACAAAGACTCAAAACTTTCCCCTCCATTTGTAGCGGAGTAAATTTAATGGTAGAATTTTGTGGGACTTGGATATAGAAGAACCTGATTATAACATGACCTCTTTCTACGTGACAAGTCATTACTAGACTGCAACATCCAAGGACTCCATTAATAACATGTTAGCAGGTTCTATCAGGATTCTGGTGTGACATATTACAGGGGATATCCAGCCACCACATTGTAATAAAGACCTTAAAATGGTCATGCTCACCTTACCAGCCCATCATTGCTCCCATCTCAACCCTCCGTATATCTCTGTATACTCTGTATATCTCTGTATATCCCAACACAGACGTGATCCCTGGCTGCAGGGGTGACCCTACTGGTGGTAACCGGTCATCACCACAACCAGGGGTTGGCTGCAGCACTCACATAGCCATGTCGGAGGCCACTGGAGGCCAGGATACAGAGACCATCATTGACCTGGATATCCGATTTAAAGGAAGACTCCAGCATTATATTATCACATAGGATAACTAGTATTACATTCCTTTGAACAACTGAGCCTTATTTGTGTCTTTGTATCTCCTCAGTTGCATATTCTACAGCACAGGTGTCAAACACAAGGCCTGTGGGCCGAATCCGGTCCGCTGCCTTTTGTTATCCGGCCTGGCACTTATCTGGCCTGCAGGGGCGCGGCATTTTTTATTGTCTATGTAATGTAAACCAGCCCAGGACAGGCCACTTAAAAAAACAAAAAAACAAAGCTGCGCGATACCTGTCCTGAGCTGGTTTACGAGACCTCTGCATGTCAGTGCAGGCGGCGATACAATGATGTCATCGCGCCTCCTACGCTGACACGCAGACGTCGGACAAGAAGAGGAGGCAGCGGCTGCATCAAGGCATCGGAGGTAGGTGAAGATAAGTTTTTTTTATATATATAAATAGGCCGTTGCCTGATGGAGTATCCCCGGCACGTAACGGCCTATTTACTTACCGATCCCCGCTTCTGGTTGTGGCCGCCCCCGCTTCCCCTTCTGTTATGGGACGCAGAAGCGGCTGTGTGCAGGAGCGGGGATGGTAAGTGAGGCCGCGGCCGGCGAACCCCATCAAATACTACTATTATTATACTGCGGGGTCTTTTCAGACCCCGGAGTATAATAATCGGAGACCCAGGGGAGGTGATAAACATAAAAAGCAGAGTTACTCACCTCTCCCGCGATCCGATGTTACTCCCAGCAGGAGAGACCCAGAGTATAATAATAGTTCATGGGTGGGGGGTCACTATGGGACATAATACCGTGTGCAGGGGCCACTATGAAGCATAATACCGTGTGCAGGGGCCACTATAGAGCATAATACCATTTGCAGGGTTAAACGGTATTTGTATAGTGCTTAATTTTTGATATATTCAGAAAAGGATGAGGATAGTATGTAACATGCCAATGTCTTAGGTTTTAACAATACATTATGTTCTTCCTGGTTGCCCTCAAAGGGCTGATTGTAACAGTAGTAATGTACAAATGTAACTACTCCTTAATAGCTCACTTAACTGTTAAGGAGAAGTTACTTTTATACATGTGTAAAATAATCTTGGCCCTTCAAGGTACCCCGTGAGGCTGAAGTGGCCTCCGGTGAAAATGAGTTTGACACCCCTGTTCTACAGGATGTTAAAATACAGGACACAGAGCAACAACTACCTGACTTCCTGTCTGAGTGACTACTTTTTATTACATGTTGTGAGGTGCATCGGAGTAGTCACAGGAAGCTCCATCATCTACTATAGAATAGAATAATTCCCACACGGACTTGTTCGGTACAGTACATAACATTAGATCGTACCTGGGATTTTACAAAGTCAAACCTTAAAGGGGTATTCCAGTAATTTGAGGTTATCTCCTACTTAGTGAATTACCAGAATGCCCCTTAAAAAGTTCCTAGACCTCAATGTAAAATCAATGTCAGGGTCTCCATCTACCATGTGCTGTTTGTAATACAGGGTGCTGCTTACATATAGGTACTCTGCACCCCCTACATCTGCACCCCCTATAGCTACTCCCCTGCTTTGGAAGATTAAGCACAAAATATAGTACCAGAACAATGGAGGTTTGGGCGACTGAGAAAAAACAGTGTTAGTTATGAGTCAGGTGTGAACCAACAGGTTTTTAGTTACAACATATATTGCACATATAGAGAGAATTTAAAGGGGCTTTCCTAGTTAGATTTTAATGGCCTACCACTGTTTCATCAATATCAGGTCAGTGGGCGTGTAGTGCCGGAGTCTCTTCTGCAAGCCACCTGAGGCAGTGGTCTACTGGCTCCTGGTGGTCTCAGAGATATTATATAGCCAGATGAGAGAGACAGGAGACTCCCACCCCGAAGGCATGCCACCGAAGATGGGGAATCTATGAAGTACACATCACTTCCTGTTTGTGTTACCTATAAATGTGATTCTGTGTTCTGTTGGAAACCTCAGTATATAATTACTGAACATCTGGGTGTCATCAGAGACTGTTACTACTGCTATACACTATTACAGGGGGCCACCGCAGATACTAGGATCAAGGATCAGCATACAACCGCTGCACCCCATATAGCTACTCCACTGCTTAGGAAGATTATGCATAATATCTAGTACCTTGAGTGTCTAGCCAGAAAAGTGGTGACATGGGGGACTAAGAAGATAGTTACGTGCCATGTGTATGTTCCCAGTGGCCTGAGAGATACTGTATAGCCAGAGCAGAGAGGCAGGACACTCCCTCCCCCACAGACATGCCGCTGTACATGGGATATCAATGTAGTACAAGTCACTTCTTTTTAGGGTTGCCTGAAAGTTTTATCATGTGTTCTTTTGAAGAAAGTGCAATAAATATTTATATAAAACAGCCTGGTGTCACCAAAATCTGTTTCTACAGCTGTTATTGGGGCCATGACTGCTGTAACTAATACATGTACTATGCCAGAGAAGGCTCAGTCCCATTTCAATGAATATGGACTGAGCGAAAGTAACCTGGCATGGGGACTTTGGGACTGCATTGTTTTATGAGTACAGTGCCATTACCTGGGCACTACATGGCGGTTTTATTTATGCAATCTGCAGCATTATTCTTAGACATCTTTGTGCTATTTCTATTACTTTTCTGAGATATTTCTCACCACACAAGCGATAGGAAGGAGCCCCATACAATGTTATGCCCAGGAGCCTCATCTAGCCCCAATCTAGCACCAGTGATCCTGAACCTCCTTAGTGTCTAATAACGTTACATTGCCCAGCAGGGGGCACATATAGAATTATACGCGTCATTAATGGCTCCTTAGAGTCGAATGACGTTGCAGTTTGACGTTTCTTAATATCATGTGATGACACAATCTCATCGATCACCCTGCGTCCTCCTCTGCCTTGCGGTCTCATCTGTGATAATATTAACCCCTAGTGAACGGTAAATAGGTTTGAATCTGTTTTATACATCTTTTTATTTCATTGCCCCATATTAGGTTCAATGGTTGAGGGAAATGGACAAATATAGCGGTGCACGTAGTGCCGCCAGAGCCATTACGCCATTGATCTTAATAAAAGGGACTTTGTCAGAGACGAATGACAAATTAATGTGTTTGCTGAATCATTGGCGTTCCCACTATTGAATGCTGGAGATGCGGAGGGAGGTTTTTTTTTTTCGATTGGTACCAAATGGATTCATTTTGAGAGCAATGTACGACGTCTTCACAATAACAATGGACAGAATGTGCGAATTTCAAGCTGTTTATTACAGTCTGCTGGAAAATAACACTTATGCCAAGTCTGTCTGTTGAGCTCTATTCTCCTCTGTGACTCATTTTGTCACACTTCTGTAACTAAAGTTCCGCATCTCCTAAAATCAAAAATTTGTCCTCAGTGCTCTTTAGTCTTTTATTCTCCATGGGAATTTTTCTCAGACTATTAGATAAAAAAACTACAGTCAATAAATGTTAAATCCCCAAGAATGGTTGTACTTCAATAAACTACTACAGTTATAAGGAAAAAATGGAAAAGCAAATGGAAAGAAAAGACATAAGGGGGGTCTGGGAGGGGCTTAAGTCAATTTCGAGTCATAAACAGTCTGTCTGCCAGATTGAGGCAGATGTTAACTGGTTTAATGAACTAAACCTATTCTTCAACAGATTTGATCACACACCAGCTCCTCCCACCCCAGAATGTCCTTCAGCTTCCCCCACCACAATGACTTCACCCCATTCACCCCATGTGGCTACTTCCCAACAGACCAGTAAATCCAGAAATCTGTCTTTATCTGACCACAGTCTGACCTTCACACGGGCCCAGGTGAGGAAGGAGATGAAAAAGATCAAGGCGAGGAAAGCCACAGGGCCAGATGACATCAGTGCAAGACTAATTAAGACTTGTGGGGACCAGCTGTGTGGTATAATTACATATATGTATAATATGAGCCTGAGGCAGGAAATAGTCCCTGAATTATGGAAATCTTCTTGTGTGGTACCAGTTCCAAAGAAACCTCACCCTATGGACCTCAACGACTACAGACCTGTAACACTGACATCCCACTTGATGAAGATCTTAGAGAGATTGGTTCTCACACATCTCCGCCCTCTAGTGACCCTCGCTATGGACCCTCTCCAGTTTGCTTATCGACCGGGCATTGGGGTAGATGATGCCATCATCCACCTTCTGCACAGGGCTCTGTCTCACCTGGAAAAACCAGGGAACACGGTGAGAATAATGTTCTTTGATTTCTCCAGTGCTTTTAACACCATACAGCCCAGGTTACTGAGAGAGAAGCTGAGCCTTGCTGGAGTGGACCACCACCTCTCCAACTGGATCCTAGACTAGATTTTCCTCTTCACACTGTACACTGCTGATTTTAGGTGCAACTCATCCAGCTGCTACCTACAGAAGTATTCTGACGACTCTGCAATAGTGGGCCTCATCACAGACGATGATGACAGGGAGTACAGAGAACTGAACGGTTTTTTGTGGACTGGTGCCACCAGAACCACCTGAAGATTAACGCGGGGAAGACCAAGGAGATGGTGGTGGACTTCCGTAAAGGCAGATGCCCTCCAAAACCAGTGGACATCCTGGGGACGGGCATCGAGATTGTGAACACCTATAAGTACCTGGGTCTGCTCCTTAATAATAAGCTGGACTGGGCAGATCATATGGAGGCCCTGTACAGGAAGGGCCACAGCAGCCTCTACCTGCTTAGGAAGCTGAGAGCCTTTGGAATCCGGGGGGCACTTCTTAGAACTTTCTTCAGCTCGGTAGTGGCATCAGCCATCTTCTTTGGAGTGGCCTGCTGGGGGAGCAGTATATCAACCAGGGACAGAAATAAACTTGACAAGCTGATTAGAAGGGCCAGCTCTGTCCTGGGGAGCCCACTGGACCCAGTGCAGGTGGTGGGTGACAGAAGGATACTGTCCGTGGTGAGCTCCATGCGGGAGAATAACTCCCATCCCATGCATGAGACTGTGATCGCGCTGAGCAGTACTGTCAGTGACCGACTGCTCCACCCTAGGTGTGAGAAGGAGCGCTATCGGAAGTCTTTCCTCCCCACTGCGGTTAGGCTGTACAACCAACACCGACCTAAGCGGAGATCATTACACACAGAGAACTGAAATATCTCTCTGCCTGTTATACCCCCCCCCCCCCCCCCCCTCTGCCACGTCCTATCTGTCTGTCTGCTATTAATGTAATGCCTCTCACCTTGGAACATTCCTGTACATGTTGTATTTGTATCTGCTTATCTTATCTTATCTTTGATGCTGTAACACACTGAATTTCCCCATTGTGGGACTATTAAAGGACTATTATTATTATTATTATTATTATTATTATTATTATTACTAGAGTTGTGCAAACTTCCTCAAAGTTGTTTGGGGTCCAATTCGATCAAATTGGCCATCGGATTCTATTCGATCCTTATAAATTCAGTCGTTACTTCTTTATGACACTTTGACATCTCCAAGGACTCTATCCAACCCCTTAGTAATTTGTGATGTGTTACTTATGTATCACGTCATGGTTGATTGTGCTAGTGGGACGGTTGTCCACAAGGCAATATGGGGAAGTCCATCAGTCTACCACTCAAGGTCATGTGATTTTTTTTGTCTCTGTCTTTCTCAGATCTGTAAAATGGCAACCAACATGTACCTAAAATCTAAAACTTTTTCCAAAATCCAAAACTTCTGGGAAAAATTGGTAACAAATTTGGGTAACAAATTCAATTTATTTGCTCTCTATATTTTGTGGACCACATCACTTGTGGACCTCGAGCCATCCAGAGGCTACTGGATCTGTGTAGGGTTCTTTATGAAGAGTTGCCTTGTATAATAATATTTTTTCCACAGACTTTCATACACTCCTACTTGAAAGAAATTAGCATCAATGGACTAAGAGTAGACCCTCAACAAGAATGATCTTCTCGTTCATTTATATAACTCAGGACAAAGCTGGACTACTGAAGCCAAGTTTAGTTCCATCTCTAGTTGTATGCTAGAGTAGTCACCCAAGACGAAGTAGAGGAGTTTGAGAACATTCAATGCGGAGAGTCCAAGAGAGTCCATGGACCATTTGTTTAGAATCACCATCACTTGTGGACCTTGAGTCACCTAGAGGTTACTGGATTTGTGTAGGGTTCTTTACGAAGAGTTGCCTTGTATAACAATATTTTCTCCAAACACTTTGAGGATGGATTTCAGAGGCCTCTATGCCTTGGTTTGGGTATTTAGATGGATGAAAGCCTACCTATGGCTTCTTCCTTGTTTCAGGTACTCCAGAAGCCCTTCAACATTAGGAATTTACATGGTCAACCCTTCCTATAACCAGATTTACCTTCTAACTAATTGACCCAGCCCTTCTTACCCTAACCCTTATCAAAAAAAATAGCTGAAGGTCTTGGAACCTAAGATATGCTTATAAGGAATATCAGTCCCTTCCCCCTTGTGGCACTAAAGGTGACTTATGGATCTCCTCAACTGGATCTCTTCAAGTTCTAAGTGGGCTTATGGATATTTCCCAGTTGAGCACCATCACAAAGAATCCTAAATTTGACATCATGAAAATAGGTGGAGTAATTCTTCAAGTTCAACATACCATAGAGTTGAAACTGGAAGAAAAATTTACATGAATCCCTTGGAGCTGGATCTCTGAAGTTAAAATATTCTGCACCTGACAACACTTCCTGACACCCAAATTGGTGTCAGTCACTGTAACTAGCACCCTGCACCCGTCAAGAGTCTTCCTACGTGTTGATATATTGTATAAAGTTCTGCTAATTATCTGATTTTTTAATGCAAGGAAGTGGGTACATTACTCAGCCCCTCATGTATAGGAGGAGAGCATTGCTCACTGAGCACTGAGTCACCTACAAGCAGGAAAACTTCATGAAAGTGACGAGGACGGATCTTACTAAGGATCTAATCATTGTGGAACATTCCGGAGAGATTCTGACATTTGTGGTTCAATGGTGTTCCTAGACAGTGGACCAAAAAGGAAAAAAAGCAAAGTAGCTGATTTATATGTAGAGTATTATATGTGGGATATACTGTCAGGAAAAGACCTCAATGTCCTAATGTCTACAGGAGCAAGAGAAATGCAGAAGAACGGAAGGTCTGGATGTTATCTTACTAGAAGATAAGGAGCTTGGTAAGATCAAGGAGAGGATTTTCTGGATGGAAATAAACAAGATGACACTTGAGGTACAGGATAATGACAGGCTGACACTCGGGGTACAGGATAATGACAGGCTGACACTCGGGGTACAGGATATCATGTACAGTAATTGTGGTTGGTATGATTTTTCTATGGTGGCTGGACCATTCCTGATATATGGTATATATAATGACACATTCAGGTTGACTCCTTATGTCGGGTTCTTCACTTTGGACAATCCCTTATTTCCTTGATAATCATCTCATCGAAAATGTTTCCCCTGTTGGGATCTCCGGCGATCAGTTGTAATCTGTGGGTAAACCTGACAGTAAGTGTTCAATTTCCCTACAGCGCCACCACACAGGAAATGAAACATTACACTGTGTCCATTCACATCAATGGACAGTCTTGGTATCCCAGGACAGGACAGTCCTCCAGAGCGAGAGTCCCTTCTTGTAATCTCCTGAGCAGTGGAGCCCCCTTTATTACTACTAAACCCCCTTATAGGGTGTATGACTATGGATTATCTAGGTCACCCCGACTAGGGATCATCATCATCATTACTACATTGTCTTTTATTTTTCTCCTTATTTTTTTTACATTTTTCACTTATTTTCCAACCTTTTTCCTTTCCACCTAAGAAAACCTTAACCACAGATTACTCGAATCGTTCTATTCATGGCCGTTCTCGCCTCAGGGGTTCTTGCACATTTTCTTTTCTAGATTTTTCTAACATCCGGGGACGGCAGAAAAACTGAAAATTATTATTTAATTTTTTTTTTATTTTATTTTTCTTTACAGGGAGAGGACAAGAAATCGGGCCGTACACAGGAGCCATTATATTAAATTGTACACTTCCTCGTCTCTTTGGGATATTTGACCTTTTTGTTCCGGAGCTTGAAAAGTATCTACATTTAACCATCCACCCACTCGCTCACTTTGTGCGGCGCCCGCTGACAATGTGTAGAGGGAAGAAATCTCCTGCTTAATACCTTCTCGGGTGATTGACGGAGGTAACATTTAATTCACGGCCGCCCGATCTGTGCCGGAGAGGGAACGAATTAAACTGTTCAGGGGCAACAAATAATTAATGCAAAAGCTTTTCCTACATCGAAGAGAAAGCAGACGCCATTATTTATTATCTATAAAGAAAAAAAAACTGATACAAAATAACTTATTGTAAGGTCTTATCTTTTATCATGTAACCCTATGTATGAAGGAAGACAAGGTCTGGAGCTCTGCGGGGGTGTCAGACTGGGATTCCTTGAGCCCAGTAAATATAATGATTCCAGGAGCCCCTATGTAATAGCCCATGGTACCCTTCATATGTGGATGCCTTCTAGTGGACCATTGTCGTATTACAGCCTGGGCCCAGCAGAGGATCCTCTAGTACTGGTGGGCTGGAGAGGAGACACGGCACTCCTTAAAGAGGACCTTTCACATGCTCTGGCACCGGCGGTATTATATATGACAGCACACACCCAGGTGCCGGAAATATCGTACCCATTGTTTTGAATACCCCTTTACCATCAGGAGGATGGGCGTCATTGCTGGCCAGTAAGGAACGCCCCCCTATAGTACAAGGCTAGGCTGTAAGGCCCGCCCTTCTGACAGTAGAGGGGTATCACTGCCAAAATTAATGGTACTGATATCTCCAGCACCCAGGTGCATACTGGCAAAGCTCACCTTTCTAGCGGTATATAAAATATCGCCAATGTCAGAAGACATGAAAGGTAGCATTCGCTACCATGCCTTGAACCCTGAAGGACCCCACAAAAGTCCTTCTGCCACATAAAATACACCACTACTATAAATGTCACAAGGTAGGAAGGGGCCCCCTAGAGATTTTGCATTGGAGTCCAGGAGCTGCAGGCATCTCTAATTCTCAGTTTTCCCTGAGCTGGTGGAGGGAGACTAGCTGCGATGACTTCTCTCATAGACAGCACATAGAAAAATAGGAAAAATAGGAGATTCTGCTAAATAATTTTCTGTCGCTCAGTGAGAAGCAGAAGCAGCCTGCAGGACATTATAGAGATGTTCTGAGCAGTATTGATGCGGACAAGCACTTGGAGTGATACAGAAACTGAACTATTAGCTGCAGCAGCAAGTCTCAGTGTATTTGCTTCTCTCTAACTTGGGTAATCCTCTTCTCCATCTTTCAGTTCTATATACCTTTATGGGCAGCATGTATTCTGATCCTTCTCTAAGATGAGAGTCAATCTTGTCTCCTAGGGGTACATGCACATGATAAGGATTACAGGTGGATTTTCCATGTGGATTTCATTTGGGAAAATCTGCCCTGTAACCCATTAGCATTAAAGTCTATGAGAAATGCAATTTCTAATGTACATGGTGCGGATAAAAAAAAAAAGGCTTAAAAAACTGATAAAAAAGAATTTCACATATTTATGAAAGTCCACAACAAAATTTGCATCAATTGGTTTCCTTGGAGATACTTGTGGCATTTAGTAAGCGAGCAGTTCAGACAGCAGGTGGGGAATTTCTAAGGAGCTTGACAAGTGGAGAAAGAGGCATTTTTCAGTAAGAAACATTACAAAGGTTCACATATGGTCTACTGGTTGGTAATGACCCAGGTTCGTTATGAATTTCCACAGAATTTTGGGTCCAACGAACCCGATATTTTTGAGGTTCACCTCCCGCTATCCATTATTGTACTCTGTGATGTAACAGATGTTGGGAAAGAAAATGGGATGCCGCAGCGGAGTCCAGGAGAGGTGAGAAAAGGAGAGTGTGGGAGTTATGGTATATCTTATACTCTGCTGGTTCTTATAGTTCTTTGCCCTTGCTTGTTTGAAGGACCTGTCACTCCCTATACGTGTGTGATATACAGATGTCCTTTGGTGAAACAATGTTGCTCTCTCCCACTCTATATGATTTCTCTAGTATGGGGTTGTCAGGAGAGACAGCAGTTGTCACCCCTGCCTAGGGCTGTTCACAAGCACCGCTATACTACTAAGTGAAGTGGGAGGAGGGCCGAGCTGTTGCATTTAACCTTGGGCCCCGCGTGTGATCTGATTTTGGTCGATCCGAGAGCCATTCTCACCGCCTGACGCACAACCTCATCTCCACCACTTTGTAACAACTGCTTTTAACTACTGCTCCGTTCCCGGCAACATCATCTCATCTGCATTTATCGAGCAGCAGCTCTGTAACTAAACACCAGACAACCCTATCAGTATCCCAGCTCAGAGGAAACGAAGGTCGTAGAAAATGCCCAAAGCTAAAGAATATTTAAAAGCCGAACAGCAGGCAGGCGGAAAACTGCGCAAATTTCACAGAAAGAATCAAATCACTGGAACAGGACAAGTTGGGAAGGACAAAATGTCATTAAATGTAACAACGTAGAACAGACGCCTGCTGTCACCCGCGCAGATGCAATGACTGGCGGTTACATTATGTGATAACAAGGAAGAGGACATGGAAACATTTTAGGTTTTGGAACTTAACCATTGGACCACTGTCAGCTACATGGTGGCCGCCAGTGTGGAAGGCAACGCCAGGTTTTTTTTTTTTAAAGTGGAGATTCACCCTCGATATTCTTCCTAGATGATTTCAACATATAATGATGAACGACCTTGCAAAAACTTTGCCTTATTTGTACTGACCATCAGTACTCCAGTCACAACCAAAGCTGCAATCACAATTTTGCTGATTTCCTATCACTTCTTAGACTATATCCCTGTTGCCCCCTGTTTAGAGCCTCACAGATAATGTTGTGACACGGAGCCTTTTATACTTCGCACTGTAAGTTGTATAGAAAACAAGTTCTCCCACAATGCATTTCCTATTGGAAGTCAACTAAGCAGTCACATCATGTTTTTCAGCTCCACTGGCAGAATTAAGAGCACAGCTCTGGTGGTGGCTAAAGGATAAGATATAATGTTGTATAAGTGTTGCCAAAGTTATTCAACATTGAACGTCAGACTCAGAATGGACATATAGTGCACAGCTGGAGATTGTCAAATATTAGCTCAATGAACCAAACCAGAAACACCTCCAAAAAGAAGAGCGACCCATCTGTAGACATCTGCTACGAGGTTCCTGACTTTCATCAGAACAGAGCAGGATACTGGTAGGGTTAAATACTGTAGCTCTGGAGGTACCCAACAGGTATATAGAGACATATTTAGACATTATAAGGTTGGTCAACTGGCCTATGGAGTTACTCAAGGACCAAAAAATCATCAAGGACTTGGAGGGTTTTGTCCAAAATTGATCTCATGGCTAATAGTTGACCTCTTATCTTGGTCACCATCTGCTCCTCATCAGACTCTTCATCAAACTACTTCTGCCATTGGACTACTCTTCGTTGAACTGCTCTTCATCAGAATATTCTTCATCGGTCTGTTCTTTATTGAGCTACTTGTCATTGGACCATCCTTTGCCAGACAACTCTTCATCGGACTACTCTTTGACTTCTGTTACACTCCATCAGACTACTGTTCATCGGATTTACTCTACTTAGGACTACTCTTCACTGGACTACTCTTCATCAGATTTCTCTAACTTGGACTACTTTTCATCGAGCTGTTTCCCTGGTCTTGGTTTTCAGTCATATTGCTATATGGCTCTCTTACCTCTATTTTCCTCTACATTTTTTCTGCTTTCGTTCAATTGACCATGAACATCTACTGTACATTTTAAGGTGGCCATACACATTAGAAGATGTTGGCCAAAATTTCAGATTTCAGTAGCTGTATAGAGGGCCTCCTTACTCTCCCTGGATGGCAGATATCAGGGGAAAGTAGGGTTTGGGAGAGTAGACTTTTAACATGCCCAATACTTTTGTGAGGAGAAGAGATAAGCCACCAGAGGTGCTTGGCAGTAGTAACTCAACCACTTTCTCAGGTTTTTGGCTCACGTTTGAAAGCTCTCTATAGTGTATGGTCAGCTTTATATTTGGTCAGTCATTCTGTCAAGTCAGACATCTGCTGAGAAGGAGTTGATGCCCCAGATACATGATATGACATCTGTTTAGATGTTGGGTCTTCTGCATTGGATGTTTGGTCTTCAGGATTTCCATCTCCTCTTCTGTAACATTTTCCATAGTGACCTGATATCTTCTACTATAAGTCCCGCAAAGCTAAACTTTACCATGACAGGTAGCCCCGTGCCAAGCTCCTTCCACCTTGCAAGAATCCTAAGAAAGCTCCTTTCAGAACCATCTGCTTCTCATAACATCAAAGAGAATTCCAGCTACTGAGTCTCTTGAACAGGTTACAGAATATTTTTGGAACTTATTAAGAAGTTTAGTCCATTGCCATGAGACGGGTAAAATATCAATTAGCCGGAGCGTCGCTGCTTTAGAAATCTATTGGTGTTTTGCAGGTTGCTAAGCAGCGGCACACAAGCCAATTACCAAAATGGAACAGGCGAGAAAGATAGTAAAATCCCAGCTTCATTTTCTGCTTGAGGAAGCCTGGGAGACTTATTAATTATGCAATTCCTCATTTTTACAGCCAACCAGGAGTTACAAGTGACAGATGTCTTCTATCAAACTATCTGAGCTTCAGAAGTTAAAAGTCAGGCAACAAGGTTTTCCATCTCCGGTGACTAATATAGGTCATGGACGAGTCCTCCATTGAGAAAAAGACATCACAGTCATTCCGAGAACGATAAAGAGGAAGATGTATAAAATCCCATTCATGAAGATTAGGTAATATCAGGACATGCAGCCTAATATCGGACACTGGCGGAGTCGGGATAAGAGGGATCCAGGCAACGGGGGATACAGGACAAGGACTCTAACCGCTTAGCCTAGTCATGATCCCTGTGTTATACCTGGTCCAGCTGACCGAGGCGCCATTTTCCTGGCGGCGCATGAGTGCGGCCATTTTGTACAGAATAATAAATGATATCTTTATGAAGAACAACTTGTCCTGCAAACATTAACCCCTCGTATGGCAGCATCAGAGATGTAGCACATTAATGTGTTAACTATATTGTGGTACGAACCTTTATCCTGACTATATCAATGGCTTTTGTTGTGTAAAATGATGCAATTTCTGGTGACAGCAAGATATCAGAGAATAGTTACAGTTTGCTACATTTGTATATGGGCACTGTACGGTATTATTTCTTGGGCACTGTACGGTATTATTTCATGGGCACTGTACAGTATTATTTCTTGGGCACTGTACAGTATTATTTTTTGGGCACTGTACAGCATTATTTCTTGGGCACTGTACAGCATTATTTCTTGGGCACTGTACAGTATTATTTCTTGAGCACTGTACAGTATTATTTTTTGGGCACTGTACAGCATTATTTCTTGGGCACTGTACGGTATTATTTCTTGGGCACTGTACAGCATTATTTCTTGGGCACTGTACAGCATTATTTCTTGGGCACTGTACAATATTATTTCTTGGACACTGTACAGTATTATTTCTTGGGCACTGTATGGTATTATTTCTTTTTGCACTGTACGGTATTATTTCTTGGGCACTGTACAGCATTATTTGTTGGGCACTGTACAGTATTATTTCTTGGGCACTGTACAATATTATTTTTTGGGCACTGTACAGCATTATTTCTTGGGCACTGTACGGTATTATGTCTTGGGCACTGTACGGTATTATTTCTTGGGCACTGTACGGTATTATTTCTTTTTGCACTGTACGGTATTATTTCTTGGGCAGTGGATATCAGTAGTATGTGTGCACTGTATAGGAGTGCTATGTGTAACCCACCATCTTTTGGGAGGCAGATTTTTGGCAGTCCTGCTCCCCATTGCCAAGCAAAAGTAGGAAGAAGTTTTTGTCAGGGGCCTCACCACATTACGTTTAGCTAATAGCGTCCTAAGTGAATTAGGAGTGATAACACCCTGACATGCCACAGGAGGATTTGCCCCTCTGTAAGTCTGTGTGTTTGGGCACATTATAACCCACCATCAATTCTCTATGCTCAGATGAGACAAAACCCACAAATAAAAGCGCTGTATTTAGGGGCCTGGCCACGGCCGCGCTCGGAGAGGCTTCTGTCCTGCTTGTTCCATTAATTGTAACGCTGCTTCGGCTTGTTCGGTTATCAATAACACAGTATGGGGCTTTCTGTCTGAAATGTGTTTCTGACCTCAGTGTAAAGCAGCGGCCCGGTAAATGCCAATGTTCCCTCGCAGCTAATGAAAGCCTTGTACAAAGCGACTGAATCCTCCCAGTCTGTACTGAGCTTTAATTGTCATAGAATGGCTGCAAAATTACAAAAGAAAATGGAAATTGTGACAGGTCAGGTCTAGAAATCACTCTGTAGTTGTCATAGTTCCAGCCCCATCATAAAAATCTTATAGGTCATGTGACTTTGCAACACTCGGATGTACAACCAATACGGCGCCCCTGAGCAAAATTTAAAATTTTATTTCAAGCCTTTAATAAGTTTTCTTTTAACCCTTACAGGACACATTCATTCTTGTGTTTTTGTTTTTTTACTCCCTGCGTTCCAAAAGCCATAATTTTTTTTTTTTTAATTTTTCCGTTTATGTAGCCCTAGGAGGGTTTGATTTTTGTGTGACAAGTTGTTCTTCATACTGGTACCATTTATTATTCTATACAATGTACTGGGAAGCAGGAAAAAAATTCAGAATGGGGGGAATTGAAAAAAAAAAAAAAATGCAGCACCGCCATTTTCTTACAGGTTTAGTTTTTATGCTTTCCACTTGTTTGCTTAAATCTCTGGGTCGGTGATACCACATTTGTATCATGTTTTTCATGTTTTACTACCTTTACAAAAAAATTTAATTTTGAACAAAAAAAATTTTTTTTTTTGCCATATTCTGACACCTGTAACTTTTTTATGTAAGGTGTCTTTTTTTTTGCAGGATGTATGTCGTTTTTAGTGATACCATGTCGGGGAATGTTTGATGTTTTGATCACTTTTTATTCAATTTTTTTGAGAGGCAAAGCCACAAAAAAAAATTAGCAATTCAGCCATTTTGATTTTTTTTTTTACACTGTGGCGTTTACCATATGGGACAAATGTTTTTATATTTTAATAGTTTGGGCATTTTTGGACTTAGAGATGCCTCATGTCTGTACTTTTATTTATTTATCTTTATTTGTGATTTAGGGAAAGGGGGGATTTCAACTTTTAGGCTTTTTAAATTTTTTTTAGTATTTTTAAAAACTTTATTTATTAATTTTTTTTTTAACTTTTTTTTTAGCCCCCCCATCGCAGGGGGCTTGAACATATGATCTTCACATCACTTGTATGGTATGGCAGACTCCCTATGTAACTATTGAAGCCTGCTCCCTGCTGCCATGTAATGGGACGGCTCCCGCGATCGCACTTTGGGCTTCCATGTTACCAATCGTAATAGAGAAAGTGACCACTTAGATGCCATGGCTGCATTGCACTTTGGCATCTGAGTGGTTAAATGCTGTGATAAGAGTCATCTCTGATCACGGGAAATGCTGCCGGGTCGCTGCTGCATGAAACAGCACAGATCCGGTGGCGAGTGAAGCAGAGCAGACGCCATAGTTAGCCCAATGCACCAGGACGCACATGTACATCCTGGTGCTCGTAGGGATTAATACTTTTAAAAAACTACCCTTAAAGAGAAATTCCTCTGTTTTTATGAATTCATGGATATCCCTAAACTTTTTCTTGGCTATACCCAGCCATCATAAATCTGGGTCCTGATGTCTATGTTTGGATTCAGGTTCCAATGTCAACCTTATATTAACTTAGGAGACCAGTTGTAAGCATCTGAGAAGATCCTCAGGGGTGGGTCTTCTTCCAGATTGGGCAGCACAAGGTGTGACAAGGAGAAAATCTTCTATCCAGACTGAGTGATGTTAGTTTTCCATATAAGGACTCAAAGCAAGATGAAGGCAACATATCGAGAGGATCAGAGGATCCCAGAGGGTGGAACTTTCCTCCAATTGCTGCATATTACTTATGGTATGGACCTGGGACAAGGTTCCTTCTGGATTGCTCCCATGATTTTCTGATTTAGTCAAGTTCAATGTGGCGATATCAGCCACATTGTAATTTATTGGCTAAGGAGGTATCCTCAAATATTCCAGCAGCTAAGGTGGGACTCAGACCCTTCTGATCTTAATACGTACCTCTTGATACTAGGTTTCTGCAGACATTATGGCTTAGTCTCCTGGTCATTTTCCTAACCCCCAAATTCCCTGGACTGGACTTCCTCCGATTTCTCTCTCTTCATTCCCCTGTTCGTGAATGTACGATAAGCAAGTGTACTGTCAGTTATCAAGACAATCGATCTCGTGGATAGAGAACAGAAGATGAAAGTTTACTTAGAAGGTAGGATACAGCAAAACAGAAAAACAAGGCCACGGAGGATTTCTGAAAGCTCCTTAAAGGGCTTGTCCAGGATTTAGATCAAACTCGGGATGACCATGGTCAGTATAAAACTAATAAAAAAGACAGATTCACTTTCCATTGTCCAGTCCCCTTTTCCTCCCATGCTGGTATTCGCCATGCTGGAAACAGAGAGGCTCAAATGACCACCAAGTGGCCTCAGCGGAGGCTGGAGAGGGACCAATGACATCACTCATATAAGTCACCACGAAAGTTGAGGTTGATGATTGGACTCTAAATCCTGGACAACCCAATTAAGCTAAATTCTTGGCAACCAGCCATCAGAGTGTCCTCTTACAATCTAAGTCACTCTCAGGAGAATTAGCATAAATATACATGTGACATATAGATGACTCTAAAAAAAACATTATATGGTCTAAATATCAGGCCTGTCGGTCTCCAAGGCCGTGCTATGTGATATTTAGGCCTCCACCAAGGTATCTGGAGATGGGAGGCAGAAGAGATTCTAAGTAAGTAGATCAGAGGTGAACATTCTTGAAATAAACATAGTAACAAATGTCAGTAATATAGGAATTAGCGGAATACACATATACCAGGAGAATACAAGGTATTAGCAAATGTTTACTAGTGCAATGCCCAATGACAGAGCCAGTTTGTGACTACTTCTATGGTGCCTAAACGATCGATTCTCTCGATTTTGCATCCTTCATCTGCATCTCAACTTCTTAAAGTGATCTGTGCTGAGGAATCATAAAATTCATCCCAGAATAAAAAAGAAAACTAGAAGTTAAGATGGTGTCTGATCTGAAGCAGACAGGAGGCTGAACTGCAGGGAAATTGGGAATTAGTGCATGATACATAAAAGAGGTGCAGGGGCTGCTGGGATAGATCTAAGTGTTTTCACTGGACTTTTACATTAAAGGGGTTGTCCGGGATAAAATGCAATTCCTACACTAATCTAAACACCCTCCCCCGCCTACTTTTTAAATTACTTACTTTAGCAAAAATGTATATTTACCCATATCCCTGGGGCGGTCGCATGACCACCCCAGGCATAATTTCTGATTATCCGGTGATGTTCCATTTTGCCGTTTCCGGAAACGGAACATTACCTATACTCCCCCACCCCCACCCCATCATACTTACCTGTCTTCCTGTCCAGACTTCCTTCTGTGGGGATAGCTCTTTCTCTTCTTTTACCCTCTGCCAGCACGTGCGCAATAAAGACAGAGTCCTGGCATTGCACTGTAGACAGCACTCCATCTCTATTGCGCAGGGATCGGAGGAGCCTCCCACGCCTGCGCAGTAGAGATGGAGTGCTGTCTACAGTGCAATGCCCGGACTATTGCGCATGTGCCGGCAGACATCAAAGAAGAGGAGGAGCCGTCCCCACAGAAGGAAGTCTGGACAGGAAGACAGGTTGGTATGATGGGGTGGGCTGAGTTAGTTGCAAAGGGCTAGTAGTGGGTGGGATAGCTAGGGAGACAGGGAGGGGGTGTGAGAGGGAGGGGGTGTGAGTCAGCTCATGCAATGAATCATGGTAGTTGTAGGCTAAGACAGCAGGAAGCTACACCATGTAAACAAATGCAGAGGATGCCAGGAGCTCCTAGAGAAACCCAAAATCACTCAAAACACTGCTAAAGGTATTTGGGTGCACTTATTAACCCATTAATAGTACTAAAAGACCTTTTTTAAAATAAAGATTTTTTGTTCGGAAAACCCCTTTAAGACAAGCCCTTAGCTTTGGAAGTTTTTACTCTGATGGACATTCTGCCCATAACTTTCTTATACTTTTGGGTGGAATTCTCTCTAAACTCCAGGTCTTCAGTGCAGTTGCCTCCAGCTCCTTGTCTTATGAAAAATTTAGTAAATTCAGTTAGATAATTTAGAAGCTCAGGTGAAGACATGAAAACTCGACAAGCTCACGTTGCAATATTAACAAGATATACACAAGGCATTACATCCAAGACATCCAGGGACTGTATCAAACATTAAGGAAGTAAATGGTGCCATAAAGCCGCGCACCGTCCCTCACCAGCCTATTTATGTAAGTGCAGAATAGAAGTTTATCGCTGCACATATTTGTAATTTTCTGACGGTGCTCGGATGATGCAGATCTTAGGTGCAATGAATTCATTTAGGCATGGATGTAATTCTCGGGGAGATTATTATTATGTCTTCAGGAGCGTTTATCATGGAGTTTTTGCTTTTTTTAATAGAAGGATCTAATCCTATTTTCAGTACATTTTATTTTGCTATAGATGCGACTAGGACATACATGGAGGGACCATCAGGGTCTGTTGTGTCCCCCATTTGGCAGCAGGAGAACCTGATTGTCATGGAATCGCCACTTAAGCAATTCCCCAAAGGTACTAGAATTGCTATATAAGCAATTCTCTAATATGCAGCAGGTAACTGATAGGACCAGCAGACAGCAAGTCAATAAACTACCAATAATCCAACTCCGCAGAGTCTAAAGGTGTTCACCAAAACCCGCTGCAAGGCAGGATGGACTTGGCTGCTCGGGACCCAGGTTGCAACCCCAGAACAAGGTGTCATACATAGGTGCACTTGTAGGCTAAGGACCAGACCGAGAACCCTATGGAAGGCAGAGAGAGTAAAGCACAAGTCAGGGTCAAAAACCAGCAGAGTATGAGAATAGCCAAATTTAAAGCAGAGGAATAACAGTCCAGGCCACAGACAAGTTAAGGAGATCACAGATAAAGCCAAATCAGCAACAGAGGGCTAAACCAGGGGAACAAGCCAAAATCTGTGAACCAAGGAATTGGCAGAAAACAGGGAAAGATACTTGGAGTAAGTTATGAGAACATAGAGCCTGCACAACTAGTGCAAGCACAGGCAGCTGTTTAAGGAAAGCATCATCTTAAGACACCCCGTCTCAGCCCTTTACTGGAAGCTGAACTACAGCCCTGATAGGCTCCGCATCTGAAACCTCAGACTGTATGTACCAAACAAGCCAGCACAGCAACCTTAAAGCTACAGCCATGTGACATAAGCAGATGCCACTAAGAATCTCCACTCCTGGGCATCCAATGGTTTCTGGCCATCTCTGCAGGTCTCTTCCAGTCTGTGGCAGATGTCACGCTCTGGGGTTGGTGATTGAGCCTCAGCGGTCACATGGGGCGGCGCTAGCCTCATGATATCAGCGGGGCTCATGTGACCACTGAGTTTCAATCACAAGCCTCAACGGTGACCCCTGGGGTGGTGCATGATGTCAGTCACAGGCCCGAAGAGGATGCCCTGGAGAGGTGAGGCAAGGTGAGTATAAGTGTTAGTTATTTTTACTCAACGTCCCTGGACCTCCACCTGTTAGGGTCACTATAAAACAGATAATGTGCAATGTAAATAGTGAGGGAGTCAGAGTGCTCACAAAAGCAATGTGGCCCCTTCAAACAGCTGATCAGTACGGGTGTCGGTCGCCCCACTGTTCTCTTAGACTATTAGGACCCCGCAGATCAGCTGTTTCCCAGAACACGCTACTGTCAGTATTGTTTCTTTGCTGGGTCCTCGATGCTCACTCACTGTATTCACAATAACTGCAGTTGTGGGCACTATAGCTGTATACCTTTCACGTATCTGAGATATCGCTGCAGCACCTGGAGGTGGTAGGGGGCCCCGGACAAAGTTTGCACCATAAGAGGGGGCCCACAAGACTTTAATTACACCACTGATAGGGAGTAATAGAAACTGTAATTATACAATAATGTAATTCTGGAGGAAGGTCCTGGCAGGGCACTAGACGTGTCCTATTACAATGCTTGCAAAAATCAGTGTAGCGGACACACTGCAATATCTACTGTAAGTAATATAGTAGCAGAACCGGAGACTGGTACCAAATATCTTCCCTCAATGGTATCAGGGGAGTTCACACCATAAAATGGGTCACTGCTTAACCTCCAACTATAAGTGCCTGCAAATAAACAATTATGGATGAGATGGAATCCCCGCGGACATCTCCGATCTCATCTAACAGGGTAAATTGTCAATAATCGGAATATAAGGAAATCCATCTGTCTCCACTTCCGAGTAATGAGCTGTGAGAAGATCAGCTGTCCTCCAGCACCATCCATGGAGGATTCTCCTGACCAGCGCATTGGACGTAGACATCACCAGCACTATCTATAATTAATCCTTATTTTCCAATTTCTTAAGACCATAAAATTGGATTTTGGTCCATTGAGATCGAGAGCGATGAGTTTTATGGAACATCGTCCCTGTCGCCAGGCAGTGCTGGAATGTAAACCATGTCAGGATGCTGCTCTATAGAGGACTTAAAGGGACACTCCAGACAACAGTGATAGACTGTGTTAGGTTTAGTGCAGGGTCCAAGGGGGTGGAGCTTGATTTCACATTAATTCTGATGTCATGCTCCGCCCCTCAGGTGCTATATTGAGCATTTTGCAAAGTATTAGTTTTAATTGGAGTGTTCTTTAAAGGGGCAGGCTACTTTGGAAAATCCATTTCTCAATTCTTGTGTCATGTTTGCCCCTCAGGCCCAATATTGAGCGTAATACAAGGTATCTATTTTAATTGGAGTGTTTCTTTAAAGGGGGGTTCTACTTTGGACAACCCATTTTTCAATTTTAGTTCCATGAATATAATGCAAGAGCTGCAGATATATCTGGCACTCAAGATGTGTGAAATATGGGTGACAACCTGTATGGAGACTGTAATGGCTGCTACTAGAGGTAGTCACCCAGCTCCTGTATAGAAACCCATGATAACTGAAAACAGCCAAATAAAAATATAAAAGCAATTCAAGAAACAAATCAAGGATTTATATAAAAGGCCATATTCTTTTTTATTTTAGCGAATTATACATTTGTATCTTTTGGTCTGGAGTTTCCCTTTAAGTCTCAATTCACATCAGGTTTGTAAAGTTCCATACCTCCCAACTTTCAAAGGACAGAAACAGGGACAAAACGTGTGGCGCCACAGTAAATTTATCCCCACCCATTTCTATGTTGACCCCGCCCATTCTCACCCATTTTTCTTTGTGTCCACACACAGTATAATGCTCCTACAGTCACCCTAACATTATATGCCCCCCACATTATAATGTTCCCCTCCAATTGCCCCACAGCATTAAGTCCCTCTCCTGGTGCTCCAGTTTAAACGGGGGGAAACTAGAGGGGGGACATTAAACTGGGGCAGATGGAGGGGACAGCTACCCCCATGGTTTAATGTCCTCCTCCATCTGTCCCCAGTTTAATGTCTACCTCCATCTGCCCCCAGTTTAATTGCCCACTTCATCTGCCCCCAGTTTAATTGCCCCACTACATCTGCCACCAGTTTAATTGCCCCACTACATCTGCCACCAGTTTAATTGCCCACTTCATCTGCCCCCAGTTTAACGTCCCCCTACATCTGCCCCAGTTTAATTGCCCCCTTCATCTGCCCCCAGTTTAATGTCCCCCTTTATCTCTCCCCAGTCTAATGTCTCCCCCCCCAAAGTTTAACATAATAAAATCACTGCTCCTCCCCTCTCCTCGCTCCCCTGCTGTCTCTTCTCCTGGAGTGTTCAGAGAGCTGCAGGCGCGATGTGAGTGATGTCATCACATCATATCTACAGCTCCTGGGCCAGGAGCATACGGAGGGGAACAGTGGTGAGGTAAGAGTTCTCCGCAGATGGCTCCTGCTTCACCATTGTATTCAACTCATCAGCGTCCTCTGCGGAATCTGAGACATAGCGGCCGCCGACCGGGATGGTGGGACAGGACCCACAATCCAGGACTGTCCCGCAGAATCTGGGACAGTTGGGAGGTATGACTAAGTTACCAGCATTTTTCATTTTCGGGCAATTTTAGTGGTGCGTACCCCTTAACCTGCGATACAGTGGTCTACAACCTGTTAGAGCTACAACTCCCAGGGCGTCAAGGCATGCTGGGACATGTAGTGGCAACAGCCAGAGAGTCACAGGTTGTCATTGCCATAACGTATCTACAGAAAGGAAAGAAAAAAAAAATCTGGATTTATGCCCCGTCCTCTCCGATCACAAGACGCGGCATCGTGTCCTGGACTTTATGTTCTTTCGATGCGCTCGTAAAAACGCTAACCCATATTTATTTCATAGCTGACAGTTCGGCCAAACCGGCCTTTGGATGATATAAGGTTGAAGTGAAAATTACAGCGGCCATTTCAGAAGAGCTTCTTACCCCCTGGGACTGTAGGCAGTGACCCTTCTTCCTGCGGACTTGTCAGATGTAAAATACTCGCATAATGAGGCTCCAGCCGATGACCTTCAGGCTGTCACTTGGCCAAAGGCATAAACCACAGTCAGATAAGGGATTTATTACCGATAATACAGGATCAGTGATTGTTCTGATTGGGATCAGTATATCGGGCTCTGGACTAGCTGTTATATATAAGACAGGACTACCCAGTGCTCAGTACACAAGTGATGTCACCTCCTTGTTACACTGGTATTGCACCTTACATAACCTCAAGGAGATACCAAGAGGTCCCAAGCATGAAAACGACCCAACTCTACAAGGATCACCTACAACAGAAAGATGAGAACACCCAAAGGTTATGATGATTTAGGTTTCAACACAATATCATATGTCTCCTGTAATGTACAGAGATAATACACACAGTGATGTCACAGTACAGAGATAATACACACAGTGATGTCACAGTACAGGATAATACACACAGTGATGTCACAGTTCAGAGATAATACACAGTGATGTCACAGCACAGGGATAATACACACAGTGATGTCACAGTACAGAGATATTACACAAAGTGATGTCACAGTACAGGGATAATACACACAGTGATGTCACAGTACAGAGATAATACACACAGTGATGTCACAGTATAGAGATAATACACACAGTGATGTCACAGTACAGGATAATACACACAGTGATGTCACAGTACAGGATAATACACACAGTGATGTCACAGTACAGGATAATACACACAGTGATGTCACAGTACAGAGATAATACACACAGTGATGTCACAGTACAGGGATAATACACACAGTGATGTCACAGTACAGAGATAATACACACAGTGATGTCACAGTACAGAGATAATACACACAGTGATGTCACAGTATAGAGATAATACACACAGTGATGTCACAGTACAGGGATAATACACACAGCGATGTCACAGTACAGAGATAATACACACAGTGATGTCACAGTACAGGATAACACACACAGTGATGTCACAGTACAGGGATAATACACACAGTGATGTCACAGTACAGGGATAATACACACAGTGATGTCACAGTACAGGGATAATACACACAGCGAGGTCACAGTACAGAGATAATACACACAGTGATGTCACAGTACAGGATAACACACACAGTGATGTCACAGTACAGGATAATACACACAGTGATGTCACAGTACAGGATAATACACACAGTGATGTCACAGTACAGGGATAATACACACAGTGATGTCACAGTACAGAGATAATACACACAGTGATGTCACAGTACAGGGATAATACACACAGTGATGTCACAGTACAGGGATAATACACACAGCGAGGTCACAGTACAGAGATAATACACACAGTGATGTCACAGTACAGGATAACACACACAGTGATGTCACAGTACAGGATAATACACACAGTGATGTCACAGTACAGGGATAATACAGACAGCGATGTCACAGTACAGGGATAATACACACAGTGATGTCACAGTACAGGGATAATACACACAGTAATGTCACAGTACAGGATAACACACACAGTGATGTCACAGTACAGGATAATACACACAGTGATGTCACAGTACAGAGATAATACACACGGTGATGTCACAGTACAGAAATAATACACACAGTGATGTCACAGTAGAGAGATAAAACACATCTTTTCCTTCTGTATGAACCCCCCACCCCCATCTTTGCTGCCCCTATAGCAGCTGCCTTGCTATTATTTAGGTACACCCACGGTCAGTGACCCTTCTGTTACTGTACAGCTGAACAGATGACCCTAATTTTTTAAAGGGGGACTTCTAAATGGAAAGGTTTCCACTTCTGAAGAATTGCTGCTGCCTTCCCTCCTACACGGTATCACTAGGCAGAGGAGCCCTCACATTCTACTTCACCATGTGTGACCGGCCCCCAACATTGAAATGTGGGTGTGTAAATGGGATAATCCAAAGAATTAGCTAAAATCAAAAAGGCTGCAATTCTTCATTTGCCAAGGTTTTTGCATTGCATCCCTGGTGTTCCACATATGTCACTTAAAGGTGTCACCAAGAAACTGCACATCCCTTTAAACCCTTTAACTACCTCTGCCTGCACTGTATTACCAGGGTCCCCGATGCTTTGCCTTACTAATGTTGACATTCAATCTTGAGACTGGAGCCCCCTTTTTGCCATCAGTGGGGCTAACCTATGGGAAGGGACATTCCTATATGAAGGTATTCCTTTAAATACCGTCTTCCATCTTATTTTCTACACTCAGGGACTGAGCAGAAGTTCTTTTAGGATTCCTTGGATTCCTTGTGGCCCCCGGTCTTAAAGGTGTTGCCAATCTGGACAATCCCTTCAAATGCAATGAGTGTGACTAGCTTGGCAGAGACCCCCTTAAATAAACACTGTGATACAATGTGACATAACCCGGCGGTGACCTCCTTGGGAACATTGATTTTGCTGATTCCAGATTCCTGGAACGTCTTCACACAACGCATTTTGCATTTATCAGGAAGATAAAAGTGGATAAAAGGCATCTGCGGCACGGGGTAGGGGGAGGCGGTGCGGGGGGGGGGGGGGGGTGTCAGCAGATATTATTGTGTTCTAGCTGAAAGTATCGCAACTGATCCTGCAACGTTACTTCAAAAATCAATCATTTGCCATATGGCGGAAACACCTTTAGAAGTAATACAATAATCAGCGAGAAGTAAAATCTGTTTCTACCGTCACGCTTGGGTGTCAACATCTATGGCCCTCGGCACTGCCCCAACAAAGACTGTCACCGCCGGATATAGAAAAAAGAAACCCCCCCCCCAACTTGTCATATTCCGTCATTTCATCTTGTTTATTCAGTCCACATAATACCGCCATATGTTGCAAAAGAGTACATTCTTACATACATTCAACATCATATTACTATACAGTGCCCAAAAATATGAAAAATCTATACATTTATCCCCTATAAAGTTCACATAATACTACCATATAGTGCAAAGACGATGTTGCTATATACAGCAACACCATATCACTTTACAGGACCCAGAGAATATGTAGAATACAAAGGTACTCCAAAAGGCATTCCCCTACAAAGCCCACATAATACTGCCATATAGTGCAAAGACAATATTGCCTATAAGAGTCCACATCATACTGCCATATACTGTAGTGTAAAGACAATATTGCCTATAAGAGTCCACATCATACTGCCATATAGTGTAAAGACAATATTGCCTATAGAGTCCACATCATACTGCCATATAGTGTAAAGACAATATTGCCTATAAGAGTCCACATCATACTGCCATATAGTGAAAAGACAATATTGCCTATAAGAGTCCACATCATACTGCCATATAGTGAAAAGACAATATTGCCTATAAGAGTCCACATCATACTGCCATATAGTGCAAAGACAATATTGCTATGTACAGCAAACATAATATCACTAGAATACCCAAGTAATATTATGAATCCACAAGGTACTCCCCTATAGAGTCCACATCATACTGTCATATAGTGCAAAGACAATATTACCGTATATACAACCAACATCATACAGTATGACTATATAGTAGCCAAACAATATGAAGAATTGTAAGGTACTCCCATATACAGCCCGTATTATACCACCATCTAGAGCACATCCAATATCATATCACTATATGGAACCCCAACAATATGAAGAATCCAGAAGGTTCCCCCATGTAAATCCCATATAATACAGCCATATGTTACCTCAAATTACTGAAATTCAGTTCACAAATAATACCGCCATACGCCACCCAATAATACTTGTTGGATTTACTTTGCTCCTGAAGTCCCAGTGCTAGTAAATAAGAACCCTCCTCAATCTGCCCTGGTTATCATTCAGCTTTCCTAGGCTCCTGAACGGGCGATCTGACACAATGCGGTATGGCAGTGGGATGTATTGTTTCCAAGCCAGCATTTTTGCTATTTAGAGACAAGAGAAAGCTGGCTGGCCGGAGAGCTGTTTTGTTGTCACCCAGCTTTCCCAGAAACAGATTTAAGTAAATTATATAGTTATATACAAAGTTGACAACTGGATATTTTGTTGAAGGGGATGTATAAGTGCCATATAACAGCTCGGTAAAGCCATAATTCATCGGATGACCCAAGAGAGCCCAATTTGACTCACTATGTGATTGTGTCAGTCTTCACTGCAGATTTGGCATTAAATTCCTGTGTATTGTAGAGCATGGAAAGACTGATAAAAAAATGTCATGTATGGCACAAGCTATGGGGCTTTTGTATCTCACAGCTCTGCTCATAGCACAATTGCTCATTTTTGGTTTTCGAGTCCCCTGAGTGAGTGTGACAAGTGTTATCAGTCCCGTCAAGAGGTTCTGAGTCAGCGCACAAGTGCTAATGAGTTGTACAAGTACAGATAACTGCCGGAGCCGGGATGTGGCTCACTTATATAATGCATACACTCCACCGCCCATCCACGGCCATTTATAATCACCCTAAAGGACCCTTGAAACAGAAGCGATGGCGGCAATCTCATCCGATCGCTGCGCTAACCAATGCTCAGCCACCGCCACTTAGTGCTCCGCAGCTTTAACTCCCAGCACTATTATTGTGCCTTTCAGCAGCCCCAGGGGGATTGTGGGTAATGACATGCAAATGAACCCAACAAATGTATCATTTTCTATCGTTCTGTTCAAATTACCATATTTTTTTTATGGGGAAAATGCCCAATTGTATTCGCTAGAATCTAACGGCGGGACTGCAATTTAACCCTTTACTTAAGGTCTTAAAACTCAGGACCGGTTTGTAGGGGATGTGGTATGCTAATATGGCCCCCCCTATAGGGTGCGTCGGGCACATCAGCTGCCTATACTAAAGGGGGTGCTACACACCAGGGGCTGGGACTACCATGAATCTTACTATGGATGTCATTGCGGTATTATATACATACCGCACACCAGTGTTATTAGATTCCTGTATACCAGTATTATTTCAGCACTATATGTTGCTATTATTTAACCACTGTATGACGGTATTTTTGAGCCATGTATATTGGTATTAATTGGGGACTATATGTTATATTGTTTAAGCACTGTAGGACGGTATTACAGTCCCCTGAAATATTTCCAGAAAATGAAGTATTTCTCCCAGAAAATGATTGCAATTACACACGTTTTGTTATACACATGGTTATCAAAACATAACACAAAAGACAGAGACAAAAAGCCAAAAATGATAGAATTTCACACAAAACAACAACAATGGGTCGGACAAAATGACTGGTACCCTCAAGTGAATATTTGGTTGCCGACCCTTTAGAAATAATACCTAAAGCAGTCACTTCCTATACCCATCCACGAGCTTCTTACACCTCTCAGGTAGAATTTTGGAGCCCTTTTGCCGATGGCTCCAGGTCTCATATTTGGGGGCGTCTTCTCTTCTCCTGCAGTAATTGTAAGATCTCTCCACAGGTCTTCAATGGGATTTAGATCCGGACTCATTGCCGCCACTTCAGGACTCTCCTCTTTGTTTCCATCCATTTCTGGGGGCTTTGTGAATTATGTTTGGGGTCATTGTCCTGCTGGAAGACCCATGACCTAGGAAGCACACCCAGCTTTCTGACACTGGACCCTACATTGTGACCCAAAATCCTTTGGTAATCTTCAGATTTCAAGATTCCTTGAACACAGTCAAGGCCCGAGTGCCAGAGGCAGCAAAGCAACTCCAAACCCTCTGTGACCCTCCCCCATACGTGACTGTGAGTCTTGTGCTCTTCTCTTTGTAGGCCTCATTCTGTTTTCGGTAACCAGTAGAATGTTCGGCTTTACCAAAAAGTTGTGTCTTGGTCTCTTCTGTCCACAAAATGTTTTCCCAGAAGGATTTTGCCTTATTCATGTACATTTTGGCTTTTTTTCTGTCTCTGTCAGCAGTGGGGTCCTCCGGGGTCTCCTGACGGATAGCTGGCGCTGACACTGATGCCCCCTGAGCCTGCAGGACAGCTTGGATGTCTCTGGCACTTGGTTGGGGCTGCTTCTCCACCATCCGGACTATCCTGCGTTACAACCTTTCTTCAGATTTTCTCTTCCATCCACGTCCAGGGAGATTAGCTACAGAGCCATGGGGTGTAAACTTCTGGATTATGTTGTGCACTGTGGACAAAGGAACATCCAGATCTCTGGAGATGGACTTGTAACCTGGAGATTGTTGATATTTTTCCACAATTTTGGTTCTCAGACACTTCTCTTCTCCTCTTTCTGTTCTCCATGCTTAGTGTGGCACACACAGACACACAATTGAGTCAACTTCTCTCCTTTGTATCTTGTTTCAGGTGTGATTTTTATATTGCCCACACCTGTTACTTGCCACAGGGGAGACTGAATGAGTATCACATGCTGGAAACAAAGTTATTTACCCACAATTTTGAAAAGGTGCCATCAATTTTGTCCTGCCCATTTTTGATGTTTTGTGTGAAATTATGTCCAATATGCCTTTTTTTCCTCAGTTTTTTTGTGTTGTTCCAATACACACAAAGGAAATAAACCTGCGTATAACAAAACATGTGGAATTGTAATAATTTTCTGGAAGAAATACTTCATTTACTGGAAAAAATTTCAGGGGTGACAAAACTGACAGCTATGACTGGTGTCTGAGTATATTATATTATATTTTAGTATTTGAGTACTATATGTTCATATTATTTGAGCACTGTTGGAATTCTTTGAGCTCTGTATGACGGTATTATTTGAGTCCTATGTGTTGAATTATTTAAAGAGGACCTTATATACTGCTAGAAAGCTGTATACGGGTATGTGCCCCAGTACCAGAGATATCAGTGCCGTTAGTTTTGGTGCTGAAAGCTGTAAGGCCCGCCCTTCTGACAGTGCAGGAATATCTCTGGAAGTGGGGAGCATACCGACAGAGCTGAATTAATTAATATAATACCGCTAATGTCAGAGGACATGAAAGGTTCTCTTTAAGCACTGTAAGAAAGTATTATATGAGAACTGTATGTTGGTATTATATGAGCACTATAGGACAGTATTATATGAGCACTGTAAGACAGTATTATATGAGCACTATATGTTGGTATTATATGAGCACTCTATGTTGGTATTATATGAGCACTGTATGTTGGTATTATATGAGCACTGTATGTTGGTATTATATGAGCACTGTATGTTGGTATTATATGAGCATGGTATGTTGCTATTATATGAGCACTGTAGGACAGTATTATATAAGCTCTGTATGTTGGTATTATATGAGCACTGTAGGACAGTATTATATGAGCATGGTATGTTGGTATTATATGAACACTGTAGGACAATATCATATGAGCCCTGTAGGACAGTATTATATGAGCACTGTAGGACAGTATTATATGAGCACTGTAGGATAGTATTATATGAACACTGTAGGATAGTATTATATAAGCTCTGTATGTTGGTATTATATGAGCACTGAAGGACAGTATTATATGAGCACGGTATGTTGCTATTATATGAGCACTGTAGGACAGTATTATATGAGCATGGTATGTTGGTATTATATGAGCACTGTAGGACAATATCATATGAGCCCTGTAGGTTGGTATTATATGAGCACTGTAGGACAGTATTATATGACCACTGTAGGATAGTATTATATGAGCATGGTATGTTGCTATTATATGAGCACTGTAGGTTGGTATTATATAAGCTCTGTATGTTGGTATTATATGAGCACTGTAGGACAGTATTATATGAGCACGGTATGTTGGTATTATATGAGCACTATAGAACAGTATTATATGAGCACTGTAGGATAGTATTATATAAGCACTGTATGTTGCTATTATATGAGCACTGTAGGATAGTATTATATAAGCACTGTATGTTGCTATTATATGAGCATGGTATGTTACTATGTTGTATGTGGTATGTTGGTATTATATGAACATTGTAGGACAGTATTATATGAGCACGGTATGTTGGTATTACTGTATATGAGAACTGTAGGACAATATCATATGAGCCCTGTAGGTTGCTATTATATGAGCACTGTAGGATAGTATTATATAAGCACTGTATGTTGCTATTATATGAGCATGGTATGTTACCATTATATGAGCACTGTATGTTGGTATTATATCAGCAATGTATGATTATTACAGTGTATGGTGGTGGCAGCTATGTAAGACACCGCTACATAATGTATGCAAATGTATGCACTTACACAAACCCTATCCCATTGTATGGCAAGGCATCTCTTACTCTGGAAGACTTCATCTGAATGGTCACCATGTAATACTACATTTCACCTGCAGGGAGCACTATGGGGGGAAATTACTAGCTGACAGCAACTTTCCTGACAAAATCCGTTGGAATCCAAGGCGATCATCTGATCATAGTGTAAGAAATGTTTTGTCTCTGACCAACTCACCCCTTTAAGGCCAGCCATTCAGTAGGGAGCCATACTAGCCCAGTCAATATAGCCATGTCAGACACAAAAACCCAATGTTCTTCACAGCAGAGGATTTGTTACAGTTGTATAAAATTCTGTGTGGTCTAAATAGTCTGTGCTCCAGATTGATTCATTTGACTTCCACTGATACATTGTAACAAACTGTCGGATCAGAAGAGATTTCTACTGCTGATATGTTTAGCTCATAGAACATTATTTACAATTGTAGCGAACCCTCAGCTGTGAGAACTACAGGGCTATACAGGATTTCAGTGTCTGGATGAGGAGTTACATAGTTAGTACAATGGGATGGGAAAGGGCAGGAGGAATCGATACACGTGACCTATTAGAATGTTCTGGAACTTCACATCATTTATTTGCACCGTCCCTTTAAGACCAGATAAAGTTAGTGTTTTTCTCCCAAGGTCCTTGCTGAAGTCTTTGTGGCTTTAACCGTGGTAATTTTTCTCGTGTCTTGAAACGTCTTTGACAAAGGATTATAGGAATTGGCCTCCTGCGAGGCGACGTCCGATGGGATATAAACCCTGTAATTCCCGCAGAAATCAGAGCGGAGTAAAACCTGGTATTTTCCTCGCCAGTTACCGAACTGTTCACTAGTTGGGGTCAGAGCAGGGCGGCCATGACAACATTGTGTTCTCTTATCTAATCCGCCCGGGTGTCTACACGCTGCGATGGTGACTGAAGACAGAGGAGAGAGAAAGACAAGACAGAAACATAAACAGACGCCGCGCGGGGCAGGAGGGGCGATTATAGGGTGCCCATATGTAGGACAACATGGAGGGCATCTGTGGTCACAGGGATGTAAGGTTTACTAAAATTGTGGCTAATGGGGGCAATGGCTGATGTCATGAGGTACAGGCCTGGCACAGGCAGCATAAGGGGGCATCTAGCTGATACAGAGGGCTAGTACAGGGGGCACTGTGGCTGATATTAGGGGATGTATAGCTGATACAGAGGTCTATAGCTAGTACTGGGGCACTGTGGCTGATATTAGGGGGTGTATAGCTGATACAGAGGGCTATAGCTAGTACTGGGGCACTGTGGCTGATATTAGGGGGTGTATAGCTGATACAGAGGGCTATGGCTAGTACTGGGGGCACTGTGGCTGATATTAAGGGATGTATAGCTGATACAGAGGGCTCTAGCTAGTACTGGGGCACTGTGGCTGATATTAGGGGGTTTATAGCTGATACAGAGGGCTATAGCTAGTACTGGGGTACTGTGGCTGATATTAGGGGATGTATAGCTGATACAGAGGGCTATACCTAGTACTGGGGCACTGTGGCTGATATTAGGGGATTTATAGCTGATACAGAGGGTTATAGCTAGTACTGGGGCACTGTGGCTGATATTAGGGGATGTATAGCTGATATAGAGGGCTATAGCTAGTACTGGGGGCACTGTGGCTGATATTAGGGGATGTATAGCTGATACAGAGGGTTATAGCTAGTACTGGGGCACTGTGGCTGATATTAGGGGATGTATAGCTGATACAGAGGTCTATAGCTAGTACTGGGGGCACTGTGGCTGATATTACGGGGTGTATAGCTGATACAGAGGGCTATAGCTAGTACTGGGGGCACTGTGGCTGATATTAGGGGGTGTATAGCTGATACAGAGGGCTATAGCTAGTACTGGGGTACTGTGGCTGATATTAGGGGGTGTATAGCTGATACAGAGGGCTATAGCTAGTACTGGGGGCACTGTGGCTGATATTAGGGGATGTATAGCTGATACAGAGGGCTATACCTAGTACTGGGGCACTGTGGCTGATATTAGGGGATGTATAGCTGATACAGAGGGCTATACCTAGTACTGGGGCACTGTGGCTGATATTAGGGGATGTATAGCTGATACAGAGGGTTATAGCTAGTACTGGGGCACTGTGGCTGATATTAGGGGATGTATAGCTGATATAGAGGGCTATAGCTAGTACTGGGGGCACTGTGGCTGATATTAGGGACTGTATAGCTGATACAGAGGGTTATAGCTAGTACTGGGGCACTGTGGCTGATATTAGGGGATGTATAGCTGATACAGAGGGTTATAGCTAGTACTGGGGCACTGTGGCTGATATTAGGGGGTGTATAGCTGATACAGAGGGCTAGTACTGGGGCACTGTGGCTGATATTAGGGGATGTATAGCTGATACAGAGGGCTATAGCTAGTACTGGGGGCACTGTGGCTGATATTAGGGGATGTATAGCTGATACAGAGGTCTATAGCTAGTACTGGGGCACTGTGGCTGATATTAGGGGATGTATAGCTGATACAGAGGGCTATAGCTAGTACTGGGGCACTGTGGCTGATATTAGGGGAAGTATAGCTGATACAGAGGGCTATACCTAGTACTGGGGCACTGTGGCTGATATTAGGGGATGTATAGCTGATACAGAGGGCTATAGCTAGTACTGGGGCACTGTGGCTGATATTAGGGGCTGTATAGCTGATACAGAGGTCTATAGCTAGTACTGGGGGCACTGTGGCTGATATTAGGGGATATATAACTGATACAGAGGGCTATAGCTAGTACTGGGGGCACTGTGGCTGATATTAGGGGATGTATAGCTGATACAGAGGGCTATAGCTAGTACTGGGGCACTGTGGCTGATATTAGGGAATGTATAGCTGATACAGAGGGCTCTAGCTAGTACTGGGGCACTGTGGCTGATATTAGGGGATGTATAGCTGATACAGAGGGCTATAGCTAGTACTGGGGCACTGTGGCTGATATTAGGGGATGTATAGCTGATACAGAGGGCTATGGCTAGTACTGGGGCACTGTGGCTGATATTAGGGGGTGTATAGCTGGTACAGAGGGCTATGGCTAGTACTGGGGCACTGTGGCTGATATTAGGGGGTGTATAGCTAATACAGATGGTTATAGCTAGTACTGGGGCACTGTGGCTGATATTAGGGGATGTATAGCTGATACAGAGGTCTATAGCTAGTACTGGGGGCACTGTGGCTGATATTAGGGGATGTATAGCTGATACAGAGGGCTAGTACTGGGGCACTGTGGCTGATATTAGGGGATGTATAGCTGATACAGAGGGTTATAGCTAGTACTGGGGGCACTGTGGCTGATATTAGGGGATGTATAGCTGATACAGAGGGTTATAGCTAGTACTGGGGCACTGTGGCTGATATTAGGGGATATATAGCTGATACAGAGGGCTATACCTAGTACTGGGGCACTGTGGCTGATATTAGGGGGTGTATAGCTGATACAGAGGGCTATAGCTAGTACTGGGGGCACTGTGGCTGATATTAGGGGATGTATAGCTGATACAGAGGGCTATAGCTAGTACTGGGGCACTGTGGCTGATATTAGGGGGTGTATAGCTGATACAGAGGGCTATGGCTAGTACTGAGGCACTGTGGCTGATATTAGGGGATATATAGCTGATACAGAGGGCTATAGCTAGTACTGGGGCACTGTGGCTGATATTAGGGGATGTATAGCTGATACAGAGGTCTATAGCTAGTACTGGAGCACTGTGGCTGATATTAGGGGATATATAACTGATACAGAGGGCTATAGCTAGTACTGGGGGCACTGTGGCTGATATTAGGGGATGTATAGCTGATACAGAGGGCTATACCTAGTACTGGGGCACTGTGGCTGATATTAGGGGGTGTATAGCTGATACAGAGGGTTATAGCTAGTACTGGGGCACTGTGGCTGATATTAAGGGAGGTATAGCTGATACAGAGGGCTATAGCCAGTACTGGGGCACTGTGGCTGATATTAGGGGGTGTATAGCTGATACAGAGGGCTATAGCTAGTACTGGGGCACTGTGGCTGATATTAGGGGATGTATAGCTGATACAGAGGGCTATGGCTAGTACTGGGGCACTGTGGCTGATATTAGGGGGTGTATAGCTGGTACAGAGGGCTATGGCTAGTACTGGGACACTGTGGATGATATTAGGGGGTGTATAGCTAATACAGATGGTTATAGCTAGTACTGGGGCACTGTGGCTGATTTTAGGGGATGTATAGCTGATACAGAGGGCTATAGCTAGTACTGGGGGCACTGTGGCTGATATTAGGGGGTATCTAGCTGATACAGAGGACTATACCTAGTACTGGGGCACTGTGGCTGATAGTAGGGGATGTATAGCTGATACAGAGGGCTATAGCTAGTACTGGGGGCACTGTGGCTGATATTAGGGGATGTATAGCTGATACAGAGGGCTATAGCTAGTACTGGGGGCACTGTGGCTGATATTAGGGGATGTATAGCTGATACAGAGGGCTATACCTAGTACTGGGGCACTGTGGCTGATATTAGGGGATGTATAGCTGATACAGAGGTCTATAGCTAGTACTGGGGGCACTGTGGCTGATATTAAGGGATGTATAGCTGATACAGAGGGCTATAGCTAGTACTGGGGGCACTGTGGCTGATATTAGGGGATGTATAGCTGATACAGAGGGCTAGTACTGGGGCACTGTGGCTGATATTAGGGGGTGTATAGCTGATACAGAGGGCTATAGCTAGTACTGGGGCACTGTGGCTGATATTAGGGGATATATAGCTGATACAGAGGGCTATAGCTAGTACTGGGGCACTGTGGCTGATATTAGGGGATGTATAGATGATACAGAGGGCTATGGCTAGTACTGGGGCACTGTGGCTGATATTAGGGGGTGTATAGCTGGTACAGAGGGCTATGGCTAGTACTGGGGCACTGTGGCTGATATTAGGGGGTGTATAGCTAATACAGATGGTTATAGCTAGTACTGGGGCACTGTGGCTGATATTAGGGGATGTATAGCTGATACAGAGGTCTATAGCTAGTACTGGGGGCACTGTGGCTGATATTAGGGGATGTATAGCTGATACAGAGGGCTAGTACTGGGGCACTGTGGCTGATATTAGGGGATGTATAGCTGATACAGAGGGTTATAGCTAGTACTGGGGGCACTGTGGCTGATATTAGGGGATGTATAGCTGATACAGAGGGTTATAGCTAGTACTGGGGCACTGTGGCTGATATTAGGGGATATATAGCTGATACAGAGGGCTATACCTAGTACTGGGGCACTGTGGCTGATATTAGGGGGTGTATAGCTGATACAGAGGGCTATGGCTAGTACTGAGGCACTGTGGCTGATATTAGGGGATATATAGCTGATACAGAGGGCTATAGCTAGTACTGGGGCACTGTGGCTGATATTAGGGGATGTATAGCTGATACAGAGGTCTATAGCTAGTACTGGAGCACTGTGGCTGATATTAGGGGATATATAACTGATACAGAGGGCTATAGCTAGTACTGGGGGCACTGTGGCTGATATTAGGGGATGTATAGCTGATACAGAGGGCTATACCTAGTACTGGGGCACTGTGGCTGATATTAGGGGGTGTATAGCTGATACAGAGGGTTATAGCTAGTACTGGGGCACTGTGGCTGATATTAAGGGAGGTATAGCTGATACAGAGGGCTATAGCCAGTACTGGGGCACTGTGGCTGATATTAGGGGGTGTATAGCTGATACAGAGGGCTATAGCTAGTACTGGGGCACTGTGGCTGATATTAGGGGATGTATAGCTGATACAGAGGGCTATGGCTAGTACTGGGGCACTGTGGCTGATATTAGGGGGTGTATAGCTGGTACAGAGGGCTATGGCTAGTACTGGGACACTGTGGCTGATATTAGGGGGTGTATAGCTAATACAGATGGTTATAGCTAGTACTGGGGCACTGTGGCTGATTTTAGGGGATGTATAGCTGATACAGAGGGCTATAGCTAGTACTGGGGGCACTGTGGCTGATATTAGGGGGTATCTAGCTGATACAGAGGACTATACCTAGTACTGGGGCACTGTGGCTGATAGTAGGGGATGTATAGCTGATACAGAGGGCTATAGCTAGTACTGGGGGCACTGTGGCTGATATTAGGGGATGTATAGCTGATACAGAGGGCTATAGCTAGTACTGGGGGCACTGTGGCTGATATTAGGGGATGTATAGCTGATACAGAGGGCTATACCTAGTACTGGGGCACTGTGGCTGATATTAGGGGATGTATAGCTGATACAGAGGTCTATAGCTAGTACTGGGGGCACTGTGGCTGATATTAAGGGATGTATAGCTGATACAGAGGGCTATAGCTAGTACTGGGGGCACTGTGGCTGATATTAGGGGATGTATAGCTGATACAGAGGGCTAGTACTGGGGCACTGTGGCTGATATTAGGGGGTGTATAGCTGATACAGAGGGCTATAGCTAGTACTGGGGCACTGTGGCTGATATTAGGGGATATATAGCTGATACAGAGGGCTATAGCTAGTACTGGGGCACTGTGGCTGATATTAGGGGATGTATAGATGATACAGAGGGCTATGGCTAGTACTGGGGGCACTGTGGCTGATATTAAGGGATGTATAGCTGATACAGAGGGCTATAGCTAGTACTGGGGGCACGGTGGCTGATATTAGGGGATGTATAGCTGATACAGAGGGCTATACCTAGTACTGGGGCACTGTGGCTGATATTAGGGGGTATCTAGCTGATACAGAGGGCTATACCTAGTACTGGGGCACTGTGGCTGATATTAGGGGGTGTATAGCTGATACAGAGGGCTATAGCTAGTACTGGGGGCACTGTGGCTGATATTAGGGGATGTATAGCTGATACAGAGGTCTATAGCTAGTACTGGGGGCACTGTGGCTGATATTAGGGGATGTATAGCTGATACAGAGGGCTATACCTAGTACTGGGGCACTGTGGCTGATATTAGGGGATGTATAGCTGATACAGAGGTCTATAGCTAGTACTGGGGGCACTGTGGCTGATATTAGGGGATGTATAGCTGATACAGAGGGCTAGTACTGGGGCACTGTGGCTGATATTAGGGGGTGTATAGCTGATACAGAGGGCTATAGCTAGTACTGGTGGCACTGTGGCTGATATTAGGGGATGTATAGCTGATACAGAGGGCTATAGCTAGTACTGGGGCACTGTGGCTGATATTAGGGGATGTATAGATGATACAGAGGGCTATGGCTAGTACTGGGGGCACTGTGGCTGATATTAAGGGATGTATAGCTGATACAGAGGGCTCTAGCTAGTACTGGGGCACTGTGGCTGATATTAGGGGATGTATAGCTGATACAGAGGGCTATACCTAGTACTGGGGCACTGTGGCTGATATTAGGGGGTATCTAGCTGATACAGAGGTCTATAGCTAGTACTGGGGCACTGTGGCTGATATTAGGGGGTGTATAGCTGATACAGAGGGCTATAGCTAGTACTGGGGCACTGTGGCTGATATTAGGGGATGTATAGCTGAAACAGAGGGCTATAGCTAGTACTGGGGCACTGTGGCTGATATTAGGGGATGTATAGATGATACAGAGGGCTATGGCTAGTACTGGGGGCACTGTGGCTGATATTAGGGGGTGTATAGCTGATACAGAGGGCTATAGCTAGTACTGGGGGCACGGTGGCTGATATTAGGGGGTGTATAGCTGATACAGAGGGCTATAGCTAGTACTGGGGCACTGTGGCTGATATTAGGGGATGTATAGCTGATACAGAGGGCTATAGCTAGTACTGGGGGCACTGTGGCTGATATTAGGGGATGTATAGCTGATACACAGGGGCATTGGCACGGAGAGCTGTGTCAAGAACTGGGGGCATTGTGACTGTCATTGGGGATCTTTGATTGTGGGCATTGTGGCCCTGCCTGCACACATGGTGGCTGTTGTGTGGTGTCATTGTAGCTGGCCCTGCGGCATTGCACGTGGACAATAAACCTGAAAATGTGTTATGAGAGCACGAAAAGGGATCAAGAAATTTGCCAGGGCACTCTTGCAAGGGGAACTTGAGTGGGGCTGTTACTGTAGTTCTATGTACAGCAGGTGGCCGAAAGTGCAGTTTTGTGCTGCGGAGCCTTCATTTTCAGTATTGTGGGGTCCCACTAATCATAAGGGGATGGCATGTCCTAATAATATGCCATGAGATTCTATGATGGGGATACCCTCAGGCCTCACTGAATCTGTAACATTCCTAAGCAGTTCCATTAATATTTCATCTGTAGCTATGAGAAAACCAGGAGCAGACGGGGCAGGATTGGCAGATGCCCCAATATTCAGGGGACGGGTCAGATGAGCCCCCTTTCATTTCCATTTTGTCCTGGTGCCCACTCTATAGAGCTGTTACAATACACGCCGGAGGCTCTCGCTGTGCCCACCTGCTCTCGCCCGTCCCTGGTTGGCCACTAGCTCTATTGGAATTGAATAGCGGTGTATGAGATAAGCGGCAGAAGCATTTACATATGGACAGACCCTGGATACGAAGAGCCCAGGAGCAGGCGGCACCTCCTGCCAAGACATGTCTCATCTCCAGCAATTACAATTAATGAAGCAGAAGGGGCCTGTATGTGTGAACAGGAACATAGAAGTCACCAGCCAAAAGAAAATCACAAAAATTAATGAAACAGATTCATGGATTCAGTTATTAAAGGGGAAGTCCATCATAAAGTTATATTCATCTGTAAATCAAAGACAGTCAGGACCTCACTGATTACAAAACAGGGCGGCATCCCACTAAATAGATCCTGCAGAATAGTGAGTCCAGCTCTGGAGTATAATACAGGATGTAACTCAGGATCAGTACAGGATAGGTAATGTAATGTATATACACAGTGACTGCACCAGCAGAATAGTGAGCGCAGCTCTGGAGTATAATACAGGATAAGTAATGTAATGTATGTACACAGTGACTGTACCAGCAGAATAGTGAGCGCAGCTCTGGAGTATAATACAGGATATAACTCAGGATCAGTACAGGATAAGTAATGTAATGTATGTACACAGTGACTGCACCAGCAGAATAGTGAGTGCAGCTCTGGAGTATAATACAGGATGTAACTTAGGATCAGTACAGGATAAGTAATGTAATGTATGTACACAGTGACTGTACCAGCAGAATAGTGAGCGCAGCTCTGGAGTATAATACAGGATATAACTCAGGATCAGTACAGGATAAGTAATGTAATGTATGTACACAGTGACTGCACCAGCAGAATAGTGAGTGCAGCTCTGGAGTATAATACAGGATGTAACTTAGGATCAGTACAGGATAAGTAATGTAATGTATGTACACAGTGACTGCACCAGCAGAATAGTGAGCGCAGCTCTGGAGTATAATACAGGATGTAACTCAGGATCAGTACAGGATAAGTAATGTAATGTATGTACACAGTGACTGCACCAGCAGAATAGTGAGTGCAGCTCTGGAATATAATACAGGATATAACTCAGGATCAGTACAGGATAAGTAATGTAATGTATGTACACAGTGACTGTACCAGCAGAATAGTGAGTGCAGCTCTGGAGTATAATACAGGATGTAACTCAGGATCAGTACAGGATAAGTAATGTAATGTATGTACACAGTGACTGCACCAGCAGAATAGTGAGTGCAGCTCTGGAGTATAATACAGGATGTAACTCAGGATCAGTACAGGATAAGTAATGTAATGTATGTACACAGTGACTGTACCAGCAGAATAGTGAGCGCAGCTCTGGAGTATAATACAGGATGTAACTCAGGATCAGTACAGGATAAGTAATGTAATGTATGTACACAGTGACTGTACCAGCAGAATAGTGAGTGCAGCTCTGGAATATAATACAGGATGTAACTCAGGATCAGTACAGGATAAGTAATGTAATGTATGTACACAGTGACTGTACCAGAATAGTGAGTGCAGCTCTGGAGTATAATACAGGATGTAACTCAGGATCAGTACAGGATAAGTAATGTAATGTATGTACACAGTGACTGTACCAGCAGAATAGTGAGCGCAGCTCTGGAGTATAATACAGGATAAGTAATGAAATGTATGTACACAGTGACTGTACCAGCAGAATAGTGAGTGCAGCTCTGGAGTATAATACAGGATATAACTCAGGATCAGTACAGGATAAGTAATGTAATGTATGTACACAGTGACTGCACCAGCAGAATAGTGAGTGCAGCTCTGGAGTATAATACAGGATGTAACTCAGGATCAGTACAGGATAAGTAATGTAATGTATGTACACAGTGACTGCACCAGCAGAATAGTGAGCGCAGCTCTGGAATATAATACAGGATGTAACTCAGGATCCGAACAGGATAAGTAATGTAATGTATGTACACAGTGACTGTACCAGCAGAATAGTGAGCGCAGCTCTGGAGTATAATACAGGATGTAACTCAGGATCAGTACAGGATAAGTAATGTAATGTATGTACACAGTGACTGCACCAGCAGAATAGTGAGTGCAGCTCTGGAATATAATACAGGATGTAACTCAGGATCAGTACAGGATAAGTAATGTAATGTATGTACACAGTGACTGCACCAGCAGAATAGTGAGCGCAGCTCTGGAGTATAATACAGGATAAGTAATGAAATGTATGTACACAGTGACTGTACCAGCAGAATAGTGAGTGCAGCTCTGGAGTATAATACAGGATATAACTCAGGATCAGTACAGGATAAGTAATGTAATGTATGTACACAGTGACTGCACCAGCAGAATAGTGAGCGCAGCTCTGGAATATAATACAGGATGTAACTCAGGATCAGTACAGGATAAGTAATGTAATGTATGTACACAGTGACTGTACCAGCAGAATAGTGAGTGCAGCTCTGGAGTATAATACAGGATATAACTCAGGATCAGTACAGGATAAGTAATGTAATGTATGTACACAGTGACTGTACCAGCAGAATAGTGAGTGCAGCTCTGGAGTATAATAAAGGATGTAACTCAGGATCAGTACAGGATAAGTAATGTAATGTATGTACACAGTGACTGTACCAGCAGAATAGTGAGCGCAGCTCTGGAGTATAATACAGGATGTAACTCAGGATCAGTACAGGATAAGTAATGTAATGTATGTACACAGTGACTGTACCAGCAGAATAGTGAGCGCAGCTCTGGAGTCTTTCTGTCTCTCTCTCTCTATATATATATATATTCTGTATGTAATCTTGAATTCTGGAATTTAATATTCAGTATTCAGTGAATATTCCCCTTTAAGAGCTATATTGTGTTCTATACTGTATATACTGTATGTTACATCGGACTGAAGGTCGTTGAGCATTTTCATTCCCAGAGAACTGTTATTATTCTGTAGATAATTGTATAGATCATACATAGATGTGGCTACCAGTTAAATCCCCTAAAGGACAGATCACTTACGTAGATGCAGCTGGCAGCCGTGTTTAGCGTGAGACGGTTAAATAACAAGCGACAGAGGAAAAAAAAAAGAATTATCAGTTCTTTCCTGTAGAAGCAGAACATGGAAAAATGAGCTGGGAACAAAGCTTATTATTTACAGTGGACAGGCTCTGAAATACAACTAAATCATTTGAAGATTTCCCTGAAATACTCTGTGCTGCTGGGGACCCTGCTCCTCCCACTATGTAACTCTCACCCTGTGACCTCCCTATAAGATCAGCACACTCCTCTCCTGAAATACTCTGTGCTGCTGGGGACCCTGCTCCTCCCACTATGTAACTCTCACCCTGTGACCTCCCTATAAGATCAGCACACTCCTCTCCTGAAATACTCTGTGCTGCTGGGGACCCTGCTCCTCCCACTATGTAACTCTCACCCTGTGACCTCCTCTATAAGATCAGCACACTCCTCTCCTGAAATACTCTGTGCTGCTGGGGACCCTGCGCCTTCACTATGTAACTCTCACCCTGTGACCTCCCTATAAGATCAGCACACTCCTCTCCTGAAATACTCTGTACTGCTGGGGACCCTGCTCCTCCCACTATGTAACTCTCACCCTGTGACCTCCCTATAAGATCAGCACACTCCTCTCCTGAAATACTCTGTACTGCTGGGGACCCTGCGCCTTCACTATGTAACTCTCACCCTGTGACCTCCCTATAAGATCAGCACACTCCTCTCCTGAAATACTCTGTACTGCTGGGGACCCTGCTCCTCCCACTATGTAACTCTCACCCTGTGACCTCCTCTATAAGATCAGCACACTCCTCTCCTGAAATACTCTGTGCTGCTGGGGACCCTGCTCCTTCCACTATGTAACTCTCACCCTGTGACCTCCTCTATAAGATCAGCACACTCCTCTCCTGAAATACTCTGTGCTGCTGGGCTCCTGCTCCTCCACTATGTAACTCTCACCCTGTGACCTCCTCTATAAGATCAGCACACTCCTCTCCTGAAATACTCTGTGCTGCTGGGGACCCTGCTCCTCCACTATGTAACTCTCACCCTGTGACCTCCTCTATAAGATCTTACCTGTACTGCCCTTGTGTAGATCCCCCATGTCTTAGAAGCTGACGTGCTCCAGTTCTGTATTCTCTCCAGTAAGACAGAGGATATTGAACATCCAGTAATATCGGATGAAGCCCTTGCGGCTTTAATTAAGCGCATACAGCGAGGATGAGGACGGTAAATCCACGGTCCGATTGTTACAACTCTCACTCTTATTTCATAAAACTTATTTTACACTTCCAGAAAGTTTTTATTACTCACAACTTCAAAGATTTCCACCTTATATTAATAAGCAGAAGCAGCCGGCATAGAAGATTTGCCCCATAGCTGCAAAGTCAGACCCAAGGAACCCCAAAAATAAGCAACAGGGGGTGCAGGAAATGATTACATTGGAGAATGAGCTGTCACAAGAATAGACCAGATTTTGTTAAGTCTTTATTTAAAGTGCAAACTGACCATGTGACCATGTATTCCCCATTGTAGCAACAGCCCCCTCCCCCCAGTGTTGGGGTTTGCGCCCCTCCATGTTCATCTGTTTTCTGATAATGTATTTGTTGGTGTCTTATCTATCATATAGATAGATAGATAGATAGATAGATATGAGATAGATAGATATGAGATAGATAGATAGATAGATAGATAGATATGAGATAGATAGATAGATAGATAGATAGATAGATAGATAGATAGATAGATATGAGATAGATATTAGATAGATAGGAGAAAGATAGATAGATATGAGATAGATAGATAGATAGATAGATATGAGATAGATAGATAGATAGAGATGAGATAGATAGATAAATAGATATGAGATAGATAGATAGATATGAGATAGATAGATAGATAGAGATGAGATAGATAGATAGATAGATAGATAGATAGATAGATATGAGATAGATAGATAGATAGATAGATAGATAGATATGAGATAGATAGATAGAGATGAGATAGATAGGAGATAGATAGATATATTATGTGATAGATAAATAGATATGAGATAGATGGATAGATAGATAGATAGATAGATAGATAGTAAATTAGAGTCACTCTCTATTCAAGAAAACTTCAGTAGATTATGTAGATAAGTTTGAGTCACTTTCTATTCCCATAGACTCCATTAGACACTGTATGTAAGTTGGAGTCTCTCTCAATTCCCATAGACTCCAGTAGTTGCTGTAGATACGTTAGAGTTACTCTCTGTTCCCATAGACTCCAGTAGACTCTGTAGATATGTCAGAGTCACTCTCTGTTCCCATAGACTCCAGTAGTCGCTGTAGACATGTCAGAGTCACTCTCTGTTCCCATAAACTCCAGTAGTCGCTGTAGATAAGTCGGAGTCACTCTCTGTTCCCATAGACTCCAGTAGTCGCTGTAGATAAGTCGGAGTCACTCTCTATTCCCATAGACTTCAGTAGACGCTGTAGATACGTCGGAGTCACTCTCTGTTCCCGTAGACTCCAGTAGATGCTGTAGATACGTCGGAGTCACTCTCTGTTCCCATAGACTCCAGTAGTCGCTGTAGATATGTCGGAGTCACTCTCTGTTCCCATAGACTCCAGTAGTCGCTGTAGATAAGTCGGAGTTACTCTCTGTTCCCATAGGCTCCAGTAGTCGCTGTAGATATGTCAGAGTCACTCTCTGTTCTCATAGACTCCAGTAGTTGCTGTAGATACGTCGGAGTCACTCTCTATTCCCATAGACTCTAGTAGTTGCTGTAGATACGTCGGAGTCACTCTCTATTCCCATAGACTTCAGTAGTCGCTGTAGATAAGTCGGAGTCACTCTCTGTTCCCATAGACTCCAATAGTTGCTGTAGATACCTTGGAGTCACTGTCTGTTCCCATAGACTTCAGTAGTCGCTGTAGATACGTCGGAGTCACTCTCTGCTCCCATAGACTCCAGTAGTCGCTGTAGATAAGTCGGAGTCACTCTCTGTTCCCATAGACTTCAGTAGTCGCTGTAGATAAGTCGGAGTCACTCTCTGTTCCCATAGACTCCAGTAGACGCTGTAGATACGTTAGAGTTACTCTCTGTTCCCATAGACTCCAGTAGTCACTGTAGATAAGTCGGAGTCATTCTCTGTTCCCATAGACTCCAGTAGTCGTTGTAGATAAGTCGATGTCACTCTCTGTTCCCATAGACTCCAGTAGTCGCTGTAGATAAGTCGGAGTCACTCTCTGTTCCCATAGACTCCAGTAGTCGCTGTAGATAAGTCGGAGTCACTCTCTATTCCCATAGACTTCAGTAGACGTTGTAGATAAGTCGGAGTCACTCTCTGTTCCCATAGACTCCAGTAGACACTGTAGATACGTTAGAGTTACTCTCTGTTCCCATAGACTCCAGTAGTCACTGTAGGTAAGTCGGAGTCATTCTCTGTTCCCATAGACTCCAGTAGACTCTGTAGATACGTTGGTGTCACTCTCTGTTCCCATAAACTCCAGTAGTTGCTGTAGATAAGTCAGAGTCACTCTCTGTTCCCATAGACTCCAGTAGTCGCTGTAGATAAGTCGGAGTCACTCTCTGTTCCCATAGACTCCAGTAGACGCTGTAGATACGTTAGAGTTACTCTCTGTTCCCATAGACTCCAGTAGTCGCTGTAGATAAGTCGGAGTCACTCTCTGTTCCCATAGACTCCAGTAGTCGCTGTAGATAAGTCGGAGTCACTCTCTATTCCCATAGACCTCAGTAGACGCTGTAGATAAGTCGGAGTCACTCTCTGTTCCCATAGACTCCAGTAGACGCTGTAGATACGTTAGAGTTACTCTCTGTTTCCATAGACTCCAGTAGTCGCTGTAGATAAGTCGGAGTCACTCTCTATTCCCATAGACTTCAGTAGACGCTGTAGATACGTCGAAGTCACTCTCTGTTCCCGTAGACTCCAGTAGATGCTGTAGATACGTCAGAGTCACTCTCTGTTCCCATAGACTCCAGTAGTCGCTGTAGATATGTCGGAGTCACTCTCTGTTCCCATAGACTCCAGTAGTCGCTGTAGATAAGTCGGAGTCACTCTCTGTTCCCATAGGCTCCAGTAGTCGCTGTAGATATGTCAGAGTCACTCTCTGTTCTCATAGACTCCAGTAGTTGCTGTAGATACGTCGGAGTCACTCTCTATTCCCATAGACTCTAGTAGTTGCTGTAGATACGTCGGAGTCACTCTCTATTCCCATAGACTTCAGTAGTCGCTGTAGATAAGTCGGAGTCACTCTCTGTTCCCATAGACTCCAATAGTTGCTGTAGATACCTTGGAGTCACTGTCTGTTCCCATAGACTTCAGTAGTCGCTGTAGATACGTCGGAGTCACTCTCTGCTCCCATAGACTCCAGTAGTCGCTGTAGATAAGTCGGAGTCACTCTCTGTTCCCATAGACTTCAGTAGTCGCTGTAGATAAGTCGGAGTCACTCTCTGTTCCCATAGACTCCAGTAGACGCTGTAGATACGTTAGAGTTACTCTCTGTTCCCATAGACTCCAGTAGTCACTGTAGATAAGTCGGAGTCATTCTCTGTTCCCATAGACTCCAGTAGTCGTTGTAGATAAGTCGATGTCACTCTCTGTTCCTATAGACTCCAGTAGTCGCTGTAGATAAGTCGGAGTCACTCTCTGTTCCCATAGACTCCAGTAGTCGCTGTAGATAAGTCGGAGTCACTCTCTATTCCCATAGACTTCAGTAGACGTTGTAGATAAGTCGGAGTCACTCTCTGTTCCCATAGACTCCAGTAGACACTGTAGATACGTTAGAGTTACTCTCTGTTCCCATAGACTCCAGTAGTCACTGTAGGTAAGTCGGAGTCATTCTCTGTTCCCATAGACTCCAGTAGACTCTGTAGATACGTCGGTGTCACTCTCTGTTCCCATAAACTCCAGTAGTTGCTGTAGATAAGTCAGAGTCACTCTCTGTTCCCATAGACTCCAGTAGTCGCTGTAGATAAGTCGGAGTCACTCTCTATTCCCATAGACTTCAGTAGACGCTGTAGATAAGTCGATGTCACTCTCTGTTCCCATAGACTCCAGTAGTCGCTGTAGATAAGTCGGAGTCACTCTCTGTTCCCATAGACTCCAGTAGTTGCTGTAGATACGTCAGAGTCACTCTCTGTTCCCATAGACTCCAGTAGTTGCTGTAGATACGTCAGAGTCACTCTCTGTTCCCATAGACTTCAGTAGACGCTGTAGATACGTCGGAGTCATTCTCTGTTCCCATAGACTCCAGTAGTCGTTGTAGATAAGTCGATGTCACTCTCTGTTCCCATAGACTCCAGAAGTCGCTGTAGATAAGTCGGAGTCACTCTCTGTTCCCATAGACTCCAGTAGTCGCTGTAGATAAGTCGGAGTCACTCTCTATTCCCATAGACCTCAGTAGACGCTGTAGATAAGTCGGAGTCACTCTCTGTTCCCATCGACTCCAGTAGACGCTGTAGATAAGTCGGAGTCACTCTCTATTCCCATAGACTTCAGTAGACGTTGTAGATAAGTCGGAGTCACTCTCTGTTCCCATAGACTCCAGTAGACACTGTAGATACGTTAGAGTTACTCTCTGTTCCCATAGACTCCAGTAGTCACTGTAGGTAAGTCGGAGTCATTCTCTGTTCCCATAGACTCCAGTAGACTCTGTAGATACGTCGGTGTCACTCTCTGTTCCCATAAACTCCAGTAGTTGCTGTAGATAAGTCAGAGTCACTCTCTGTTCCCATAGACTCCAGTAGTCGCTGTAGATAAGTCGGAGTCACTCTCTATTCCCATAGACTTCAGTAGACGCTGTAGATAAGTCGATGTCACTCTCTGTTCCCATAGACTCCAGTAGTCGCTGTAGATAAGTCGGAGTCACTCTCTGTTCCCATAGACTCCAGTAGTTGCTGTAGATACGTCAGAGTCACTCTCTGTTCCCATAGACTCCAGTAGTTGCTGTAGATACGTCAGAGTCACTCTCTGTTCCCATAGACTTCAGTAGACGCTGTAGATACGTCGGAGTCATTCTCTGTTCCCATAGACTCCAGTAGTCTTTGTAGATAAGTCGATGTCACTCTCTGTTCCCATAGACTCCAGTAGTCGCTGTAGATAAGTCGGAGTCACTCTCTGTTCCCATAGACTCCAGTAGTTGCTGTAGATACGTCAGAGTCACTCTCTGTTCCCATAGACTCCAGTAGTTGCTGTAGATACGTCAGAGTCACTCTCTGTTCCCATAGACTTCAGTAGACGCTGTAGATACGTCGGAGTCATTCTCTGTTCCCATAGACTCCAGTAGTCGTTGTAGATAAGTCGATGTCACTCTCTGTTCCCATAGACTCCAGAAGTCGCTGTAGATAAGTCGGAGTCACTCTCTGTTCCCATAGACTCCAGTAGTCGCTGTAGATAAGTCGGAGTCACTCTCTATTCCCATAGACCTCAGTAGACGCTGTAGATAAGTCGGAGTCACTCTCTGTTCCCATAGACTCCAGTAGACGCTGTAGATACGTTAGAGTTACTCTCTGTTTCCATAGACTCCAGTAGTCACTGTAGATAAGTTGGAGTCATTCTCTGTTCCCATAGACTCCAGTAGACTCTGTAGATACGTCGGTGTCACTCTCTGTTCCCATAAACTCCAGTAGTTGCTGTAGATACGTCAGAGTCACTCTCTGTTCCCATAGACTCCAGTAGATGCTGTCGATACGTTGGAGTCTCTCTCTGTTCCCATAAACTCCAGTAGTCGTTGTAGATAAGTCGGAGTCACTCTCTGTTCCCATAGACTCCAGTAGTCGCTGTAGATAAGTCGGAGTCACTCTCTATTCCCATAGACTTCAGTAGACGTTGTAGATAAGTCGGAGTCACTCTCTGTTCCCATAGACTCCAGTAGACACTGTAGATACGTTAGAGTTACTCTCTGTTCCCATAGACTCCAATAGTCACTGTAGGTAAGTCGGAGTCATTCTCTGTTCCCATAGACTCCAGTAGACTCTGTAGATACGTCGGTGTCACTCTCTGTTCCCATAAACTCCAGTAGTTGCTGTAGATAAGTCAGAGTCACTCTCTGTTCCCGTAGACTCCAGTAGATGCTGTAGATACGTCAGAGTCACTCTCTGTTCCCATAGACTCCAGTCGTCGCTGTAGATAAGTCGATGTCACTCTCTGTTCCCATAGACTCCAGTAGTCGCTGTAGATAAGTCGGAGTCACTCTCTGTTCCCATAGACTCCAGTAGTTGCTGTAGATACGTCAGAGTCACTCTCTGTTCCCATAGACTCCAGTAGTTGCTGTAGATACGTCAGAGTCACTCTCTGTTCCCATAGACTTCAGTAGACGCTGTAGATACGTCGGAGTCATTCTCTGTTCCCATAGACTCCAGTAGTCGTTGTAGATAAGTCGATGTCACTCTCTGTTCCCATAGACTCCAGAAGTCGCTGTAGATAAGTCGGAGTCACTCTCTGTTCCCATAGACTCCAGTAGTCGCTGTAGATAAGTCGGAGTCACTCTCTATTCCCATAGACCTCAGTAGACGCTGTAGATAAGTCGGAGTCACTCTCTGTTCCCATAGACTCCAGTAGACGCTGTAGATACGTTAGAGTTACTCTCTGTTCCCATAGACTCCAGTAGTCACTGTAGATAAGTCGGAGTCATTCTCTGTTCCCATAGACTCCAGTAGACTCTGTAGATACGTCGGTGTCACTCTCTGTTCCCATAAACTCCAGTAGTTGCTGTAGATAAGTCAGAGTCACTCTCTGTTCCCGTAGACTCCAGTAGATGCTGTAGATACGTCAGAGTCACTCTCTGTTCCCATAGACTCCAGTCGTCGCTGTAGATAAGTCGATGTCACTCTCTGTTCCCATAGACTCCAGTAGTCGCTGTAGATAAGTCGGAGTCACTCTCTGTTCCCATAGACTCCAGTAGTTGCTGTAGATACGTCAGAGTCACTCTCTGTTCCCATAGACTCCAGTAGTTGCTGTAGATACGTCAGAGTCACTCTCTGTTCCCATAGACTTCAGTAGACGCTGTAGATACGTCGGAGTCATTCTCTGTTCCCATAGACTCCAGTAGTCGTTGTAGATAAGTCGATGTCACTCTCTGTTCCCATAGACTCCAGAAGTCGCTGTAGATAAGTCGGAGTCACTCTCTGTTCCCATAGACTCCAGTAGTCGCTGTAGATAAGTCGGAGTCACTCTCTATTCCCATAGACCTCAGTAGACGCTGTAGATAAGTCGGAGTCACTCTCTGTTCCCATAGACTCCAGTAGACGCTGTAGATACGTTAGAGTTACTCTCTGTTCCCATAGACTCCAGTAGTCACTGTAGATAAGTCGGAGTCATTCTCTGTTCCCATAGACTCCAGTAGACTCTGTAGATACGTCGGTGTCACTCTCTGTTCCCATAAACTCCAGTAGTTGCTGTAGATACGTCAGAGTCACTCTCTGTTCCCATAGACTCCAGTAGATGCTGTCGATACGTTGGAGTCTCTCTCTGTTCCCATAGACTCCAGTAGTCGCTGTAGATATGTCAGAGTCACTCTCTGTTCCCATAAACTCCAGTAGATGCCGTCGATACGTTGGAGTCTCTCTCTGTTCCCATAAACTCCAGTAGTCGCTGTAGATACATCGGAGTCACTGTCTTACTATCTTGTTAGAGACTTGCGGAGCATTTTTTAGACCATAATGCACTTTTTGCTGTTGACTATATATACACATGGCATAATTGATATACAAGATCAACTAAACTCACAGGCTACTCACAGAAGCAGGGCATTGTGGGTAATGGTATACAAATATCATATTTTGTGTATAAGGGGGTTATTTTTTTGCAGACATCCCTTCCCCTTACCCCGGGCATGTTTCCTTCTCTTAGGTGATCTGTGATATAAAATAAGGAGAATGTCGTAACGTGGCGGCATCTTAAAATAACATTCAGGATTAAAAGTGGAACATCTGAGATTGCAAATTTATGGCGAGGCCGGTCCCTTGGTAATACCCGACGATGAATCACTGACTCTCATGCAAGTTTTATACCTGCAGAGCGTGTAACATGGAGAATACACGGCCATAATAAATATTCTAATGAGCAAAGCTGAATAAAACAATGCGCGATAAATAAAACACATCGGAAAATCGGTCACATGATGGGAGAATATTACTGACCTCCCCGGCTCAGCACTAAATCTCTTCATTTCCACGCTTTAAGATTTTAATTTGATTCTATATATAATAAAAAAAAGTGACTCAGGTCAAGAATATTAATCGCCCTAAGACCCGAAGAGTCCGTTCAATTAAAGATCTCAACTAACTTTAAGGAAATGTCCACCCTTCAAATACATTGTGTTTATCTTAAGCTAAATAAGTCCAGTATAAAGAGTACAGCTGTCAGAACTTAACATTTTCTGATACAGAGCTCCAAATCACCTTCGTAGACATATTATAAAATTGGATTCTCACTACCTGCAGCCACCACTAGAGGAGCTCAAGCGCTTACTGCATAATGGTCATACACTGCATTCAATTATAACATTGTAAGTTTAGGAGCTCCCCCTAGTGGTGACTGCAGGTAGATTGAATTTTTTATTTAGAGGGGTTACCCAAGGAATAAAAAAAGTTATTGCAGTGTATTTACTGCAGTAAATGGTTCTGCTTAACTATCTGTATGCTCATCCCCCATCGCACCAATTCTGAGCATTTTCTAGGGTCGGTAATAAGGTTGGGTGAACCTCTAATGATTTCACTTGGGGCGCACCAAACGTCATGACGCTTGGCGCACCCCATGTGACTGCCCAATTACAGGCCTTAGCAGTTACCCCGGGTGAATGACATCGTCCAGAAGCCCAGAAGAGGACCCAAAGAAGGTTCAGAAAAGGTGACAGAAAGTGAGTATAATTGTTTGTTATTTTTGTACACCTCCCCTGGGCCTCCACCTATTATAGTATGAAGTCTAAAGAGACCCCAGAAGAGTATAATGATGTCACTTCCGGTTCACAGGTGACAAACCCCCAAAGTTTCATGACGATCTTCCCGTATGTAGTCAGTAGTCTGCTAGTTCATCTCTCCTGATGATGTTCCGATTCTTACAATAACCCACTTTAAGTAGTGACTTCCCCGTCTCATCAAAATATGCCAGAATTTACAATTAAAGGCAAAAAAAACTTTTCCGAAAGGGTGTGTGCTTTACATGGCAAAAAATTTACACCAAATTTTGCATACAAAGTAAACCATCTAGTAGATGGTATAGTCTGAGGCTAGACAGTGTACCAGATGGATCATCCAGCATCTCCCACCGGTATAAATCTGGTCTAAATTTGCAATCTAAAAAATAAACTGGATTAGAAAATCTGCCCCATTGTGTGGTGGGTTTAGGACTGGTTTTAGGGGGTTGTAAAATGGGCTCCTGTTTCATAGGGACCCCTGAAAAAATGAACTGGAAATAATTGGAAGTGTTATATGGGCACTACATGGTAGTATTATTCAGATACTACATGGCCCTAGTTTTTGGGCACTGAATGGCGGATTACCTAGAGTATTGTATGGCAGTATTCAGATAGGAGGAGGAGGAGGACTTTTTTCGGAAGTACTTGACAATTTCCATCTTCAGGTATAATCAGAGAGATAATAATATCAATCCATGTAAGTACCGTCATCTGCCGAGCTCTTCCTGCCTTTTATTCACATATGTAAAGAAATCGGGAACCCCTTGTTTACAGGCACAGCTCCCCCCCATCTCTGCCTCTATTTGTACATCTGTCTCTGCAAATTGTACTTAATGGTCGCTCTTTTACATGGCGTCCATATCAAAGAAATGGAAATGACGCTTCCAGGAAGCTTGTTTAATTGCAGTGGTAAACGCCCGCCTGGCGCCCCCCACTCGCAACGTGAGTCACCGTCCTGGAATACATTACAGTCAATGAGCTCTTGTCTTTAATGACTAACACATCCAGGTTATTGAGCACAAATGATATGATTGTTGTAATCTGCCGAGAATTTCTTTTGCGTCTTCAATGAGGAGAAGATCCATTCATAGAAGTAAAAAAAAAAAAACCTCACACATGGTGTATCTGCAAAATAATGCAAAGGTAGAGTAACTGAGCCATTCTTAAAGGGCCAATGTATATCCTTAAAAATAAAGCTCAAAGAAGCACTCCAGCAATTTTGTTGACTGTCCATCCGTTATTGCTAAAGATATCACTTCTGCCTTATTTAAGTGACCCGTACTGTAGCGATATAGTAGACGAGTCCAGACAATTATTACTTACATTTCCTCTCTCTGTTATCTAATTGTGCTGTATGCCGAGTATCCGGTGTACTCTGAGATATCGCTTCACACTGATATCCTTGACTCACACTGCCTGTCCATACTACCAGGTTATGCTGTGTGCAGAATTTCCAGTGTATTCTATGATCTGCATCTTTATGCTCCTCCCCCTCTGGCGCATACTGCTGTCATACATACTTCTGTTAAAGCTATTCAGGTGTTTAGGCCTATCTACTGTATATATAAACATTAAATGGTCACTACATTTTTAGACTGATTGACAGTATCTGTAGCATTGCGGAGTACATTGGTGCTTTACAAGTAAGCTAAATGAATACACTTAGTCTCATTTATATGATTATGTGATTCTAGTCCTAAATGTTAAAAATGTTGCTGTTTTCTCACTGAAAAACCTCCTGCCACTAGGTGTCTTTCTCCTTGCGAATTTGCTGTTAACTTCTTGTTACTGGGGAAAGTCCGTCTTTAGAAACCAAGAGGCTCAAGCTGGAACACAGGAAGTGGAGGGGGAAGAGCAGGTTTCTCTTCACAGGTTGTTTATACAGGAAGTTGTTCCATGTTCCCTGCCTGTACACTGCACAGGGTCACAGACCCAGCAGCTCTACAGAAGTGAATGTAAGGAGAGTTTATCTTATTCTCAAACAGTACACGTCTGACGCTACTCTTGTCTTAAGATTGATGATAAACTGTATTTGGAGTTCAGTGTCCCTTGGTCTCCTATAGTATGTTCAATATGGTTACATATGGCAGGGAATATTGTACGTAACAGTAGAGAATCTACAGGTTTCTATGTATAAGAAGTGAGGACGCAGCAAAGCCTCATGGAAAGTGAGGGACAGGAAGTATGGCGCAGTAAACTACTGGCAGACTTCTCTGTATTGTCCACCCCTCCTCCTTCCCGTCTCAGAGACATATGCAAAATGTGTTGCTGCCATAATGAGGTTATACAACATCACTAATACTAATAACACCATTAATAAAGGTGTGGACAGCCATAGAACAGTTTGCCAGCAGGACGCTGCAGATCTTTCAGGTAGCCTTTAAGAAGAGGGGCCAGATAGAGGTCAAAGGCTAGAGCTTAGTCTCACCATGAACCTGTTCTCTAAGATATTGGTATTTATAGTATACTATATTTTGTATCAGATTTGATCTGGAGTGTTTCTAAATCTGACATTTGGGATAATTGGAGGTAATTGGGTTCTATTGAATATTTTATCCCAGTGACATGTAGTTATCCCACTAAATATATGGGGGGAGCACCAGTATTTCTGATTATAGTCACCTATATACAAAGCACCTCGGCTGGACAGAACCTTCCTGGCACATTGACAATACAGGGAATGGTTGCCAAGATCTGTGCTGCTTGCCGAGAGCAGTGCTCAGCATTTGTGGAGACACCTCGGAGGGAGAACTTCCTTGTGTTTGTATAAGTTTGAGCAGTAATTCAGTCCTGAGGTCTAAAGTCAGAGCACTAAAAAGATAATCCGCTAATTGCTTTCCCAAAAGTATATTACTCGGTAAATCTACATAATGACTTTGTAGCTGAAAACCTCCACTTTTTTCCCTTCCACCTCTCGCTGTAGACGTTAAATGAGGAGATACTGTAAGTCTTCATTTCATGGGCAATTTAGTCCTGACAATAAAAAACACTTAAAGTAAAATGATTCGCGTGAACAGAGAAGATAAGTCATGTTGTTTACTCTGCTTGTAACCAAAATCAGTGGACAGGATATGAATAGAGGGGGGAAGAAACTTTTAGAAAACCATTTACTTTGGATCAGTTTGCCATTGACGGAACAAGCTCTCTAGAAGAACCCGCCCAAGTACCACAAGTACCACATGAAAGTCCTAGCCACGGTGCCTCTAAAATAGTGCCAGCCATGTGAATCACTAGACATACGAACCGAGGTTGGTGGTGCTGGTGGTGCTAAACCAGTAGATTCAGTAGATTAGGATGAGAAGGGGGTCATTGTTATGATTTCAATCAGCGGGCCTAGGGATTGTGGGGGCTCAACCTCAAATCACTCCCCTTTAGAAACTACTTTTCCATCAGTCATTTCTATAGTGCTAACACCAAACCAACATCCCTTGTAGATGACCCTTTTGGTCAAGTGCCCGTTCTTGCCAAAATAAACAATGCTCAATCTCGTGATCAGTTAACCGCTCATCATACAATTGCTCAAATATGTCCATGTTCATGGCTGTGTCCACATTTTCATAGAAGAATATTCGACCCATAAATCTGTTCTGGATGTCTCCAACAACCAAGGCTGTGCAACAAAAGGAAACATGGTTCTAATTTTTTATATCCACCCTGTATAATCACCCCGCAGACTAAAAGAGAATACTGATAAGACTCACAGGCAGAAAACATAACAAATCCAGTAACACTGACATTAGCTTTATATAACTGGAGATGTTCACTTTCCTTCTCTTCTCCATCAGGCCCAGTCCACTATGACGACTTCTCCTGGCAACTGCATAGTTTTCTGCCCAGAAAATAGTGCACTTTATGTTTCAGTTTGACCCTTTTCTCTGTATCCTATACCACTTTCTTATCAAAGCATACCCCTGATCCTTTAACACTGTTATCCTGCTAATACCACCAGTACTATGACCACATTACTTTAGAAGGCTGAACAACACCCTTTAAAGGGAACTTGTCAGCAGCAAATGACCTATTTAAAGCCAAGTTTTTATGTTAAGCATATTTTATAGGAATTTTGATGATATATTAAATAATTTTTCATGTCACTTTCCATACTATATATAATAAAGTAATATATCGTCACTATACAAGTAAGATAAATAAATTATAATAATAGATCCTGAAATTTTAACTGTGGTCACTAAGACTAATACTTTACTGACACTTGCCAATTCTGTAGGGCTTTTCTTTGAAGAAATCACCTCCTTTCCATAACAGATAGGATTACAATAGAACAACTCTATAGATAACACCACTGATTTATTATTACATCTACTTCTGTCAATAGATGATGTCACAGATTGTCTCCTCCCCCTCCCTGCACAGAGCATGTCTGGAAAACTCTCCTATTTCTGCCTATGGTCATGACTACGCTGTAATACAAACCACTAAATGTTGTTAACAGAGCAGAAGAAAAGCTCAGACAAGATGTCCTGGTACAGAAAAATGTACAATAAAACTGATTAGAAAACAGTGATAGATTTCACCATTTGGTTTAAATAGAGAAATTGAAAAATTGGTGATACATTCCATTTAAGTGGCTGAGGATGTGGATACAGATGAAAACAGAATTTACTAGAAAGTAGGGCATAACCAGAAAATGCTGGATCCATAGCTGGCTTTAAGCCACAAAATACATTTTGACTCCAGATCAGACCCCTAAATGAAAGAGACTCCAGATAAGAGAAAAAAAAAAGAACATTCATATCCCAGGTCAGACGCCTGCTTATACTTACCGACCCATGCTCCATAGGCCACCTGTTACACACCATGGGATCAAGGTGCCGATCAGCATCAATACGTTGACACTGAATGGTGTTAAAAGGCAAGAGTGGCAGAAAAGGGTCCAAGAAATGATGGGTTGTGAGTCTTACTCGATTGGCCCAATCATGGATTGAGGGGCCTAATCAGTGGGTCAATCTAAGCCTGCTCTCTTTGGCATCATGTAGACTTTCCAGTGGGTCAATATAAGCCTGCTCTCATTTGCATCCAGTAGACTTTCCAGTGGGTCAATATAAGCTTGCTCTCATTGGCATCCAGTAGACTTTCCAAGTGGGTCAATCTCAGCCTGCTCTCATTGGCATCCAGTAGACTTTCCAGTTGGTCAATGTAAGCCTGCTCTCATTGGCATCCAGTAGACTTTCCAAGTGGGTCAATATAAGCCTGCTCTCATTGGCATACAGTAGACTTTCCAAGTGGGTCAATCTAAGCCTGCTCTCATTGGTATCCAGTGGGTCAATATAAGCCTGCTCTCATTGGCATACAGTAGACTTTCCAGTGGGTCAATATAAGCCTGCTCTCATTGGCATACAGTAGACTTTCCAAGTGGGTCAATCTAAGCCTGCTCTCATTGGTATCCAGTAGACTTTCCAGTGGGTCAATCTAAGCCTACTCTCATTGGCATCCAGTAGAATTTCCAAGTGGGTCAATATAAGCCTGCTCTCATTGGCATACAGTAGACTTTCCAAGTGGGTCAATCTAAGCCTGCTCTCATTGGTATCCAGTGGGTCAATATAAGCCTGCTCTCATTGGCATACAGTAGACTTTCCAGTGGGTCAATATAAGCCTGCTCTCATTGGCATACAGTAGACTTTCCAAGTGGGTCAATCTAAGCCTGCTCTCATTGATATCCAGTAGACTTTCCAGTGGGTCAGTCTAAGCCTACTCTCATTGGCATCCAGTAGACTTTCCAGTTGGTCAATATAAGCCTGCTCTCATTGGCATCCTTATTTTTTGAACTGAAACGTTGACAAAATGTGACAGAATCAAAGGTTAGCGCTTCAGTTATATTTTCCGAATATCTTTTGGCAAGCCTTTGAGCGAATGAGAATATTTTTTATATCCTTCTAGAAATGAATGTATCATTAGTTGGTCCTTGAAACGGACATTGAGAAACTTTTCTGCCTGGCAAATTCTGCACACTACACAAATCCTCTCACGGCCGGTCCTGCAGAGTCATATATTTAATGTGTCTGCCCATTGATGTGCCAATTGACTTAAAGAGTGTTACATCTCCCCGTCCTGTCAGAGCAGAGAAAGACATTATATTAGTCCTGCAGCCTACGTGCAAGATTAACCAAGAGGAGTAATTGAGTGTGACTTTGATATTTGGCTCGGTGCTTGTGTGTCTCTCTGTGTGATAAGGGATAAGCGCTTGTTCTGCGGACATAATTGTATTTGAAAGTTGAATTTGTGTCACTTTACAGATGTTCTGCAAGGTAAGATCCCATTACCCTTGTCATCAAACTCAATTTTTTTTTTTCAAAGCTGAATCTGGGTCTGGAACGAGGATTAAAAGATGAAACTGTTAGATTTCTTTATGGGAAAAAAAAATAAAAAATGAAATAAAATATATTTAAATATATTCCAAGAGCACAATGCCACTAGAGGAATCACTGCAAGGAGAAATGAACAATTAGTGGAACAGGTCTGCTGAGTCAGCCAAAGTCTGATCAATTAAAAGTTACCGCAGATTCTTCTAACTTTAGACACATAATTGAATTTACCTTGTGTACAATCCTTGTTTTTTTTCCCATATAACTTATGTGAAGAACCAGACTTTCCCTGAGACATTAAATCAATTTCTAATTTTTAGACGTTAAAGTCTTCAAAATTTAAAAATTAAAAATTAAAATTTAAAAATGTCTTATTTTATGGAAACAAAATTCCAATTGACATTGCCAAGGTCATGGACACTAATTTACTACAACTTAGCTATTGAAAATATTTTAGTAAGCCGATCCAATAAGCAAATTTTTACTGAAACTTAAGCAAAAAAAAATTATTTTGACCTGCAATTGTTTTTTATAACGCATGGGAGGAAGAGAAAATCCAAGGATTGGGAAAGTGAAGGGTCAGATTCTCCTAGTGCCAATATCACATATGGTTTGAGGTTACGTTGGAGATACATCCTCCGGACTATGGATAATTGACACATCAGATCTGATCGTCTTGTCCTAAAACTTAGGCAAGTCCTATAGGCCAGAAGTTTTTAGCTGTTTTTTTTATTTTTTTGGAAAAATAAAATCCATAATAGGCAAAGAAGATAAAGATTAAAAAATTACAATTTAAAAGCAAATGTTTCAAAAATGTTCCAGTGCTTAAAAGATCAAAACTGCTTTTCATTTTATAAAAATCTAAAATGTGTAGTTATGTGACAAGTTATGTTACTTCTTGGTTTAGGTGGTGCATCATTTTATCCAGGTCAATTGGTTACAAGTTAATAGAATTAATATACCTGTGGTATAAGTTAGTGACCTTCCAACTGTCCTGCCGGTCTAGTGTCGTGAATTAGGTAATTCTAACATCCCTTGTGGTTTATGGTAGAGAATGTTTTAATACTAGTTGTTCTGGTGGTCTAGGGCAGTGAAGTGGGTAATGCTAGAATCCCTTGTGGTTTATGGTAATGAATGTAATAATGCCAGTGGTCCTGGTGGTCTAGAGTAGTAAGGTAATGAATGTTATAATGCCAGTGGTCCTTGTGGTCTAGGGTAGTGAAGTGGGTAATGCTCGAATCCCTTGTGGTTTATGGTAGAGAATGTTTTAATACTAGTTGTTCTGGTGGTCTAGGGCAGTGAAGTGGGTAATGCTAGAATCCCTTGTGGTTTATGGTAATGAATGTTATAATGCCAGTGGTCCTTGTGGTCTAGGGTAGTGAAGTGGGTAATGCTAGAATCCCTTGTGGTTTATGGTAATGAGTGTTACAATGCCAGTGGTCCTGGTGGTTTAGAGTAGTAAAGAGGGTAATGCTAGAATACCTTGTGGTTTATGGTAATGAATGTTACAATGCCAATGGTCCTGGTGGTCTAGAGTAGTAAAGAGGGTAATGCTAGAATACCTGGTGGTTTATAGTAATGAATATTATAATGCAAGTGGTCCTGGTGGTCTAGAGTAGTAAAGAGGGTAATGCTAGAATACCTTGTGGTTTATGGTAATGAATGTTACAATGCCAATGGTCCTGGTGGTCTAGAGTAGTAAAGAGGGTAATGCTAGAATACCTTGTGGTTTATGGTAATGAATATTATAATGCCAGTGGTCCTGGTGGTCTAGGGTAGTGAAGTGGGTAATGCTAGAATCCCTTGTGGTTTATGGTAATGAATGTTACAATGCCAGTGGTCCTGGTGATCTAGAGAAGTGAAGAAGGTACTGCTAGCATCAAGCATCATGTCTCTTCTGAAGTATAATAAACAGTAGCCCAGAAGAGGTGCAGAAACATAATAAACAGTTATAGTAACCTTACTTCACATCTCCTGGGCCCCCTCTTCAGTCCTTCAGTTTTCTTCAATCATCTTCCAGCCTTATTGCCTCCTGAGCGACGTCACATGCCCCGGGAAACCATGGAGTGCATTGATGTCATGACACTTAAGACGCCACTTGACTGGTAAGGAAGCCCGGGGGAGGTCAAGGAAAGTGAGTATAAGAGTTTCCATTTGGAAACTAGTAAACCTCGTAAATATAGACAAAACTAATCTTGTGATGTTCACCCGCCTCTACCTAACCCAAACCAACAGAAAGAAAATACCATTAAAGTGAAAAGAGTTAATAGATGAGTTTCCCAGTTCTCGTAGATGGTTACATAAAGTAAGCCATAACGTCATGGATTGACAAGGCCTCAATAATTACCGCTATTCTGCGCCGTGTTAAGGTTACGTCTCGGTGGCATAACGCTTTTCATGTATTGTATAGATTTATTGTCTGGATTCTCATATTTTTCTTCTTTTAAGGTCGTCTGTAAATCCATTGATTCCAACACAAGGGCAAGTTATTAATACAATATTTTCCCACAGCTCTGCACTAGTTTTACTATAAAGAAAGATCATGAAAAATCTAAGGTCTAACTAAATCTAAAGTTGAAAAGAAGTAAGGGACGTAATATGTAGACACACTTAAGACAAGGGTGACAGTTCTACATCCTGTGCATAGAAATGAAGGGCAAAGTTGGAATGGGAAAAGAGAGTCTATGTAGATGGAAAGGTTAGGTGCCAAATGGTCTGCCAGCTAAGGGGCACCCAAAGACATTTCCATGACCCTATACAGCTAATGGGGTTTAGAAGTAGATGTCCCACTGACAGCCATTGACAGCCAGCTAGACAAGAATAGCAAAGCTGCATGTCATTAGAAGGATCAAAAAATGCTTTGGCACACAGGAGATCCAAACGAGTCTCATATGTAACCTAGAGATTGTCCTGATGACATCACCAAACTAGACTGGTAATCCTGGGAGTATTTACAGTGCTGGCCAAAAGTATTGGCACCCCTGCAATTCTGTCAGATAATACTCAATTTCTTCCAGAAAATGATTGCAATCACAAATGCTTTGGTAATAAGATCTTCATTTATTTTGCTTGCAATGAAAAAACACAAAAGAGAATGAAAAAAAAAAGTCAAATAAATTGATCATTTTACACAAAACTCCAAAAATAGGCCGGACAAAAGTATTGGCACCCTCAGCCTAATACTTGGTAGCACAACCTTTAGACAAAATAACTGCGAACAACCGCTTCCGGTAACCATCAATGAGTTTCTTCCAATGCTCTGCTGGAATTTCTCCAGGTCCCTGAGATGTGAAGGGCGCCTTCTCCAAACTGCCATTGTGAGATCTCTCCTTGGGTGTTCTATGGGATTCAGGTCTGGACTCATTGCCGGCCACTTTACAAGTCTCCAGTGCTTTCTCTCAAACCATTTTCTAGTGCTTTTTGAAGTGTGTTTTGGGTCATTGTCCTGCTGGAAGACCCATGACCTCTGAGGGAGACCCAGCTTTCTCACACTGGGCCCTACATTATGCTGCAGACTTCATAATGCCATGCACACGGTCAAGCAGTCCAGTGCCAGAGGCAGCAAAGCAACCCCAAAACATCAGGGAACCTCCGCCATGTTTGACTGTAGGGACCGTGTTCTTTTCTTTGAAAGCCTCTTTTTTTTTCCTGTAAACTCTATGTTGATGCCTTTTCCCAAAAAGCTCTACTTTTGTCTCATCTGACCAGAGAACATTCTTCCAAAAACTTTTTGGCTTTCTCAGGTAAGTTTTGGCTTTTTTCTGTGTCTGGGTCAGAAGTGGGGTCTTCCTGGGTATCCTACCATAGAGTCCCTTTTCATTCAGACGCCGACGGATAGTACGGGTTGACACTGTTGTACCCTCGGACTGCAGGGCAGCTAGAACTTGTTTGGATGTTAGTCGAGGTTCTTTAGCCACCATCCGCACAATCTTTCGTTGAAATTTCTCGTCAATTTTTCTTTTCCGTCCACATCTCGGGAGGTTAGCCACAGTGCCATGGGCTTTACACTTCTTGATGACACTGCGCACGGTAGATACAGGAACATTCAGGTCTTTGGAGATGGACTTGTAGCCTTGAGATTGCTCATGCTTCCTCACAATTTTGCTTCTCAAGTCCTCAGACAGTTCTTTGGTCTTCTTTCTTTTCTCCATGCTCAATGTGGTACACACAAGGACACAGGACAGAGGTTGAGTCAACTTTAATCCATTTCAACTGGCTGCAAGTGTGATTTAGTTATTGCCACCACCTGTTATGTGCCACAGGTAAGTAACAGGTGCTGTTAATTACACAAATTAGAGAAGCATCACATAATTTTTCAAAGGGTGCCAATACTTTTGTCCACCCCCTTTTTATGTTTGGTGTGGAATTATATCCAATTTGGCTTTTTGACAATTCTTTTTATGGTTTTCCATTGACGACAAATTAAATGAAGATATTATTACCAAAGCATTTGTGATTGCAATCATTTTCTGGAAGAAATTGAGTATTATCTGACAGAATTGCAGGGGTGCCAATACTTTTGGCCAGCACTGTATGATATGCAGTCTGAAGGATATGGGAACTGATCGGTTATCTGAGGCCTAAACCACTGTGAAGGATTCGCAGGTGCTCCGTTACAGGAACACTGGACTTTAATTTTACTCCAGAAGTGAGGACAAGGAAGATGGTGGAGGTGGGGGAGGGGTACGTGGGTGAGCTGCATCACTTTTCCATTAATAAATACTGAAAAGTCTGTTCTAAGCAAAGAATGAAGAATGAGAAGAGATCAGCATAAATACTTCAGAAAATCAGACTCCGGGATTCATGCTGATCATTTATTGATGTCATTGTAAAATTCTGCTGTAAGGTACCTCCAAGATGACATGTCTGAAGGGTGCGGGCGAGAGAAGGTTTGAAAGGAGACATTCAATCAGGATTTGGGTGATTGATAAAAAGCTTCAGAAACCGATTCACTGGAGCAGACAGCATTCAGCAAAAGAAGACAGTTCATCTTTACAGGGCTGTAAGTAAAACCTGTAAAATAGCGAGCGTCACATCCTACACCAATAGAAACAATGCAGAAGATGATGGATGGACAATAAGACTCCTCGAGATCTCCAGACTAAAATCCTTCAAAAAAAAATTCTACCTGCTGTCAAATATCTAGAGTTAAAGACCCTTACTGGAAAAATCTACAGCAGTTCTCTGACTATACAAGAGATGAGACACTCAGCTAATAATTCATAACCTTAGAAAAAAAAATTCATACAGCTCAAATGTACTAGAAAATATATAAAACTGCCCCATATGTACAAGAATATAACTACTATAATACTACTCCATATGTACAAGAATATAACTACTATACTGTAATACTGCTCCTATGTACAAGAATATAACTACTATAATACTGCTCCTATGTACAAGAATATAACTACTATAATACTACTCCTATGTACAAGAATATAACTACTATAATACTGCTCCTATGTACAAGAATATAACTACTATAATACTGCTCCTATGTACAAGAATATAACTACTATAATACTACCTCCTATGTACAAGAATATAACTACTATAATACTACCTCCTATGTACAAGAATATAACTACTATAATACTACCTCCTATGTACAAGAATATAACTACTATAATACTGCTCCTATGTACAAGAATATAACTACTATAATACTGCTCCTATGTACAAGAATATAACTACTATAATACTGCCCCCTATGTACAAGAATATAACTACTATAATACTGCTCCTATGTACAAGAATATAACTACTATAATACTACTCCATATGTACAAGAATATAACTACTATACTGTAATACTACTCCATATGTACAAGAATATAACTACTATAATACTGCTCCTATGTACAAGAATATAACTACTATAATACTACCTCCTATGTACAAGAATATAACTACTATAATACTGCTCCTATGTACAAGAATATAACTACTATAATACTACTCCCTATGTACAAGAATATAACTACTATAATATTGCTCCTATGTACAAGAATATAACTACTATAATACTGCTCCTATGTACAAGAATATAACTACTATAATACTGCCCCCTATGTACAAGAATATAACTACTATAATACTGCTCCTATGTACAAGAATATAACTACTATAATACTACTCCATATGTACAAGAATATAACTACTATACTGTAATACTACTCCATATGTACAAGAATATAACTACTATAATACTGCTCCTATGTACAAGAATATAACTACTATAATACTACCTCCTATGTACAAGAATATAACTACTATAATACTGCTCCTATGTACAAGAATATAACTACTATAATACTACTCCCTATGTACAAGAATATAACTACTATAATACTGCCCCTATGTACAAGAATATAACTACTATAATACTGCTCCTATGTACAAGAATATAACTACTATAATACTACTCCTATGTACAAGAATATAACTACTATAATACTGCTCCTATGTACAAGAATATAACTACTATAATACTGCTCCTATGTACAAGAATATAACTACTATAATACTACCTCCTATGTACAAGAATATAACTACTATAATACTACCTCCTATGTACAAGAATATAACTACTATAATACTACCTCCTATGTACAAGAATATAACTACTATAATACTGCTCCTATGTACAAGAATATAACTACTATAATACTGCTCCTATGTACAAGAATATAACTACTATAATACTGCCCCCTATGTACAAGAATATAACTACTATAATACTGCTCCTATGTACAAGAATATAACTACTATAATACTGCCCCCTATGTACAAGAATATAACTACTATAATACTACTCCTATGTACAAGAATATAACTACTATAATACTACCCCCTATGTACAAGAATATAACTACTATAATACTGCTCCTATGTACAAGAATATAACTACTATAATACTGCTCCTATGTACAAGAATATAACTACTATAATACTACTCCTATGTACAAGAATATAACTACTATAATACTGCTCCTATGTACAAGAATATAACTACTATAATACTATCTCCTATGTACAAGAATATAACTACTATAATACTACTCCTATGTACAAGAATATAACTACTATAATATTGCTCCTATGTACAAGAATATAACTACTATAATACTGCTACTATGTACAAGAATATAACTACTATAATACTGCCCCCTATGTACAAGAATATAACTACTATAATACTGCTCCTATGTACAAGAATATAACTACTATAATACTACTTCCTATGTACAAGAATATAACTACTATAATACTACTCCTATATACAAGAATATAACTACTATAATACTGCTCCTATGTGCAAGAATATAACTACTATAATACTGCTCCTATGTACAAGAATATAACTACTATAATACTGCCCCCATGTACAAGAATATAACTACTATAATATTGCTCCTATGTACAAGAATATAACTACTATAATACTACTCCTATGTACAAGAATATAACTACTATAATACTGCTCCTATGTACAAGAATATAACTACTATAATACTACCTCCTATGTACAAGAATATAACTACTATAATACTGCCTCTATGTACAAGAATATAACTACAATAATACTACCTCCTATGTACAAGAATATAACTACTATAATATTACCTCCTATGTACAAGAATATAACTACTATAATACTGTTCCTATGTACAAGAATATAACTACTATAATACTACCTCCTATGTACAAGAATATAACTACTATAATATTACCCCCTATGTACAAGAATATAACTACTATAATACTGCTCCTATGTACAAGAATATAACTACTATAATACTACCTCCTATGTACAAGAATATAACTACTATAATACTACCTCCTATGTACAAGAATATAACTACTATAATACTACCTCCTATGTACAAGAATATAACTACTATAATACTGCTCCTATGTACAAGAATATAACTACTATAATACTGCTCCTATGTACAAGAATATAACTACTATAATACTGCCCCCTATGTACAAGAATATAACTACTATAATACTGCTCCTATGTACAAGAATATAACTACTATAATACTGCCCCCTATGTACAAGAATATAACTACTATAATACTACTCCTATGTACAAGAATATAACTACTATAATACGGACCCCCTATGTACAAGAATATAACTACTATAATACTGCTCCTATGTACAACAATATAACTACTATAATACTGCTCCTATGTACAAGAATATAACTACTATAATACTACTCCTATGTACAAGAATATAACTACTATAATACTGCTCCTATGTACAAGAATATAACTACTATAATACTATCTCCTATGTACAAGAATATAACTACTATAATACTACTCCTATGTACAAGAATATAACTACTATAATACTGCCCCTATGTACAAGAATATAACTACTATAATACTGCTCCTTTGTACAAGAATATAACTACTATAATACTGCTCTTATGTATAAGAATGTAACTACTATAATACTGCTCCTATGTGCAAGAATATAACTACTATAATACTACCTCCTATGTACAAGAATATAACTACTATAATACTGCTCCTATGTACAAGAATATAACTACTATAATACTGCCCCTATGTACAAGAATATAACTACTATAATACTACCTCCTATGTACAAGAATATAACTACTATAATACTACCCCTATGTACAAGAATATAACTACTATAATACTACTCCTTTTACAAGAATATAACTACTATAATACTGCCCCTATGTACAAGAATATAACTACTATAATACTGCTCCTATGTACAAGAATATAACTACTATAATACTGCTCTTATGTACAAGAATATAACTACTATAATACTGCTCCTATGTACAAGAATATAACTATTATAATACTACCTCCTATGTACAAGAATATAACTACTATAATACTGCCTCTATGTACAAGAATATAACTACTATAATACTACCTCCTATGTACAAGAATATAACTACTATAATATTACCTCCTATGTACAAGATTATAACTACTATAATACTGTTCCTATGTACAAGAATATAACTACTATAATACTACCTCCTATGTACAAGAATATAACTACTATAATATTACCCCCTATGTACAAGAATATAACTACTATAATACTGCTCCTATGTACAAGAATATAACTACTATAATACTGCCTCCTATGTACAAGAATATAACTACTATAATACTGCTCCCTATGTACAAGAATATAACTACTATAATACTACCTCCTATGTACAAGAATATAACTACTATAATACTACCTCCTATGTACAAGAATATAACTACTATAATAATACTCCTATGTACAAGAATACAACTACTATAATACTGCTCCTATGTACAACAATATAACTACTATAATACTGCTCCTATGTACAGGAATATAACTACTATAATACTACTCCTATGTACAAGAATATAACTACTATAATACTGCCTCCTATGTACAAGAATATAACTACTATAATACTACCTCCCCTATGTACAAGAATATAACTACTATAAAACTACTCCTATGTACAAGAATATAACTACTATAATACTGTCCTATGTACAAGAATATAACTACTATAATACTGCTCCTATGTACAAGAATATAACTACTATAGTACTACTCCTATGTACAAGAATATAACTACTATAATACTGCTCCTATGTACAAGAATATAACTACTATAATACTACTCCTATGTACAAGAATATAACTACTATAATACTGCTCCTATGTACAAGAATATAACTACTATAATACTACTCCTATGTACAAGAATATAACTACTATAATACTGCCTCCAATGTACAAGAATATAACTACTATAATACTACCTCCCCCCCTATGTACAAGAATATAACTACTATAATACTACTCCTATGTACAAGAATATAACTACTATAATACTGTCCTATGTACAAGAATATAACTACTATAATACTGCTCCTATGTACAAGAATATAACTACTATATTACTACTCCTATGTACAAGAATATAACTACTATAATACTACCTCCTATGTACAAGAATATAATTACTATAATACTACTCCTATGTACAAGAATATAACTACTATAATACTGCTCCTATGTACAAGAATATAATTACTATAATACTGCTCCTATGTACAAGAATATAACTACTATAGTACTACTCCTATGTACAAGAATATAACTACTATAATACTACCTCCTATGTACCAGAATATAACTACTATAATACTACTCCTATGTACAAGAATATAACTACTATAATACTACCTCCTATGTACAAGAATATAACTACTATAATACTACTCCTATGTACAAGAATATAACTACTATAATACTACTCCTATGTACAAGAATATAACTACTATAATACTACCTCCTATGTACAAGAATATAACTACTATAATACTACTCCTATGTACAATAATATAACTACTATAATACTGCTCCTATGTACAAGAATATAACTACTATAATACTACTCCTATGTACAAGAATATAACTACTATAATACTACCTCCTATGTACAAGAATATAACTACTATAATACTGCTCCTATGTACAAGAATATAACTACTATAATACTACTCCTATGTACAAGAATATAACTACTATAATACTGCTTCTATGTACAAGAATATAACTACTATAATACTACTCCTATGTACAAGAATATAACTACTATAATACTGCTCCTATGTACAAGAATATAACTACTATAATACTGCTCCTATGTACAAGAATATAACTACTATAATACTGCTCCTATGTACAAGAATATAACTACTATAATACTGCTCCTATGTACAAGAATATAACTACTATAATACTACTCCTATGTACAAGAATATAACTACTATAATACTGCTCCTATGTACAAGAATATAACTACTATAATACTACTCCTATGTACAAGAATATAACTACTATAATACTGCTCCTATGTACAAGAATATAACTACTATAATACTGCTCCTATGTACAAGAATATAACTACTATAATACTGCCTCCTATGTACAAGAATATAACTACTATAATACTGCTCCTATGTACAAGAATATAACTACTATAATACTACTCCTATGTACAAGAATATAACTACTATAATACTGCTCCTATGTACAAGAATATATCTACTATAATATTATCATCCTATCCATCATGAAACATCTCCTTTAATTGAATAAATTATGACCACAGCTTTCAATATGTCACTTCTCCTTTTATAGACCACTCCCTTTTCTATGTAGTGTGCCCCTTAATTAGACCTGTCTTTTTTCAGTAAGCTACTTTATAATTTGTGAAAGTCAAGAATTTTTTGAAATTTTGAAAAATGTGCTTACAGATCTGCATTGTATTGAGGACATGGTTCATGGCACTGTATGTGAGTTTGTTTTACCTTTCACCATCTTACCGTGATCCCAAAAACTTTGAGAAATAAAACAAACTTTATTAACACTCATTAAATAAACATTGCTACATTTAGTTCTGTACTTAATAATCTTCACTCCCAGCTTACACAATGAGACTGTAGGGGGTGTGCGTAGTGCGGAGCCCCGGGGAGTGAGGTCCAGGCTGCAGCTGTGACTCCCGCTATGAAGCCGCAGATTGTAGTGATTTGCATATTTATCCCATAGCCCGATAAATACTACATATTATCCAGAAGATTCAAATGCAAACACCAATTTCTTTTACTTCATCCAAACATAAATTACTCAAAAAACATAGAAAAAGATTTTAGCAATGGTCTTACAGATCCGCTCGTCTCCATTTTGTGTGTTTTTCTTGTATTCTTTCTGTATCATTCCCTTGAAGAGTCGTAGAAGATTATGCCACATGTCTACAAAATAAATTCTTTAATACAGGAACCTTTCGACCTCAAAAAGATTACCCAAAAAGTTTCTGGAAAATTATTTCCTTCCATTTTACAGAAACTAAAGCGATTTTCCTCTATTTTTGTGCTTTTTTTTTTTAGGAGGATGACCTGTATATTTAGCGCTGGTTAGGAATGGGCGAACTGATTCAGTCCAAGCCAGGGTCAACTTGAATATTGCAAATTTTTATGAAAACTGAACAATTGGCGATTTATCTCTAAAATGGCCGCCGCAACATACTTTGCAGGAAATTATATGTCTAATCTTGTTCTACCCGAAACGAATCAGGGATTCAAGCTACCTGGACCTGAAGCGAAACAAATCTTGGAAGGTTCACCCATCTCTAGTGCTGGTGATAATCTCAGGTGCATTGGAGAAAGGGGTTGTGATTTTTGGACAAACCCTTGAAGAGGTATATCCCAGGGTTGTCACAGAATTCTTTATTAAAGTGGTTGTCCAGGATAAATAGACTGGCTATTCTCTTCCAAAAACTCTACAACATCTGTTCACAGGTTATGTTTCATATTGAAATTATTAGGGCTGTGCTGCAATACTAGACCCGATCTGTGGAGAAGCGTGGCACTGTTTTTGGAGAAAACTATGTTTTTCTGATCCTGGTCAAAACTTTTAATAATGGCAGATATGACTGATACCTTACCAGGATTTTTTCAATCTGAGAGTAGAATAATTGATTTCTCCCCTTAAAAATGGTGTAGGAAGCGGGCACACATCGGTGCTAACAGGCTATAATCTCAAAGAGGCAATGGGCTTGGTGGTTATGGGCAAACACCCAGGAGACAAAGGCATATGATCTGTTAGAAGGGCGTTACAGTGAACTGCCCCTGCTCAAAGCTACCAAGCATTGTGGCACTGCATCAAATTCGGTGTTGCTTACCCCCACAACCATTGGCAAGTAACAGTCACCCCATTGGTAGCTAACTACTGCACTGATGGCTTGTTTTCGCTAGTGATGGGTGAACCTTGTGCGATTCATCTCACAAATATTTGGAAGGTTCATCTGCAAGTTTCAGTTCTCGGTACCAACCATGTGAAGTGCATGAAAATAACAAAACCAGCTCATACTCACCGCTCTGGGGCTTCGACACGGCATCTGGTTTTATCCCAGCCTATTCCGGCCTCCGGGGTGATGTCTGCAAGACTGTGAGTTAGGAAGAGACCGGAAGACAACGGGAGAGAGGAACGTCTCAAATATTCCTGAGATGAATTGCACAAGTGTGAAGAATATCGCCTTGCCAAGCCTCTTGGCCTACCTGCGATCACCCTTCTAAACCTTCCACTCACAACCCGTGAGCAGACAGAGTTCATAGGATAGAATGAAACGAGCTGTATAAATTTTATATATTTAATAACCCAAGTGGGTCGGTACTAATTAATAGCATATACAGAAATATACAATATTAATATGATCAAGCACAAATATACGAGCAAATGTAATGATACAGCACATAAAACAAAAATGGGAATAAAGTATAGAGTATTACCAGACCTCAGGAAGATTCCTGATCACAGCTATCTCTTAGCTGTATCTCTTCCAGGCTCCACACAAAGACAAAAGACCTCTCCCCACCTCAGTGTGAGACCCTCTTCAGCCCCACCCTTCACCTCCCCCAGCCAGCCCTCCTTCTCCCTCCTTTGCAGAACCCTTGGAGAGATGGGTACCTTCCTAGGTGCTGGGAGGGATGGGTGAAGTTAAGGTCACTGGACTACTATCCCGCATCGCCATCTGGCCAGGGATAAAAACCAGTGAAGCATATCGTCCAGCGGTGTAAACCCAACTTAAGCACAACATTCCAACAAGTAGGGGGAGGACTGACATGAGCAAGTAAAAAACACACTTCCAAGAAAGATATAAAATTGAGGGTCGGTACATCACAACAAGTTTTGTCCATCACTAGTTAAGACCGACAGTGTTTGGATAGCAGTGGGTGAGTGTTACTTGCCAATTGGGGTGAGGTTAAGAAAAGACCCAATATGAAGCAACAATTTGTGGGTATGAACCCCAAAAATTTTAGATATGGCATAACCCGAATTCTTTTGACAGATCATACAAAATCAGTTGCCTATCAAGCCCATTATTTGGATGCGAAGGACCTAAGTTAACGTACGTAGTCTGCAACGAAAAAAGACCTTCATGTTATTTGATGTGTCCATGGTCCCTCACCTTTGGATAATAGCAATTACTGCTACTAACACGAGGACTGTGCAAAAGTCCATGACAAAGAACAACACAGAAAATCCAGCCCGTGACTACCACATGTAACAAACATTTACTGCTGTGCTCTATAACTCCACCACCACCACTGGCCGAGATGAAGCATTGTTGGGCTTAGATGTCATGTACTGATATCGACTTTACAATATGAGGTATTAGCCTCGGACATCCTGATATTTTATAGACTGTGTTATCTGGACGACTCAGAACATGAGATGCTGGTTAAGCCTTGAGCTTTTATAAAAAAAAAGAAAAACAGGATATAATGGAAGATGACATCATCGGTATAAAATCAATCTCTGCTGCAAGGAGCGAGAACATAATCCCATAGCAAATCGTAATACTATGATGGAAAGCTTGCAAGCTCACAGTCATGGAAGGTTTAAGATATATATGATCCCCCCAAGATCTACTATTCATCAATGGCGCTGTCACTTCAGTGGGGATGTGACCTCTTCATCCCCCATTTTACTAAGATAGCGGCGAGAAAGAAGAGGTGAAAGAGTTGGTTTAGTTATCCATCTTCTAAGAATTCCCTTGGCTTGGGGTACCACAGGTCGGGCACGTCATATTTTAGCATTATTTCATTATGAGATGACCCTAAGAAGGAAACGTCTTCAGAGGCTTAATAGTGTTAGGTCCGCCTCCTTCTTCCTAAGCCAATCATGTGACAGACTAATATGTCTCCTTCCTAACAAGCCATACACTACTGTGCCAGTCAAAGATAGCTCGGGGTGTCGGAGATTGCCGACCTTTGCTCTAATACATTTATAATGGTGGTGGGCGCCTACTTCTCCCATTCTGAACCTTACTTGGATCCCACTGATACCTACTGATCTCTGGTCTTGACCAGCTCCAGCTAGTGATTGGCTGAGTAGGCATTTCGAGATGGGACCAGGAAGTAAACACCAGTGCAACCCAATAAGCATCAGAAAGGGAGCGAGAGGGATCAGCGAGGCCTATTCTTTTTCTACCCACTGTGACCCATGTCGCAAATATTTTCCACTACTTGTAACTATGTGAGTAGTCATGAACGATGACTTCACAGAATTGCGAAGTCAGGACTTTCATTCCAGTCAAAACTGGTAGAAAATTCCTTCATGTTTGTTTAGATATTGGAGGAACAGAACAACAAGCAAATCTTGACCCCGTTATGGTGGAGGAAATCCTTGACTTGAAATCCTTGAAGAAAACACTTGACTGATCTTTCCATCGAATGCTCTAAGGGAGAAAGTGAGCAGTCATTGGATGAAGGTTGGTGAAGGCCAAAATATATGACCCCCACCACAGTATTGCTGCGAAGTAAGATAGCAAAACAAATAAAATAATTGTACCCATATCCTACTAATATTAACACAATATTCATCTCTCTCCTGAACAGTTGACCACTGGATGACTTCTAGCTTACAGTATTGTATTTGAGCGCTAACATTCTGAAGGTCTTCTCTCTGCCAATCTTGCTGCTAGAAGCATTTGAAAAATATGGTTGAAGGATTTGGTGGATGTACGATGGAGGGTGGAAACCCCTGGCCTATTGCAACTCTTACAGACTCCTTCCAAAAGTATGTATTGGCCTAAATGGGAATTGGAGATGAAAAAGAGAAAACAAATGGACAAGACCATCACTCTGTACTGTAGAGTGTCCACTTTAGAGTCTATCTAGGAGTTCCTTCCCATTGCAGTAGAAAGAGGCTTCTGGGATCTTCTTCTAAAAGTTTCCTCACTGTTATTATTATTACACATACTGAGACAACATCCCATAGGAGGCGCTATGGACCATCAATAACAATAATTCTGACAACTCTGTATCTGTTCTTTCCACATGGAAGAACCTAAATGGTTTATCTACTACTTTGCTTAGAAGATAACAAATCCCACTTAGCCCATTCATTGCCCAAAAGATTACACATTACTCTGAGGGAGATCAACTATGTGCAAAATTATATAGATTCATTCAGTGCGACACCGATATCATCAAATAATTCTACTGGACAGCATGAAAAATGTACAGGAAAACAAGATGAAGGAGAAGGAAAAGGAAAAGGAGAAGGATTCAAACTCCTCAATATGCTCAGGTAATGGAAAACAAGGGATTGAATACACAATATACATCATTAGTTACATAGCAGCAGTATTATAGTAGTTATATTCTTGTACATAGGAGCAGTATTATAGTAGTTATATTCATGTACATAGGAGCAGTATTATAGTAGTTATATTCTTGTACATAGGAGTAGTATTATAGTAGTTATATTCTTGTACATAGGAGCAGTATTATAGTAGTTATATTCTTGTACATAGGAGGTAGTATTATAGTAGTTATATTCTTGTACAAAGGAGCAGTATTATAGTAGTTATATTCTTGTACATAGGAGGTAGTATTATAGTAGTTATATTCTTGTACATAGGAGCAGTATTATAGTAGTTATATTCTTGTACATAGGAGCAGTATTATAGTAGTTATATTCTTGTACATAGGAGCAGTATTATAGTAGTTATATTCTTGTACATAGGAGCAGTATTATAGTAGTTATATTCTTGTACATAGGAGCAGTATTATAGTAGTTATATTCTTGTACATAGGAGCAGTATTATAGTAGTTATATTCTTGTACATAGGAGGTAGTATTATAGTAGTTATATTCTTGTACATAGGGGCAGTATTATAGTAGTTATATTCTTCTACATAGGAGCAGTATTATAGTAGTTATATTCTTGTACATAGGAGCAGTATTATAGTAGTTATATTCTTGTACATAGGGGCAGTATTATAGTAGTTATATTCTTGTACATAGGGGGCAGTATTATAGTAGTTATATTCTTGTACATAGGAGCAGTATTATAGTAGTTATATTCTTGTACATAGGAGCAGTATTATAGTAGTTATATTCGTGTACATAGGGGCAGTATTATAGTAGTTATATTCTTGTACATAGGAGCAGTATTATAGTAGTTATATTCTTGTACATAGGAGTAGTATTATAGTAGTTATATTCTTGTATATAGAAGCAGTATTATAGTAGTTATATTCTTGTACATAGTAGTATTATAGTAGTTATATTCTTGTACATAGGAGGTAGTATTATAGTAGTTATATTCTTGTACATAGGAGGTAGTATTATAGTAGTTATATTCTTGTACATAGGAGTAGTAATATAGTAGCTATATTCTTGTACATAGGGGCAGTATTATAGTAGTTATATTCTTGTAGATAGGAGGTAGTATTATAGTAGTTATATTCTTGTACATAGGAGCAGTATTATAGTAGTTATATTCTTGTACATAGGAACAGTATTATAGTAGTTATATTCTTGTACATAGGAGGTAGCATTATAGTAGTTATATTCTTGTACATAGGAACAGTATTATAGTAGTTATATTCTTGTACATAGGGGCAGTATTATAGTAGTTATATTCTTGTACATAGGAGTAGTAATATAGTAGTTATATTCTTGTACATAGGAGCAGTATTATAGTAGTTATATTCTTGTAGATAGGAGGTAGTATTATAGTAGTTATATTCTTGTACATAGGAGCAGTATTATAGTAGTTATATTCTTGTACATAGGAGTAGTATTATAGTAGTTATATTCTTGTACATAGGAGCAATATTATAGTAGTTATATTCTTGTACATGGGGGCAGTATTATAGTAGTTATATTCTTGTACATAGGAGCAGTATTATAGTAGTTATATTCTTGTACATAGGAGCAGTATTATAGTAGTTATATTCTTGTACATAGGAGCAGTATTATAGTAGTTATATTCTTGTACATAGGAGTAGTATTATAGTAGTTATATTCTTGCACATAGGAGCAGTATTATAGTAGTTATATTCTTGTATATAGGAGTAGTATTATAGTAGTTATATTCTTGTACATAGGAAGTAGTATTATAGTAGTTATATTCTTGTACATAGGAGCAGTATTATAGTAGTTATATTCTTGTACATAGGGGGCAGTATTATAGTAGTTATATTCTTGTACATAGTAGCAGTATTATAGTAGTTATATTCTTGTACATAGGAGCAATATTATAGTAGTTATATTCTTGTACATAGGTCATTATTATAGTAGTTATATTCTTGTATATAGGTCAGTATTATAGTAGTTATATTCTTGTACATCGGAGCAGTATTATAGTAGTTATATTCTTGTACATAGGAGCAGTATTATAGTAGTTATATTCTCGTACATAGGAGCTGTATTATAGTAGTTATATTCTCGTACATAGGAGCTGTATTATAGTAGTTATATTCTTGTACATAGGAGCAGTATTATAGTAGTTATATTCTTGTACATAGGAGCAGTATTATAGTAGTTATATTCTTGTACATAGGAGCAGTATTATAGTAGTTATATTCTTGTACATAGGAGCAGTATTATAGTAGTTATATTCTTGTACATAGCAGTATTATAGTAGTTATATTCTTGTACATAGGAGCGGTATTATAGTAGTTATATTCTTGTACATAGGAGTAGTATTATAGTAGTTATATTCTTGTACACAGGAGGTAGTATTATAGTAGTTATATTCTTGTACATACGAGGTAGTATTATAGTAGTTATATTCTTGTACATAGGAACAGTATTATAGTAGTTATATTCTTGTACATAGGAGCAGTATTATAGTAGTTATATTCTTGTACATAGGAGCAGTATTATAGTAGTTATATTCTTGTACATAGGAGCAGTATTATAGTAGTTATATTCTTGTACATAGGAGCAGTATTATAGTAGTTATATTCTTGTACATAGGAGCAGTATTATAGTAGTTATATTCTTGTACATAGGAGCAGTATTATAGTAGTTATATTCTTGTACATAGGAGCAGTATTATAGTAGTTATATTCTTGTACATAGGGGCAGTATTATAGTAGTTATATTCTTGTACATAGGCGGTAGTATTATAGTAGTTATATTCTAGTATATAGGAGCAGTATTATAGTAGTTATTTTCTTGTGCATAGGGGCAGTATTATAGTAGGCATACTCTGAACGAAAGATCCTTATTGTTCTAGGAAAGTTACATATAAATTCTGTTTCTTGCTATCCATAGTTTTTGCTACTAGAACATGTTCATAGTTCCTTTTCTATATTCACAGTAAAAGTTTCTCTTCTTCTTGTCCTTGACCCTCCTTTGTTCCAGTCCGTCATGAACCGTTAGCTCCATTGGCCATTGTGGATGAATCTCACAAATTAGTTTCGAGAAATGGAACTTTAGCAGAGAGACCACAGCATTCGTCTTCTATAAAGATTGATGTACTGTTTATTGTTGATGCTGTTTCCTGAGACCCCCTGTCTCTGAGGAGCTGTAAAATACAAACTGTCATTCAAAGTCAAAGGCAATCACCTCACTGGATCCACGGTGAGACGTATCACCCTATAGACAAAATTAACCCCTGTCCTCTCTATAAGGACAACGGCTAGTGTGTTCTCATCCTGTGTAGGCGATATACATACAACTTGAGAGACTCAGAAGAGATGATAAGTTCTTCTATTTGAATTTAATGTCCACTTCTGTATCATACATAAGTCCAGAGAAGATAACTGTAAAGCAGAAATACGCTCTGCTCTGTACTGATAACAAACTAAGTTACAGCGCCCAGAGGGAAAAGGAGTGCAAAAGAATTATCACTGTGTCTTTGAATGTAAATGGAGCTTAAGACAAAGAAGATTCATAAACTAGGATGATAAAAGCTAAAAAATGGGTCTTGTAGCAGACATTAGAATACTAAACAAAATGTGGAATAGGATAACTGCTATAATACTACTCCTATGTACAAGAATATAACTACTATAATACTGCTCCTATGTACAAGAATATAACTACTATAATACTGCTCCTATGTACAAGAATATATAACTACTATAATACTACTCCTATGTACAAGAATATAACTACTATAATACTGCTCCTATGTACAAGAATATAACTACTATAATACTGCTCCTATGTACAAGAATATAACTACTATAATACTGCTCCTATGTACAAGAATATAACTACTATAATACTACCTCCTATGTACAAGAATATAACTACTATAATACTGCTCCTATGTACAAGAATATAACTACTATAATACTGCTCCTATATACAAGAATATAACTACTATAATACTGCCCCCTATGTACAAGAATGTAACTACTATAATACTACTCCTATGTACAAGAATATAACTACTATAATACTGCTCCTATATACAAGAATATAACTACTATAATACTGCCCCCTATGTACAAGAGGTATTACAGTATTATAGTAGTTATATTCTTGTACATAGGAGCAATATTATAGTAGTTATATTCTTGTACATAGGAGCAGTATTATAGTAGTTATATTCTTGTACATAGGTCAGTATTATAGTAGTTATATTCTTGTACATAGGAGTAGTATTATAGTAGTTATATTCTTGTTCATAGGAGCAGTATTATAGTAGTTATATTCTTGTACATAGGAGCAGTATTATAGTAGTTATATTCTTGTACATAGGAGCAGTATTATAGTAGTTATATTCTTGTACATAGAAGCAGTATTATAGTAGTTATATTCTTGTACATAGGAGGTAGTATTATAGTAGTTATATTCTTGTACATAGGAGCAGTATTATAGTAGTTATATTCTTGTACATAGGAGTAGTATTATAGTAGTTATATTCTTGTACATAGGTCAGTATTATAGTAGTTATATTCTTGTACATCGGAGCAGTATTATAGTAGTTATATTCTTGTACATAGGAGCAGTATTATAGTAGTTATATTCTTGTACATAGGAGCAGTATTATAGTAGTTATATTCTTGTACATAGGAGCAGTATTATAGTAGATATATTCTTGTACATAGCAGTATTATAGTAGTTATATTCTTGTACATAGGAGTAGTATTATAGTAGTTATATTCTTGTACATAGGAGGAAGTATTATAGTAGTTATATTCTTGTACATAGGAGCAGTATTATAGCAGTTATATTCTTGTACATAGGAGGTAGTATTATAGTAGTTATATTCTTGTACATAGGAGGTAGTATTATAGTAGTTATATTCTTGTACATAGGAGCAGTATTATAGTAGTTATATTCTTGTACATAGGAGCAGTATTATAGTAGTTATATTCTTGTACATAGGAGCAGTATTATAGTAGTTATATTCTTGTACATAGGAGGAAGTATTATAGTAGTTATATTCTTGTACATAGGAGGTAGTATTATAGTAGTTATATTCTTGTACATAGGGAGCAGTATTATAGTAGATATATTATTGTACATAGGAGCAGTATTATAGTAGTTATATTCTTTTACATAGGAGGTAGTATTATAGTAGTTATATTCTTGTACATAGGAGCAGTATTATAGTAGTTATATTCTTGTACATAGGGAGCGGTATTATAGTAGTTATATTCTTGTACATAGGGAGCAGTATTATAGTAGTTATATTCTTGTACATAGGAGCAGTATTATAGTAGTTATATTCTTGTACATAGGAGCAGTATTATAGTAGTTATATTCTTGTACATAGGGGCAGTATTACAGTAGTTATATTCTTGTACATAGGAGGTAGTATTATAGTAGTTATATTCTTGTACATAGGAGTAGTATTATAGTAGTTATATTCTTGTACATAGGGGCAGTATTATAGTAGTTATATTCTTGTACATAGGAGGTAGTATTATAGTAGTTATATTCTTGTACATAGGAGTAGTATTATAGTAGTTATATTCTTGTACATAGGGGCAGTATTATAGTAGTTATATTCTTGTACATAGGAGGGAGTATTATAGTAGTTATATTCTTGTACATAGGAGCAGTATTATAGTAGTTATATTCTTGTACATAGGAGCAGTATTATAGTAGTTATATTCTTGTACATAGGAGCAGTATTATAGTAGTTATAGTCTTGTACATAGGGGCAGTATTATAGTAGTTATATTCTTGTACATAGGGGCAGTATTATAGTAGTTATATTCTTGTACATAGGTCAGTATTATAGTAGTTATACATAATATATATATTACATATTGATTTTTGCATGTATTCTTATGCATGAGGAATGTTTTCTGATGAAATGTAACTTCTCTTACCCCAATACTGTAACAATGTAATTATTATGATACAAGAAAAAGTTTCTATCTGGTTACAGAAAACAATAACTGTAAAGGTTTCTTACTGAGGTTTGATTTTTCACCATTAAATTAACCTTTAGTAGCCAGTAATCACTCGGCTAATGCTGGCAGGATTTATAGGTCACCCCTGTGGGCTGTTTTTTACTGCCATCTGCTGGTGTTAATAAAGGTTTCAGGTCCTTGGATCATTTTACTGTAATTATGCCAATAACCACAAAGGGCCACCTGGGGTTTATAACACTGATTGCAAATTGCTGTAGTGACCTACTCACATGACCCACTTTATGGAGATGCAGATATTAACTAGGATTATTTCCTGAGCAATAAAAATTGAGATGTTTTTTTTTTTTTTAAACGCAAGAATATTTTTAACAAACAGTTAAAAAATATATATATAAAAAAATAAAATAAATACATTTTAAATAGATATTTTTTGCATTTTGTCAGGAGATATTTCTGGGACATCCAACAAAACCCGCCATTATGTACATGTTGTAGACATACAGAAGGTTTGCCCACAGCGCTTACAATCTCCAGGGCAGGAACGTGCAGACAGAGCTGGCATCCTCGTGCAGGATATCTAAGAACAGGTGCTCTGCATCCCTCAAGATATTATGAAGATACAGAACTTCTCAAGATGTAACAAATGGGACTAATAATTAATTTATGGGGAAAATGAGATACAACAGCAATAAACAGAAAAATACATGAAAATATTTTGAAATAAAATGTTCTGAAATTTGCATTGATTTTGTTTTTAGAAACTACACTTATTGAATCAAATGAAGGTTTTTCTATACATAGAAATTTTAATATCTTTAAAATATTGATTTTCTGGCTGCTCCAAAGTATAATATAGGATGTAATAGGATAAGTAATGTAATGTATGTACACAGTTACTGCACCAGCAGAATAGTGAGTGCAGCTCTGGAGTATAATACAGGATATAACTCAGGATCAGTACAGGATATGTAATGTAATGTATGTACACAGTGACTGCACCATCAGAATAGTGAGCGCAGCTCTGGAGTATAATACAGGATATAACTCAGGATCAGTACAGGATAAGTAATGTAATGTATGTACACAGTGACTGTACCCCCGCCGGATAATGGGTGCGGCTCTGGGGTATAATACAGGATAAGTAATGTAATGTATGTACACAGTGACCATCAGAATAGTGAGCGCAGCTCTGGAGTATAATACAGGATGTAACTCAGGATCAGTACAGGATAAGTAATGTAATGTATGCACACAGTGACTGTACCAGCAGAATAGTGAGTGCTGCTCTGGAGTATAATACAGGATATAACTCAGGATCAGTACAGGATAAGTAATGTAATGTATGTACACAGTGACTGTACCAGCAGAATAGTGAGCACAGCTCTGGAGTATAATACAGGATGTAACTCAGGATCAGTACAGGATAAGTAATGTAATGTATGTACACAGTGACTACACCAGCAGAATAGTGAGCGCAGCTCTGGAGTATAATACAGGATGTAACTCAGGATAAGTACAGGATAAGTAATGTAATGTATGTACACAGTGACTGTACCAGCAGAATAGTGAGTGCAGCTCTGGAGTATAATACAAGATGTAACTAAGGATCAGTACAGGATAAGTAATGTGATGTATGTACACAGAGACTGTACCAGCAGAATAGTGAGTGCAGCTCTGGAGTATAATACAGGATGTAACTCAGGATCAGTACAGGATAAGTAATGTAATGTATGTACACAGTGACTGCACCAGCAGAATAGTGAGCGCAGCTCTGGAGTATAATACAGGATGTAACTCAGGATCAGTACAGGATAAGTAATGTAATGTATGTACACAGTGACTGTACCAGCAGAATAGTGAGCGCAGCTCTGGAGTATAATACAGGATGTAACTCAGGATCAGTACAGGATAAGTAATGTAATGTATGTACACAGTGACTACACCAGCAGAATAGTGAGCGCAGCTCTGGAGTATAATACAGGATGTAACTCAGGATAAGTACAGGATAAGAAATGTAATGTATGTACACAGTGACTGTACCAGCAGAATAGTGAGTGCAGCTCTGGAGTATAATACAAGATGTAACTAAGGATCAGTACAGGATAAGTAATGTGATGTATGTACACAGAGACTGTACCAGCAGAATAGTGAGTGCAGCTCTGGAGTATAATACAGGATGTAACTCAGGATCAGTACAGGATAAGTAATGTAATGTATGTACACAGTGACTGCACCAGCAGAATAGTGAGCGCAGCTCTGGAGTATAATACAGGATGTAACTCAGGATCAGTACAGGATAAGTAATGTAATGTATGTACACAGTGACTGTACCAGCAGAATAGTGAGCGCAGCTCTGGAGTATAATACAGGATGTAACTCAGGATCAGTACAGGATAAGTAATGTAATGTATGTACACAGTGACTGCACCAGCAGAATAGTGAGCACAGCTCTGGAGTATAATACAGGATGTAACTCAGGATCAGTACAGGATGACTAATGTATGTAGTCAGTGACTCCTTCGCTTTGTCATATCACCACCACTGAGGTCATCAGTATAGCGGAAGATTCGTTGTAGTAGTCACCTGTGCTTGTTGACATGTCATGGCTGGAGTCCAGTTCACATAGACTGGCAGAGAACCCAGGAGGGGCACAATAGCCAAATTATTGAATTACCCTGAATAATATTACTTATTTCATCATTTATAGCATTGTAAATCTACATTCACATGACAGTGAGTAATCGCTTTGTGACGGCCATTTTTTTTTACATTTTTTTTTACATCACAAGGCAGTATTAATTTCTATGTCAGTGATTGGGGGCTATTCACATGACGGCTACCTTGATGGTCTGTTTTCACAGATCCCTCCATAAACTGAAATTTATAGGGATCCGTAGAAACGGGCGCTACTCAGGTGCAAGGAGCGTGTGAAAAATAGACTAGCAATTTAAAAAAAAAAATGTTTTAGGTGCCTGGACATCCCATTTCAATGGATCCTCCAATTCATATACCAGTAGTCGGAGACTTATCGATTTCCAGTGTTTTCTTTCCTCCACCCCTGCTGGGAAAATTCAGAATTACAAAACTCTCCTTGAAGTCCAAAGATGTTCAGTGATTTCACTTCGAGATGAAACGTTCCCTCTCTGTCAGTGTAACATAAAGGGGATGTGGAAAGGCATCACCTGGAAAACACTGAACCTTAAAGTAGTCATTCCCAACCACCGGTCCGAGGACCAGGATCGGGCCGATGGGGATTGTTTGCCGGTCCGTGGGGGCGGTGGGCTGGCCTCAGTCTTAGCTGAATACTTCACAATAGGTCATGTTGCTATGGTAACATGTAAACTATCGGTTAGCGTGGCTTTCTGTAGCTGCTAAGGATGCCGCGATACCCGATAGTTTACACGTTACCATAACAACGTGGCCTAGCGCGAAGTATCCAGCCTCAGTGTCGCTTACCATAGACTCCAGGCGGAGAGCCTTCCCATCCTCACGGTGGAGCCCGCCTATAACCGCGCCCCCATATGACCAAAACCGGGCCATGGAAAAATGGTCTTGCTAGAAGCCAGTCCCTGGTGCAACAATGGTTGGAGACCACTGCCATAAAGGAACACTTAAAGCAAACTTAAAGACTGTGTTATGTTCAGTGTGTGGTCTCATAGAGAGAATCCCTGTGTCATACTCTGCCCATCAGGCCCTGTACTGGGTAGAAAACAGTGAGTCACTTTTACCTGGACTATCCCTTTAAATAGTTAGTTTGTATAGTAAACACCCCCAATGATATATCCTCCCCATTGTTTGTTTTGGGGTTAAATTTTATCCAATTACCACTAAACAAGCTACTCAGCATTGCTTCTGGAGGTTACGTGTAGTGCACCTATTCTGGTTACATTACAGATAAGAATCAGGATTTACGGCTGTTTTCACTCTCAACGCTCTGTGAGTCTGTCAAACAAATTTGCTTTCTTGGTGATTTGTAAGAGACGTTTCTAAATTGTCTCAGAACTTTACCTTGCCTATTAAAATTGACAAAATGCAGCACTTTACAGAACAGCTGATTCCCGCAGAACGTGGCACAGCACTAATAGGGTAGATGGATGTGTCGGACTATCCTCAGATATCTCCTGTTAACACTTCGCATCCCAGATGTGCTATGTCTAGATAAGATTAAGGTGCTTGGTATTTAACCTGGAAATGTACTGCATGGTGGATGAGCAATGTAACCTATGTGCTATAGAAACCTATACGTGTTTCCACCCGAGCCTGGACAATGGAGGGTCAAAACCCTATAGTTATTAACTGACGATGGTTATACAGATGGCAGTCATATAAAAGTCAGTGAATAATGACCCTAAAATAGGAAGGGCTGAAATCAGATTGCTGCAGTATTATAGTAGCTATATTCTTGTACATAGGAGCAGTATTATAGTAGTTATATTCTTGTACATAGGAGCAGTATTATAGTAGTTATATTCTTGTACATAGGAGCGGTATTATAGTAGTTATATTCTTGTACATAGGAGCAGTATTATAGTAGTTTTATTATTGTACATAGGAGGTAGTATTATAGTAGTTATATTCTTGTACATAGGAGGTAGTATTATAGTAGTTATATTCTTGTACATAGGAGCAGTATTATAGTAGTTATATTCTTGTACATAGGGGGCAGTATTATAGTAGTTATATTCTTGTACATAGGAGTAGTATTATAGTAGTTATATTCTTGTACATAGGGGGCAGTATTATAGTAGTTATATTCTTGTACATAGGAGCAGTATTATAGTAGTTATATTCTTGTACATAGGAAGTATTATAGTAGTTATATTCTTGTACATAGGGGTAGTATTATAGTAGTTATATTCCTGTACATAGGGGCAGTATTATAGTAGTTATATTCTTGTACATAGGAGAGTATTATAGTAGTTATATTCTTGTACATAGGGGTAGTATTATAGTAGTTATATTCCTGTACATAGGGGCAGTATTATAGTAGTTATATTCTTGTACATAGGGGGCAGTATTATAGTAGTTATATTCTTGTACATAGGAGCAGTATTATAGTAGTTATATTCTTGTACATAGGAGGTAGTATTATAGTAGTTATTTTTTTTTTTTTTTTTTGGTTATTCTTCTACATAGGAGGTAGTATTATAGTAGTTATATTCTTGTACATACTGTAGGAGCAGTATTATAGTAGTTATATTCTTGTACATAGGAGCAGCATTATAGTAGTTATATTTTTGTACATAGGAGTAGTATTATAGTAGTTATATTCTTGTACATAGGAGCAGTATTATAGTAGTTATATTCTTGTACATAGGAGCAGTATTATAGTAGTTATATTCTTGTACATAGGAGACAGTATTATAGTAGTTATATTCTTGTACATAGGCGTAATATTATAGTAGTTATATTCTTGTACATAGGAGCAGTATTATAGTAGTTATATTCTTGTACATAGGAGCAGTATTATAGTAGTTATATTCTTGAACATAGGAGCAGTATTATAGTAGTTATATTCTTGTACATAGGCGTAATATTATAGTAGTTATATTCTTGTACATAGGAGTAGTATTATAGTAGTTATTTTCTTGTACATAGGAGGTAGTATTATAGTAGTTATATTCTTGTACATAGGGAGCAGTATTATAGTAGTTATATTCTTGTACATAGGAGCAGTATTATAGTAGTTATATTCTTGTACATAGGAGCAGTATTATAGTAGTTATATTCTTGTACATAGGCGTAGTATTATAGTAGTTATATTCTTGTACATAGGAGCATTATTATAGTAGTTATATTCTTGTACATAGGAGCAGTATTATAGTAGTTATATTCTTGTACATAGGAGCAGTATTATAGTAGTTATATTCTTGTACATAGGAGCAGTATTATAGTAGTTATATTCTTGTACATAGGCGTAATATTATAGTAGTTATACTCTTGTACATAGGAGCAGTATTATAGTAGTTATATTCTTGTACCTAGGAGGTAGTATTATAGTAGTTATATTCTTGTACATAGGAGCAGTATTATAGTAGTTATATTCTTGTACGTAGGAGCAGTATTATAGTAGTTATATTCTTGTACATAGGAGCAGTATTATTGTAGTTATATTCTTGTACATAGGAGCAGTATTATAGTAGTTATATTCTTGTACATAGGAGGTAGTATTATAGTAGTTATATTCTTGTACATAGGAGTAGTATTATAGTAGTTATATTCTTGTACATAGGGGGCAGTATTATAGTAGTTATATTCTTGTACATAGGAGTAGTATTATAGTAGTTATATTCTTGTACATAGGAGCAGTATTATAGTAGTTATATTCTTGTACATAGGAGCAGTATTATAGTAGTTATATTCTTGTACATAGGAGACAGTATTATAGTAGTTATATTATTGTACATAGGCGTAATATTATAGTAGTTATATTCTTGTACATAGGAGCAGTATTATAGTAGTTATATTCTTGTACATAGGAGCAGTATTATAGTAGTTATATTCTTGAACATAGGAGCAGTATTATAGTAGTTATATTCTTGTACATAGGCGTAATATTATAGTAGTTATATTCTTGTACATAGGAGTAGTATTATAGTAGTTATATTCTTGTACATAGGAGGTAGTATTATAGTAGTTATATTCTTGTACATAGGGAGTAGTATTATAGTAGTTATATTCTTGTACATAGGAGCAGTATTATAGTAGTTATATTCTTGTACATAGGAGCAGTATTATAGTAGTTATATTCTTGTACATAGGAGACAGTATTATAGTAGTTATATTCTTGTACATAGGCGTAGTATTATAGTAGTTATATTCTTGTACATAGGAGCATTATTATAGTAGTTATATTCTTGTACATAGGAGCAGTATTATAGTAGTTATATTCTTGTACATAGGAGCAGTATTATAGTAGTTATATTCTTGTACATAGGAGCAGTATTATAGTAGTTATATTCTTGTACATAGGCGTAATATTATAGTAGTTATATTCTTGTACATAGGAGTAGTATTATAGTAGTTATATTCTTGTACATAGGAGCAGTATTATAGTAGTTATATTCTTGTACCTAGGAGGTAGTATTATAGTAGTTATATTCTTGTACATAGGAGCAGTATTATAGTAGTTATATTCTTGTACGTAGGAGCAGTATTATAGTAGTTATATTCTTGTACATAGGAGCAGTATTATTGTAGTTATATTCTTGTACATAGGAGCAGTATTATAGTAGTTATATTCTTGTACATAGGAGGTAGTATTATAGTAGCTATATTCTTGTACATAGGAGCAGTATTATAGTAGTTATATTCTTGTACATAGGGGGCAGTATTATAGTAGTTATATTCTTGTACATAGGAGTAGTATTATAGTAGTTATATTCTTGTACATAGGGGGCAGTATTATAGTAGTTATATTCTTGTACATAGGAGTAGTATTATAGTAGTTATATTCTTGTACATAGGAGCAGTATTATAGTAGTTATATTCTTGTACATAGGAGCAGTATTATAGTAGTTATGTTCTTGTACATAGGAGCAGTATTATAGTAGTTATATTCTTGTACATAGGCGCAGTATTATAGTAGTTATATTCTTGTACATAGGAGGTAGTATTATAGTAGATATAGTCTTGTACATAGGAGCAGTATTATAGTAGTTATATTCTTGTACATAGGAGGTAGTATTATAGTAGTTATATTCTTGTACATAGGAGCAGTATTACAGTAGTTATATTCTTGTACATAGGAGTAGTATTATAGTAGTTATATTCTTGTACATAAGAGCAGTATTATAGTAGTTATATTCTTGTACATAGGAGCAGTATTATAGTAGTTATATTCTTGTACGTAGGAGCAGTATTATAGTAGTTATATTCTTATACATAGGAGCAGTATTATTGTAGTTATATTCTTGTACATAGGAGCAGTATTATAGTAGTTATATTCTTGTACATAGGAGGTAGTATTATAGTAGTTATATTCTTGTACATAGGAGTAGTATTATAGTAGTTATATTCTTGTACATAGGGGGCAGTATTATAGTAGTTATATTCTTGTACATAGGAGTAGTATTATAGTAGTTATATTCTTGTACATAGGAGCAGTATTATAGTAGTTATATTCTTGTACATAAAGACAGTATTATAGTAGTTATATTCTTGTACATAGGAGGTAGTATTATAGTAGTTATATTCTTGTACGTAGGAGGTAGTATTATAGTAGTTATATTCTTGTACATAGGAGGTAGTATTATAGTAGTTATATTCTTGTACATAGGAGCAGTATTATAGTAGTTATATTCTTGTACATAGGAGGTAGTATTATAGTAGTTATATTCTTGTACATAGGAGCAGTATTACAGTAGTTATATTCTTGTACATAGGAGTAGTATTATAGTAGTTATATTCTTGTACATAAGAGCAGTATTATAGTAGTTATATTCTTGTACATAGGAGCAGTATTATAGTAGTTATATTCTTGTACGTAGGAGCAGTATTATAGTAGTTATATTCTTATACATAGGAGCAGTATTATTGTAGTTATATTCTTGTACATAGGAGCAGTATTATAGTAGTTATATTCTTGTACATAGGAGGTAGTATTATAGTAGTTATATTCTTGTACATAGGAGTAGTATTATAGTAGTTATATTCTTGTACATAGGGGGCAGTATTATAGTAGTTATATTCTTGTACATAGGAGTAGTATTATAGTAGTTATATTCTTGTACATAGGAGCAGTATTATAGTAGTTATATTCTTGTACATAAAGACAGTATTATAGTAGTTATATTCTTGTACATAGGAGGTAGTATTATAGTAGTTATATTCTTGTACGTAGGAGGTAGTATTATAGTAGTTATATTCTTGTACATAGGAGGTAGTATTATAGTAGTTATATTCTTGTACATAGGAGCAGTATTATAGTAGTTATATTCTTGTACATAGGAGGTAGTATTATAGTAGTTATATTCTTGTACATAGGAGCAGTATTATAGTAGTTATATTCTTGTACATAGGAGCAGTATTATAGTAGTTATATTCTTGTACATAGGAGGTAGTATTATAGTAGTTATATTCTTGTACATAGGAGCAGTATTATAGTAGTTATATTCTTGTACATAGGGGGCAGTATTATAGTAGTTATATTCTTGTACATAGGAGTAGTATTATAGTAGTTATATTCTTGTACATAGGGGGCAGTATTATAGTAGTTATATTCTTGTACATAGGAGTAGTATTATAGTAGTTATATTCTTGTACATAGGAGCAGTATTATAGTAGTTATATTCTTGTACATAGGAGCAGTATTATAGTAGTTATGTTCTTGTACATAGGAGCAGTATTATAGTAGTTATATTCTTGTACATAGGCGCAGTATTATAGTAGTTATATTCTTGTACATAGGAGGTAGTATTATAGTAGATATAGTCTTGTACATAGGAGCAGTATTATAGTAGTTATATTCTTGTACATAGGAGGTAGTATTATAGTAGTTATATTCTTGTACATAGGAGCAGTATTATAGTAGTTATATTCTTGTACATAGGAGTAGTATTATAGTAGTTATATTCTTGTACATAAGAGCAGTATTATAGTAGTTATATTCTTGTACATAGGAGCAGTATTATAGTAGTTATATTCTTGTACGTAGGAGCAGTATTATAGTAGTTATATTCTTATACATAGGAGCAGTATTATTGTAGTTATATTCTTGTACATAGGAGCAGTATTATAGTAGTTATATTCTTGTACATAGGAGGTAGTATTATAGTAGTTATATTCTTGTACATAGGAGTAGTATTATAGTAGTTATATTCTTGTACATAGGGGGCAGTATTATAGTAGTTATATTCTTGTACATAAAGACAGTATTATAGTAGTTATATTCTTGTACATAGGAGGTAGTATTATAGTAGTTATATTCTTGTACATAGGAGGTAGTATTATAGTAGTTATATTCTTGTACATAGGAGGTAGTATTATAGTAGTTATATTCTTGTACATAGGAGCAGTATTATAGTAGTTATATTCTTGTACATAGGAGGTAGTATTATAGTAGTTATATTCTTGTACATAGGAGCAGTATTATAGTAGTTATATTCTTGTACATAGGAGCAGTATTATAGTAGTTATATTCTTGTACATAGGAGGTAGTATTATAGTAGTTATATTCTTGTACATAGGAGCAGTATTATAGTAGTTATATTCTTGTACATAGGAGTAGTATTATAGTAGTTATTATTCTTGTACACAGGAGCAGTATTATAGTACTTATATTCTTGTACTTTGGGCAGTATTGTTTGAGTTTCAGGTAGTTTTATCTTGGTAGGTAGTGACTCTTTATTATTTCTCCATCCATTGCTACAGTAATGACAATAATCTGTAATGTTGTGTTCTAAATGGAAGTAAACATTAATGTTTTTCCAAAAAAGCAATATGTAAATGTTTCCTCTCTACATATTTTATCAAAAGTATTGGAAATGTTGTTGAGGTATCATCTATAATCCTCCTCCTCAGTCTAATTCTATAGTCACAGTCCAATGGGGACATTTGTTAAGTTAGGTTAGACACTTTTAAATTAGTGTCTGCTGTTTTCTTCTCCTTATCAGTGATTCTCATTCTACAGTGTGCTGAGCTGATAGATACGTCCTCTCCGCACAACGACATTCATCAATTTTAATATTGTTGCGGTTTCCAATAAGAATTGTAAGATTGCATTGCACGGACTGGATCCATTAATCACAGATGGTTAGTAATCACTACACCCAGCTGGAATCCTGAATGGTTTTGTGTCTGATGAGCTTGGTTGCTGGTTGGATGATCAACATTGTCTTTGGATGAGGGTTTATGGAGCCATCGATAATGCAGAAGGATATTCATGATCAGATGTGTAATTCAATAAGTTTCATTTCCCCACAGGAGGAAAAGAATGGAAAAAAGTCCAAAAAAAGTTACAATTTTTGTGTTTCGTCTGAATTGAATCTAGGAAAGTAAATTTTTATATGCTGTATTGTCATAGCATCATGCTGTTGATGGCCCCATGAGACCTGGCCATCAGGAAGACATCTGGAAAACATCAAAGATGCCAAGGTAAGAAGACCAGAATGCCAGAGGATTCCGCAACGCAGCCCAGGAAGGGGGAGTGTGTTTTATTTTTATACTCCCTTCCTGGCCTCCGAATTTTATACTTTGAGACCTAAAGAGATTCCAGAGTGAAGTATTCACATTTCCGGTTTGTATTAAACTAATCTTCCCGGCAAACCTTGTGAATAATAATGAAACAAATCTTATGAGGCTCACCCATCACTATTAATGACTCTTCCCTCGCCATCGTGTGCAAGACCAAGAAGGTCCACCAAGCTCCAGAAATCTCAAAGATGTTCTTCTGTTTTGTGATCTTTGGCACTTGACCTGGTTTTCTCTGACCTTGCCTACTTGTCTGCTGACTGTCCTAACCTACTACCTGTCCATCGTTGTGCTTGATCTTCACCTACCTGAACCATGGTCTTAGACTTGGGATTTCCCTGCAGGAAAGTCCATAGTAATATACTTGACATCCAGATGCAACTTTTTGTTGAAAGATTTGATTGTTTGATGGGAAGATTTGATAGAAGCTTTTTGCAAGGGTAAAGAACAATTTGTAAGACTCTGCTTTTTTAGTTTAGCTGTACATGATCAGTAATAGGCTTATATTATAGTAATATGCTTGACATCTTGGTTGTGTTGTAATACGCACAATCTGAAGATCACATGATGGTATATATTTCTAGAGAATGCTAAGTACATAAAGGCATCTGGTTCCCAGCACTTTTCTCACCTTTCATAATGGTGGGAAGTCGAGGACTCTTACAACTCTTTGCTCCAGTTGGATACCCTGTAGGAACTATTGCCAGTGACTTTCCTCATTCTACTATCTGGATGTAACTTCAGTGGGAAGATTTGATTTAGGCCTTACTTTGAGATCATTTCTTGAACATGGCTTGCAATTAAGGATGAAGGAACGAAGGGCTATGGATTAAGATAGTTGACTTGACGGTAACCGTAAGTCAAATTGAAACCAGTTGTACAACTCATCAAGTTACGTAGATCTCAAGATGGAGAACTGACTGTAGACTGACCTGTCTATGTCTACAAGGACAAGGCCAAAGATACCATTTCGTATTAGCCTCAAGTTCAAAAAAGTTTGCAGTTATGTCAGACTCGACAATCTCACAAACATGCAAAGAGTAAGGACTAGGGATAACTTTACTGGACAAAGTATCTACACATTTTTGTCATTGTCTGTAGATTTCTTTTGTCCAAAGACATGGTTGAGAGCTTCTCATTTTTGTCTCCCAATTGTGGTAATAGCATGTACCTAACATTTCTTCTCTACAATATCCATCCAGGTACAGTAATGAACTGTGCATAATGGTAAGTGACAGAACAAGCCCCGGGGAAGTCATACAATAGCTGTGTATGGTGGTACTTGCCCGAGGAAGCCTTTAGGCCCAAATTAGTGCACATAGACCATGATGTTCATGTCAATGTAATGCCATTTATAGCCGCCATCTGACCTAGAACATAAACTTGACCCAGGCAGCTATAAAACTGTCTATTTGTCTAAGCGAGCTTGGGTACGTTGGGTCTCACATTGGGATCACTGGTCTGTTGTAACTTGTTGCGATGTATGTGTTTGGTTTTAAGAATAGCTATCGACCACCGGTTTGGAAAAATTGAGACATACAATGGGGCATGGAGTGCCTATGGCTATATAGGCTACATATGACAATATGTCACTATATGGCTATGCATGTATAAATATATACAGTATATATATATATATATATATATATATATATATATATACTGTATATATGTGTGTGTGTGTATATACTGTATATATGTGTGTGTGTATATGATTTAGTTCCATAGTATATAATTGTATCTTTCTCTCTTCTTCTATTGTGCCAATCAGCCACACAAGCATAAATTACCTCATTACATAGACATTATCCTGTAACACCGCATCAGTGATTTCCGTAGCTCGCTTAAGAACATCTCGGTCACTTGTGATTTATTGTGTTTTATAACCTGTCACTGAGTAATAACCTCTTAGCTTTATTGTTTCATGTTGTAATATATAAGTAAGATTGCATCATGGGCACTCATTCTTTCATCAGCGAACTATATGAAGGTTGTAAACTGAGAATGCAGATGCAAAAGTGATGGTAATGTGAAGGTTGTCTCAGTGATGTCACAGTTTACTGGTGTATTTATAGGCTGCATTCTGATACATAGGAAGTGTCTCAGTGATGTCACTGGTTCCTGGCGTATTGATAGGTTACAGTGTTGTGAATTTGAAGTGTCTTGATGATGTCACTGCTTCCTGGTGTAGTTATAGGCTGCATGAAATGGTGGAGTAATAGGATGCATTCTGATGTACATGAAGTATCTTGGTGATGTCACTGGTTCCTGATGTATTAAAAGGCTGTATTCTCATAAATATAAAGTGTGTTGGTGATGTCACTGGTTCCTAGTGTATTGATAGGCTACATTCTAATGAATATGACGTGTCTTGGTGATGTCACTGGTTCCTAGTGTACGGATAGGCTGCATTCTCATGACTATGAAGTGTCTCGGTGATGTCACTGGTCCCTGGTGAATTGATAGGCTGCATTCTAATGAATATGAAGTGTCTTGGTGATGTCACTGGTTCCTGGTTTCCTGGTTTAGTTATAGGCTGCATTCTCATGTTTGTATTGGTAGCGTCTACCAGCATTTTTCCTGCAGCTTAATGATAAGGATTGACTCTGTGACTCTAGCATCCTTTATTGAGATCACAGGACACAGAAGAAACAATGTGCTCCATCTATATATATACAGTGCCTAGCGAAAGTATTTGGCCCCCTTGAACTTTTCAACCTTTTGCCACATTTCAGGCTTCAAACATAAGGATATAAAATTTAAATTTTTTGGTGAAGAATCAACAACAAGTGGGACACAATTGTGAAGTGGAACGAAATTTATTGGATATTTTAAACTTTTGTAAAAAATAAATAAATAAATAGTGGGGCGTGCAATATTATTCGGCCCCCTTAAGTTAATACGTTGTAGCGCCCCCTTTTGCTGCGATTACAGCTACAAGTCGCTTGGGGTATGTCTCTATCAGTTTTGCACATGGAGAGACTGAAATTCTTGCCCATTCTTCCTTGGAAAACAGCTGGAGCTCAGTGAGGTTGGATGGAGAGCGTTTGTGAACAGCAGTTTTCAGCTCTTTCCACAGATTCTCGATTGGATTCAGGTCTGGACTTTGACTTGGCCATTCTAACACCTGGATACGTTTATTTGGGAACCATTCCATTGTAGATTTGGCTTTATGTTTGGGATCATTGTCTTGTTGGAAGATAAATCTCCGTCCCAGTCTCAGGTCTTTTGCAGACTCCAACAGGTTTTCTTCCAGAATGGTCCTGTATTTGGCTCCATCCATCTTCCCATCAATTTTAACCATCTTCCCTGTCCCTGCTGAAGAAAAGCAGGCCCAAACCATGATGCTACCACCACCATGTGTGACAGTGGGGATGGTGTGTTCAGGGGGATGAGCTGTGTTGCTTTTACGCCAAACATATCGTTTTGCATTGTGGCCAAAAAGTTGGATTTTGGTTCCATCTGACCAGAGCACCTTCTTCCACATGTTTGGTGTCTCCCAGGTGGCTTTTTATGGATATCTTTGAGAAATGGCTTTCTTCTTGCCACTCTTCCATAAAGGGCAGATTTGTGCAGTGTACGACTGATTGTTGTCCTATGGACAGACTCTCCCACCTCAGCTGTAGATCTCTGCAGTTCATCCAGAGTGATCATGGGCCTCTTGGCTGCATCTCTGATCAGTCTTCTCCTTGTTTGAGATGAAAGTTTAGAGGGACGGCCGGGTCTTGGTAGATTTGCAGTGGTCTGATACTCCTTCCATTTCAATATGATCGCTTGCACAGTGCTCCTTGGGATGTTTAAAGTTTGGGAAATCTTTTTGTATCCAAATCCGGCTTTAAACTTCTCCACAACAGTATCACGGACCTGCCTGGTGTGTTCCTTGGTCTTCATGATGCTCTCTGCGCTTTAAACAGAACCCTGAGACTATCACAGAGCAGGTGCATTTATATGGAGACTTGTACACACAGGTGGATTATATTTATCATCATCAGTCATTTAGGACAACATTGGATCATTCAGAGATCCTCACTGAACTTCTTGAGTGAGTTTGCTGCACTGAAAGTAAAGGGGCCGAATAATATTGCACGCCCCACTTTTCAGTTTTTTATTTTTTACAAAAGTTTAAAATAACCAATAAATTTAGTTCCACTTCACAATTGTGTCCCACTTGTTGTTGATTCTTCACCAAAAAATTTTAATTTTATATCCTTATGTTTGAAGCCTGAAATGTGACAAAAGGTTGAAAAGTTCAAGGGGGCTGAATACTTTTGCAAGGCACTATATATATATATATACACACATGGACAAAATTGTTGTTCCCCCTCCCTCGTTTAAATGAAAGAAAACCCCACAATGGTCACAGAAATAACTTGAATCTGACAAAAGTAATAATATATAAAAATTCTATGAAAATGAACAAATGAAAGTCAGACTTTGCTTTCCAACCAGGCTTCAACATGAAACAGGCCTGGACAGAAATGATGGTTCCCTATAACTTAATATTTTGTTGCACAACCTTTTGAGGCAATCCCTGAAATCAAACGATTCCTGTAACTGTCAATGAGACTTCTGCACCTCTCAGCAGGTATTTTGGCCACTCCTCATGAGCAAACTGCTCCAGTTGTCTCGGGTGAGAAGGGGCCTTTTCCAGACGGCATGTTTCAGCTCCTTCCAAAGATGCTCAATAGCATTTAGGTCAGGGCTCATAGAAGGCCACTTCAGAATAGTCCAATGTTTCCCTCTTAGCCATTCTTGGGTGTTTTTAGCCGTGTTTTGGGTCATTATCCTGTTGCAAGACCCATGACCTGCGACTGAGACCAAGCTTTCTGACACTGGGCAGCACATTTCTCTCTAGAATCCCTTGATAGTCTTGAGATTTCATTGTACCCTGCACAGATTCAAGACACCCTGTGCCAGATGCAGCAAAGCAGCCCCAGAACATAACAGAGCCTCCTCCATATGTCAACATAGAGCTGATGTGCCTTGCCAAAAATTTTGATTTTTGTCTCATCTGTCCATAGGACATTCTCCCAGAAGCTTTGTGGCTTGTCAACATGGAGTTTGGCAAATTACTTTTGTCAGATACAAGTTATTTCTGTGACCATTGTGGGTTTTTCTTTCATTAAACGAGGGAGGGGACCAACAATTTTGTCCACGTGTGTGTGTATATATATACTGTATATATATATATATATATATATATATATAAAACCATTTCAGCTCCATTCTTCTGTATATTGTAGGATTGTACTTCTAGCCTCCAGTGCACTGGTCCTCCTTTCCGTGTACAATTGCTGAGCTTCTATCTGCAGCCTTGCTGACACAGATTCGCAGCACTCCCTCTATATTCATCACTATTAAACAGACTGGGCTTTGTAGATCATTTTCCATAGAACGAATGTTCCTGACAAGAGCGGATCACTCATGGAGTGATGGCTGGGGTGCAGGAGGGGGGGGGGGGGGCTGTCGTATTTTGCAGCGTTAGGTGCTTTTCACATCTGCAAAGTATAAATTGGCTCCCGTGTGACAGTGATTAGAGGTAGAATTCATAATGTGCCCATCGATGGCTGCTTTTATCCGGATTGTTAAAGAGGTGCACTGTAAATGGAAGCACCTGCACAGGAATATTCTGAGAATACACACAACTGACATACTGATAGGGAAATTATAGATTCTTTTCTGACAGTCTGCTGGAGTCCCATCAATGTCAGCGGCCCACTCTTGTTTTGCCTTTTTCCTTTTAACCCCACCTGGAATAAATGAATGTGTTCACCTGCGGCTCCTCTATTGTATGGATGTCTATTATTTGTACTTTAACCGTACATTTGCCCCCTTTTTAGTAAAATGGAACAAAATGATTGGCCCCTCCCATTATGTGCCAGAAGGAGGGGCTTATTCCTGTGCTCCTTGTCGATTTGTGCTGCATAATAATAATAGTCATAAAAATTATTATTGTTATTATGTTTGTTTGGTGCAAATGTTCAAGAAATTGTCTAGATCAGAGACGTTGTACCTAACTCCTCCGAAGGTCATCATTCTGTAGACCAGCACAAGGTCATGATGGTTCAGGGGTCTCATTCAGGTTGATACCAGGTACGGTTGTATGACAATCCTCATAGACTCAAACTCTTATAAATGGCCCTAGTTTATCATGCGAAAGCTTCTCCTGTCTTATAAAATGACACCATATTGCTAGGATCAACCAACTGAAGCGGCCAGGGCGCTGCTCTGCAGGAGAAAATATTGAATGAGACACAGTGCTAAATCATCACTGCCTGGCCGCGCTTGCCAGCATTGCAGATCACAGGCGCTGTGCTTCAGCCATGTCTATAGGGTGCATTGGCCCTTTAAGAACCTATAACCTTGCTATTTGCTCCCAGCCAATCTCTTGCACCTGTGAGGTATTTAAAGTTTCTTCCTCCACAGGAAGGTTCCTGTGAAAAGATTGCTAACAATGCAAAATGTTTCTCAAATCATGTGTGAACATATCTGTGTTTGACCTTGACCTGTTATCTGACTCTGATCCTGCTCTGCCAGTTCTGACCTTGACCTGTTATCTGAATCTGATCATGCTCTATTAGCCCTAACCTTGACCTGTTATCTGACTCTGATCCTGCTCTGCCAGTTCTGACCTTGACCTGTTATCTGACTCTGATCCTGCACTGCCAGTTCTGACCTTGACCTGTTATCTGACTCTGATCCTGCTCTGCTAGCCCTAACTTTTGCCTGTTATCTGACTTTAATACTTCTCTGCCTGCCCTTGCCTTGACCTTTTTATCTGACTCTGAACATGCTCTATTAGCCCTGACCTTGACCTGTTATCTGATTCTGATCTTGTTGAGCCAGTCCTGACCTTGACCTATAATCTGACTCTGAGCCTGCTCTGACAGCTATAACCTTGGCCTGATATCTGATTCTGATCCTGCTCTGCCAGCCCTGACCTTGGCCTTTTTTCTTGACCACGTCTCTGACCTCACCTCTTTACTTTTCTCTTTTATGCAATTCACCATTGTCTCTCGCTCTGCCAGAGTCAGCTGTCGCACACACACTGTAACTACTCCAAGAGGTAAAGACCTGGTGGCTCCTTACAGCGAACACAGATCCCTGTATATGGGTTAAAGGGTGAAAACCAGGGGACCACTGAGATAATGCCCGCAGGAATAACCCTAAGTCAAGCCTGTTTATTGAAACAGTACACCACAACCATTGTGAGTTACATGGTATCATGGTTCCTTCATTCCTGTTTGGGTTCTAGAGGTTGTACCAACCAACCATAAAAACTTTTAAAGATGGAAATAGCCCTGTATTTGGCCAGAATATACACAGAAATGTGAGTAGTGCTATATAGTGTAGTGTAGTGCTGTAAGTAGTGCTGTGTAGTGTAGTGCTGTGTAGTGTAGTACTGTGAGTAGTGCTATATAGTGTAGTGCTGTGAGTAGTGCTATATAGTGTAGTGCTGTGAGTAGTGCTGTGAGTAGTGCTGTGTAGTGTAGTGCTGTGTAGTGCTGTGAGTAGTGCTGTGTAGTGTAGTGCTGTGTAGTGTAGTACTGTGAGTAGTGCTGTGTAGTGTAGTACTGTAAGTAGTGCTATATAGTGTAGTGCTGTGAGTAGTGCTGTGTAGTGTAGTGCTGTGAGTAGTGCTGTGTAGTGTAGTGCTGTGTAGTGTAGTACTGTGAGAAGCAATATATAGTGTAGTGCTGTGAGTAGGGCTGTGTAGTGTAGTGCTGTGAGTAGTGCTGTGTAGTGTAGTGCTGTGTAGTGTAGTACTGTGAGAAGCAATATATAGTGTAGTACTGTGAGTAGTGCTATATAGTGTAGTGCTGTGAGTAGTGCTGTGTAGTGTAGTGCTGTGTAGTGTAGAACTGTGAGTAGTGCTGTATAGTGCAGTGCTGTGTAGTGTAGTGCTGTGAGTAGTAATATATAGCGTAGTGCTGTGAGTAGTGCTGTATAGTGTAGTGCTGTGAGTAGTGCTGTGTAGTGTAGTGCTGTGAGTAGTGCTGTGTAGTGTAGTGCTGTGTAGTGTCGTGCTGTGAGTAGAGCTGTGTAGTGTAGTACTGTGAATAGTGCTGTGTAGTGTAGTACTGTGAGTAGTGCTGTGTAGTGTAGTGCTGTGAGTAGTGCTGTGTAGTGTAGTGCTGTGTAGTGTCGTGCTGTGAGTAGAGCTGTGTAGTGTAGTACTGTGAGTAGTGCTGTGTAGTGTAGTGCTGTGAGTAGTGCTGTGTAGTGTAGTGCTGTGAGTAGTGCTGTGTAGTGTAGTGCTGTGAGTAGTGCTGTGTAGTGTAGTGCTGTGTAGTGTAGTACTGTGAGAAGCAATATATAGTGTAGTACTGTGAGTAGTGCTATATAGTGTAGTGCTGTGAGTAGTGCTGTGTAGTGTAGTGCTGTGTAGTGTAGTGCTGTGTAGTGTAGTGCTGTGAGTAGTGCTATATAGTGTAGTGTAGTACTGTGAGTAGTGCTATATAGTGTAGTGTAGTACTGTGAGTAGTGCTGTATAGTGTAGTGCTGTGAGTAGTGCTGTGTAGTGTAGTACTGTGAGTAGTGCTGTGAGTAGTGCTGTGTAGTGTAGTGCTGTGTAGTGTAGTACTGTGAGTAGCAATATATAGTGTAGTTCTGTGAGTAGCAATATATAGTGTAGTGCTGTGAGTAGTGCTGTGTAGTGTAGTACTGTGAGTAGTGCTATATAGTGTAGTGCTGTGAGTAGTGCTGTGTAGTGTAGTGCTGTGAGTAGTGCTGTGTAGTGTAGTGCTGTGAGTAGTGCTGTGTAGTGTAGTACTGTGAGTAGTGCTATATAGTGTAGTGCTGTGAGTAGTGCTATATAGTGTAGTGCTGTGAGTATTGCTATATAGTGTAGTGCTGTGAGTAGTAATATATAGCGTAGTGCTGTGAGTAGTGCTGTATAGTGTAGTGCTGTGAGTAGTGCTGTGTAGTGTAGTGCTGTGAGTAGTGCTATATAGTGTAGTGCTGTGAGTAGTGCTATATAGTGTAGTGCTGTGAGTAGTGCTATATAGTGTAGTGCTGTGAGTAGTAATATATAGCGTAGTGCTGTGAGTAGTACTGTATAGTGTAGTGCTGTGAGTAGTGCTGTGTAGTGTAGTGCTGTGAGTAGTGCTGTGAGTAGTGCTGTGTAGTGTAGTGCTGTGAGTAGTGCTGTGTAGTGTAGTGCTGTGTAGTGTAGTGCTGTGAGTAGTGCTGTGTAGTGTAGTGCTGTGAGTAGTGCTGTGTAGTGTAGTGCTGTGTAGTGTAGTGCTGTGAGTAGTGCTGTGTAGTGTAGCACTGTGAGTAGCAATATATAGTGTAGTACTGTGAGTAGTGCTATATAGTGTAGTGCTGTGAGTAGTGCTGTGTAGTGTAGTGCTGTGTAGTGTAGTACTGTGAGTAGTGCTATATAGTGTAGTGTAGTACTGTGAGTATTGCTATATAGTGTAGTACTGTGAGTAGTGCTGTGTAGTGTAGTGCTGTGTAGTGTAGTACTGTGAGTAGTGCTATATAGTGTAGTGTAGTACTGTGAGTATTGCTATATAGTGTAGTACTGTGAGTAGTGCTGTGTAGTGTAGTACTGTGAGTAGCAATATATAGTGTAGTACTGTGAGTAGTGCTATATAGTGTAGTGCTGTGAGTAGTGCTGTGTAGTGTAGTGCTGTGTAGTGTAGTACTGTGAGTAGTGCTATATAGTGTAGTGTAGTACTGTTAGTAGTGCTGTGTAGTGTAGTGCTGTGAGTAGTATAGTGTAGTGTAGTGCTGTGAGTAGTATAGTGTAGTGTAGTGCTGTGTAGTGTAGTGCTGTGAGTAGTGCTATATAGTGTAGTGTAGTACTGTGAGTAGTGCTGTGTAGTGTAGTGCTGTGAGTAGTATAGTGTAGTGTAGTGCTGTGAGTAGTATAGTGTAGTGTAGTGCTGTGTAGTGTAGTGCTGTGAGTAGTGCTATATAGTGTAGTGTAGTACTGTGAGTAGTGCTATATAGTGTAGTGTAGTACTGTTAGTAGTGCTATATAGTGTAGTGCTGTTAGTAGTGCTGTGTAGTGTAGTGCTGTGAGTAGTGCTGTGTAGTGTAGTGCTGTGAGTAGTGCTATATAGTGTAGTGTAGTGCTGTGAGTAGTGCTGTGTAGTGTAGTGCTGTGTAGTGTAGTGCTGTGAGTAGTGCTGTGTAGTGTAGTGCTGTGTAGTGTAGTACTGTGAGAAGCAATATATAGTGTAGTGCTGTAAGTAGGGCTGTGTAGTGTAGTGCTGTGAGTAGTGCTGTGTAGTGTAGTGCTGTGTAGTGTAGTACTGTGAGAAGCAATATATAGTGTAGTACTGTGAGTAGTGCTATATAGTGTAGTGCTGTGAGTAGTGCTGTGTAGTGTAGTGCTGTGTAGTGTAGTGCTGTGTAGTGTAGTGCTGTGAGTAGTGCTATATAGTGTAGTGTAGTACTGTGAGTAGTGCTATATAGTGTAGTGTAGTACTGTGAGTAGTGCTGTATAGTGTAGTGCTGTGAGTAGTGCTGTGTAGTGTAGTACTGTGAGTAGTGCTGTGAGTAGTGCTGTGTAGTGTAGTGCTGTGTAGTGTAGTACTGTGAGTAGCAATATATAGTGTAGTTCTGTGAGTAGCAATATATAGTGTAGTGCTGTGAGTAGTGCTGTGTAGTGTAGTACTGTGAGTAGTGCTATATAGTGTAGTGCTGTGAGTAGTGCTGTGTAGTGTAGTGCTGTGAGTAGTGCTGTGTAGTGTAGTGCTGTGAGTAGTGCTGTGTAGTGTAGTACTGTGAGTAGTGCTATATAGTGTAGTGCTGTGAGTAGTGCTATATAGTGTAGTGCTGTGAGTATTGCTATATAGTGTAGTGCTGTGAGTAGTAATATATAGCGTAGTGCTGTGAGTAGTGCTGTATAGTGTAGTGCTGTGAGTAGTGCTGTGTAGTGTAGTGCTGTGAGTAGTGCTATATAGTGTAGTGCTGTGAGTAGTGCTATATAGTGTAGTGCTGTGAGTAGTGCTATATAGTGTAGTGCTGTGAGTAGTAATATATAGCGTAGTGCTGTGAGTAGTACTGTATAGTGTAGTGCTGTGAGTAGTGCTGTGTAGTGTAGTGCTGTGAGTAGTGCTGTGAGTAGTGCTGTGTAGTGTAGTGCTGTGAGTAGTGCTGTGTAGTGTAGTGCTGTGTAGTGTAGTGCTGTGAGTAGTGCTGTGTAGTGTAGTGCTGTGAGTAGTGCTGTGTAGTGTAGTGCTGTGTAGTGTAGTGCTGTGAGTAGTGCTGTGTAGTGTAGCACTGTGAGTAGCAATATATAGTGTAGTACTGTGAGTAGTGCTATATAGTGTAGTGCTGTGAGTAGTGCTGTGTAGTGTAGTGCTGTGTAGTGTAGTACTGTGAGTAGTGCTATATAGTGTAGTGTAGTACTGTGAGTATTGCTATATAGTGTAGTACTGTGAGTAGTGCTGTGTAGTGTAGTGCTGTGTAGTGTAGTACTGTGAGTAGTGCTATATAGTGTAGTGTAGTACTGTGAGTATTGCTATATAGTGTAGTACTGTGAGTAGTGCTGTGTAGTGTAGTACTGTGAGTAGCAATATATAGTGTAGTACTGTGAGTAGTGCTATATAGTGTAGTGCTGTGAGTAGTGCTGTGTAGTGTAGTGCTGTGTAGTGTAGTACTGTGAGTAGTGCTATATAGTGTAGTGTAGTACTGTGAGTATTGCTATATAGTGTAGTACTGTGAGTATTGCTATATAGTGTAGTGCTGTGTAGTGCTGTGTAGTGTAGTGCTGTGAGTAGTGCTGTGTAGTGTAGTGCTGTGAGTAGTGCTGTGTAGTGTAGTGCTGTGAGTAGTGCTATATAGTGTAGTGTAGTACTGTGAGTAGTGCTATATAGTGTAGTGTAGTACTGTGAGTAGTGCTATAAAGTGTAGTGTAGTACTGTAAGTAGTGCTATATAGTGTAGTGTTGTGAGTAGTGCTGTGTAGTGTAGTGCTGTGAGTAGTATAGTGTAGTGTAGTGCTGTGAGTAGTATAGTGTAGTGTAGTGCTGTGTAGTGTAGTGCTGTGAGTAGTGCTATATAGTGTAGTGTAGTACTGTGAGTAGTGCTATATAGTGTAGTGTAGTACTGTTAGTAGTGCTGTGTAGTGTAGTGCTGTGAGTAGTATAGTGTAGTGTAGTGCTGTGAGTAGTATAGTGTAGTGTAGTGCTGTGTAGTGTAGTGCTGTGAGTAGTGCTATATAGTGTAGTGTAGTACTGTGAGTAGTGCTGTGTAGTGTAGTGCTGTGAGTAGTATAGTGTAGTGTAGTGCTGTGAGTAGTATAGTGTAGTGTAGTGCTGTGTAGTGTAGTGCTGTGAGTAGTGCTATATAGTGTAGTGTAGTACTGTGAGTAGTGCTATATAGTGTAGTGTAGTACTGTTAGTAGTGCTATATAGTGTAGTGCTGTTAGTAGTGCTGTGTAGTGTAGTGCTGTGAGTAGTGCTGTGTAGTGTAGTGCTGTGAGTAGTGCTATATAGTGTAGTGTAGTGCTGTGAGTAGTGCTGTGTAGTGTAGTGCTGTGTAGTGTAGTGCTGTGAGTAGTGCTGTGTAGTGTAGTGCTGTGTAGTGTAGTACTGTGAGAAGCAATATATAGTGTAGTACTGTGAGTAGTGCTATATAGTGTAGTGCTGTGAGTAGTGCTGTGTAGTGTTGTAAGTAGTGCTGTGTAGTGTAGTGCTGTGTAGTGTAGTGCTGTGTAGTGTAGTGCTGTGAGTAGTGCTATATAGTGTAGTGTAGTACTGTGAGTAGTGCTATATAGTGTAGTGTAGTACTGTGAGTAGTGCTGTATAGTGTAGTGCTGTGAGTAGTGCTGTGTAGTGTAGTACTGTGAGTAGTGCTGTGAGTAGTGCTGTGTAGTGTAGTGCTGTGTAGTGTAGTACTGTGAGTAGCAATATATAGTGTAGTTCTGTGAGTAGCAATATATAGTGTAGTGCTGTGAGTAGTGCTGTGTAGTGTAGTACTGTGAGTAGTGCTATATAGTGTAGTGCTGTGAGTAGTGCTGTGTAGTGTAGTGCTGTGAGTAGTGCTGTGTAGTGTAGTGCTGTGAGTAGTGCTGTGTAGTGTAGTGCTGTGAGTAGTGCTGTGTAGTGTAGTACTGTGAGTAGTGCTATATGTGTAGTGCTGTGAGTAGTGCTATATGTGTAGTGCTGTGAGTATTGCTATATGTGTAGTGCTGTGAGTAGTAATATATGCGTAGTGCTGTGAGTAGTGCTGTATAGTGTAGTGCTGTGAGTAGTGCTGTGTAGTGTAGTGCTGTGAGTAGTGCTATATAGTGTAGTGCTGTGAGTAGTGCTATATAGTGTAGTGCTGTGAGTAGTGCTATATAGTGTAGTGCTGTGAGTAGTAATATATAGCGTAGTGCTGTGAGTAGTACTGTATAGTGTAGTGCTGTGAGTAGTGCTGTGTAGTGTAGTGCTGTGAGTAGTGCTGTGAGTAGTGCTGTGTAGTGTAGTGCTGTGAGTAGTGCTGTGTAGTGTAGTGCTGTGTAGTGTAGTGCTGTGAGTAGTGCTGTGTAGTGTAGTGCTGTGAGTAGTGCTGTGTAGTGTAGTGCTGTGTAGTGTAGTGCTGTGAGTAGTGCTGTGTAGTGTAGCACTGTGAGTAGCAATATATAGTGTAGTACTGTGAGTAGTGCTATATAGTGTAGTGCTGTGAGTAGTGCTGTGTAGTGTAGTGCTGTGTAGTGTAGTACTGTGAGTAGTGCTATATAGTGTAGTGTAGTACTGTGAGTATTGCTATATAGTGTAGTACTGTGAGTAGTGCTGTGTAGTGTAGTGCTGTGTAGTGTAGTACTGTGAGTAGTGCTATATAGTGTAGTGTAGTACTGTGAGTATTGCTATATAGTGTAGTACTGTGAGTAGTGCTGTGTAGTGTAGTACTGTGAGTAGCAATATATAGTGTAGTACTGTGAGTAGTGCTATATAGTGTAGTGCTGTGAGTAGTGCTGTGTAGTGTAGTGCTGTGTAGTGTAGTACTGTGAGTAGTGCTATATAGTGTAGTGTAGTACTGTGAGTATTGCTATATAGTGTAGTACTGTGAGTATTGCTATATAGTGTAGTGCTGTGTAGTGCTGTGTAGTGTAGTGCTGTGAGTAGTGCTGTGTAGTGTAGTGCTGTGAGTAGTGCTGTTAGTGTAGTGCTGTGAGTAGTGCTATATAGTGTAGTGTAGTACTGTGAGTAGTGCTATATAGTGTAGTGTAGTACTGTGAGTAGTGCTATATAGTGTAGTGTAGTACTGTAAGTAGTGCTATATAGTGTAGTGTTGTGAGTAGTGCTGTGTAGTGTAGTGCTGTGAGTAGTATAGTGTAGTGTAGTGCTGTGAGTAGTGCTATATAGTGTAGTGTAGTACTGTGAGTAGTGCTATATGTGTAGTGTAGTACTGTTAGTAGTGCTGTGTAGTGTAGTGCTGTGAGTAGTATAGTGTAGTGTAGTGCTGTGAGTAGTATAGTGTAGTGTAGTGCTGTGTAGTGTAGTGCTGTGAGTAGTGCTATATAGTGTAGTGTAGTACTGTGAGTAGTGCTGTGTAGTGTAGTGCTGTGAGTAGTATAGTGTAGTGTAGTGCTGTGAGTAGTATAGTGTAGTGTAGTGCTGTGTAGTGTAGTGCTGTGAGTAGTGCTATATAGTGTAGTGTAGTACTGTGAGTAGTGCTATATAGTGTAGTGTAGTACTGTTAGTAGTGCTATATAGTGTAGTGCTGTTAGTAGTGCTGTGTAGTGTAGTGCTGTGAGTAGTGCTGTGTAGTGTAGTGCTGTGAGTAGTGCTATATAGTGTAGTGTTATGAGTAGTGCTGTGTAGTGTAGTGCTGTGAGTAGTGCTATATAGTGTAGTGTAGTGCTGTGAGTAGTGCTGTGTAGTGTAGTGCTGTGTAGTGTAGTACTGTGAGTAGTGCTATATAGTGTAGTGCTGTGAGTAGTGCTGTGTAGTGTAGTGCTGTGTAGTGTAGTGCTGTGAGTAGTGCTGTGTAGTGTAGCACTGTGAGTAGCAATATATAGTGTAGTACTGTGAGTAGTGCTATATAGTGTAGTGCTGTGAGTAGTGCTATATAGTGTAGTGCTGTGAGTAGTGCTGTGAGTAGTGCTGTGTAGTGTAGTGCTGTGAGTAGTGCTGTGAAGTTTAGTGCTGTGTAGTGTAGTGCTGTGTAGTGTAGTGCTGTGAGTAGTGTTATATAGTGTAGTGTAGTACTGTGAGTAGTTCTGTGAGTAGTGCTGTGTAGTGTAGTGCTGTGAGTAGTGCTGTGTAGTGTAGTACTGTAAGTAGTGCTATATAGTGTAGTGTTGTGAGTAGTGCTGTGTAGTGTAGTGCTGTGAGTAGTGCTGTGTAGTGTAGTGCTGTGTAGTGTAGTACTGTGAGTAGTGCTATATAGTGTAGTATAGTACTGTGAATAGTGCTGTATAGTGTAGTGCTATATAGTGTAGTGCTGTGAGTAGTGCTATATAGTGTAGTGCTGTGTAGTGTAGTGCTGTGAGTAGTGCTATATAGTGTAGTGCTGTGTAGTGTAGTGCTGTGAGTAGTGCTGTGTAGTGTAGTGCTGTGAGTAGTGCTATATGTGTAGTGCTGTGAGTAGTGCTATATTGTAGTGCTGTGAGTAGTAATATATAGCGTAGTGCTGTGAGTAGTGCTGTATAGTGTAGTGCTGTGAGTAGTGCTGTGTAGTGTAGTGCTGTGAGTAGTGCTATATAGTGTAGTGCTGTGAGTAGTGCTATATAGTGTAGTGCTGTGAGTAGTGCTATATAGTGTAGTGCTGTGAGTAGTAATATATAGCGTAGTGCTGTGAGTAGTGCTGTGTAGTGTAGTGCTGTGTAGTGTAGTGCTGTGAGTAGTGCTGTGTAGTGTAGCACTGTGAGTAGCAATATATAGTGTAGTACTGTGAGTAGTGCTATATAGTATAGTGCTGTGAGTAGTGCTGTGTAGTGTAGTGCTGTGAGTAGTGCTGTGTAGTGTAGTGCTGTGTAGTGTAGTGCTGTGAGTAGTGCTGTGTAGTGTAGTGCTGTGAGTAGTGCTGTGTAGTGTAGTGCTGTGTAGTGTAGTGCTGTGAGTAGTGCTGTGTAGTGTAGCACTGTGAGTAGCAATATATAGTGTAGTACTGTGAGTAGTGCTATATAGTGTAGTGCTGTGAGTAGTGCTGTGTAGTGTAGTGCTGTGTAGTGTAGTACTGTGAGTAGTGCTATATAGTGTAGTGTAGTACTGTGAGTATTGCTATATAGTGTAGTACTGTGAGTAGTGCTGTGTAGTGTAGTGCTGTGTAGTGTAGTACTGTGAGTAGTGCTATATAGTGTAGTGTAGTACTGTGAGTATTGCTATATAGTGTAGTACTGTGAGTAGTGCTGTGTAGTGTAGTACTGTGAGTAGCAATATATAGTGTAGTACTGTGAGTAGTGCTATATAGTGTAGTGCTGTGAGTAGTGCTGTGTAGTGTAGTGCTGTGTAGTGTAGTACTGTGAGTAGTGCTATATAGTGTAGTGTAGTACTGTGAGTATTGCTATATAGTGTAGTACTGTGAGTATTGCTATATAGTGTAGTGCTGTGTAGTGCTGTGTAGTGTAGTGCTGTGAGTAGTGCTGTGTAGTGTAGTGCTGTGAGTAGTGCTGTGTAGTGTAGTGCTGTGAGTAGTGCTATATAGTGTAGTGTAGTACTGTGAGTAGTGCTATATAGTGTAGTGTAGTACTGTGAGTAGTGCTATATAGTGTAGTGTAGTACTGTAAGTAGTGCTATATAGTGTAGTGTTGTGAGTAGTGCTGTGTAGTGTAGTGCTGTGAGTAGTATAGTGTAGTGTAGTGCTGTGAGTAGTGCTATATAGTGTAGTGTAGTACTGTGAGTAGTGCTATATAGTGTAGTGTAGTACTGTTAGTAGTGCTGTGTAGTGTAGTGCTGTGAGTAGTATAGTGTAGTGTAGTGCTGTGAGTAGTATAGTGTAGTGTAGTGCTGTGTAGTGTAGTGCTGTGAGTAGTGCTATATAGTGTAGTGTAGTACTGTGAGTAGTGCTGTGTAGTGTAGTGCTGTGAGTAGTATAGTGTAGTGTAGTGCTGTGAGTAGTATAGTGTAGTGTAGTGCTGTGTAGTGTAGTGCTGTGAGTAGTGCTATATAGTGTAGTGTAGTACTGTGAGTAGTGCTATATAGTGTAGTGTAGTACTGTTAGTAGTGCTATATAGTGTAGTGCTGTTAGTAGTGCTGTGTAGTGTAGTGCTGTGAGTAGTGCTGTGTAGTGTAGTGCTGTGAGTAGTGCTATATAGTGTAGTGTTATGAGTAGTGCTGTGTAGTGTAGTGCTGTGAGTAGTGCTATATAGTGTAGTGTAGTGCTGTGAGTAGTGCTGTGTAGTGTAGTGCTGTGTAGTGTAGTACTGTGAGTAGTGCTATATAGTGTAGTGCTGTGAGTAGTGCTGTGTAGTGTAGTGCTGTGTAGTGTAGTGCTGTGAGTAGTGCTGTGTAGTGTAGCACTGTGAGTAGCAATATATAGTGTAGTACTGTGAGTAGTGCTATATAGTGTAGTGCTGTGAGTAGTGCTATATAGTGTACTGCTGTGAGTAGTGCTGTGAGTAGTGCTGTGTAGTGTAGTGCTGTGAGTAGTGCTGTGAAGTTTAGTGCTGTGTAGTGTAGTGCTGTGTAGTGTAGTGCTGTGAGTAGTGTTATATAGTGTAGTGTAGTACTGTGAGTAGTTCTGTGAGTAGTGCTGTGTAGTGTAGTGCTGTGAGTAGTGCTGTGTAGTGTAGTACTGTAAGTAGTGCTATATAGTGTAGTGTTGTGAGTAGTGCTGTGTAGTGTAGTGCTGTGAGTAGTGCTGTGTAGTGTAGTGCTGTGTAGTGTAGTACTGTGAGTAGTGCTATATAGTGTAGTATAGTACTGTGAATAGTGCTGTATAGTGTAGTGCTATATAGTGTAGTGCTGTGAGTAGTGCTATATAGTGTAGTGCTGTGTAGTGTAGTGCTGTGAGTAGTGCTATATAGTGTAGTGCTGTGTAGTGTAGTGCTGTGAGTAGTGCTGTGTAGTGTAGTGCTGTGAGTAGTGCTATATAGTGTAGTGCTGTGAGTAGTGCTATATAGTGTAGTGCTGTGAGTAGTAATATATAGCGTAGTGCTGTGAGTAGTGCTGTATAGTGTAGTGCTGTGAGTAGTGCTGTGTAGTGTAGTGCTGTGAGTAGTGCTATATAGTGTAGTGCTGTGAGTAGTGCTATATAGTGTAGTGCTGTGAGTAGTGCTATATAGTGTAGTGCTGTGAGTAGTAATATATAGCGTAGTGCTGTGAGTAGTGCTGTGTAGTGTAGTGCTGTGTAGTGTAGTGCTGTGAGTAGTGCTGTGTAGTGTAGCACTGTGAGTAGCAATATATAGTGTAGTACTGTGAGTAGTGCTATATAGTATAGTGCTGTGAGTAGTGCTATATAGTGTAGTGCTGTGAGTAGTGCTGTGAAGTTTAGTGCTGTGTAGTGTAGTGCTGTGTAGTGTAGTGCTGTGAGTAGTGTTATATAGTGTAGTGTAGTACTGTGAGTAGTTCTGTGAGTAGTGCTGTGTAGTGTAGTGCTGTGAGTAGTGCTATAGAGTGTAGTGCTGTGAGTAGTGCTATATAGTGTAGTGCTGTGAATAGTAATATATAGCGTAGTGCTGTGAGTAGTACTGTATAGTGTAGTGCTGTGAGTAGTGCTGTGTAGTGTAGTGCTGTGAGTAGTGCTGTGTAGTGTAGTGCTGTGTAGTGTAGTGCTGTGAGTAGTGCTGTGTAGTGTAGTGCTGTGAGTAGCAATATATAGTGTAGTGCTGTGAGTAGTGCTGTGTAGTGTAGTGCTGTGAGTAGTGCTGTGTAGTGTAGTGCTGTGAGTAGCAATATATAGTGTAGTGCTGTGAGTAGTGCTGTGTAGTGTAGTACTGTGAGTAGTGCTGTGTAGTGTAGTGCTGTGAGTAGTGCTGTGTAGTGTAGTGCTGTGTAGTGTAGTGCTGTGAGTAGTGCTGTGTAGTGTAGCACTGTGAGTAGCAATATATAGTGTAGTACTGTGAGTAGTGCTATATAGTGTAGTGCTGTGAGTAGTGCTGTGTAGTGTAGTGCTGTGTAGTGTAGTACTGTGAGTAGTGCTATATAGTGTAGTGTAGTACTGTGAGTATTGCTATATAGTGTAGTACTGTGAGTAGTGCTGTGTAGTGTAGTGCTGTGTAGTGTAGTACTGTGAGTAGTGCTATATAGTGTAGTGTAGTACTGTGAGTATTGCTATATAGTGTAGTACTGTGAGTAGTGCTATATAGTGTAGTGTAGTACTGTGAGTAGTGCTATATAGTGTAGTGCTGTGTAGTGCTGGGTAGTGTAGTGCTGTGAGTAGTGCTGTGTAGTGTAGTGCTGTGAGTAGTGCTATATAGTGTAGTGTAGTACTGTGAGTAGTGCTATATAGTGTAGTGTAGTACTGTGAGTAGTGCTATATAGTGTAGTGTAGTACTGTAAGTAGTGCTATATAGTGTAGTGTTGTGAGTAGTGCTGTGTAGTGTAGTACTGTGAGTAGTGCTGTGTAGTGTAGTGCTGTGAGTAGTGCTGTGTAGTGTAGTGCTGTGAGTAGTGCTATATAGTGTAGTGCTGTGAGTAGTGCTATATAGTGTAGTGCTGTGAGTAGTGCTATATGTGTAGTGTAGTACTGTGAGTAGTGCTATATAGTGTAGTGTAGTGGTGTGTAGTGTAGTGCTGTGAGTAGTGCTATATAGTGTAGTGTAGTACTGTGAGTAGTGCTATATAGTGTAGTGTAGTACTGTTAGTAGTGCTATATAGTGTAGTGCTGTGAGTAGTGCTATATAGTGTAGTGTAGTACTGTAAGTAGTGCTATATAGTGTAGTGCTGTGAGTAGTCTGTGTAGTGTAGTGCTGTGAGTAGTGCTGTGTAGTGTAGTGCTGTGAGTAGTGCTTGTAGTGTAGTGCTGTGAGTAGTGCTGTGAGTAGTGCTGTGTAGTGTAGTACTGTGAGTAGTGCTATATAGTGTAGTGCTGTGAGTAGTGCTGTGTAGTGTAGTGCTGTGAGTAGTGCTATATAGTGTAGTGCTGTAGTAGTGCTGTGTAGTGTAGTGCTGTGTAGTGTAGTACTGTGAGTAGTGCTATATAGTGTAGTGCTGTGAGTAGTGCTGTGTAGTGTAGTGCTGTGTAGTGTAGTGCTGTGAGTAGTGCTGTGTAGTGTAGCACTGTGAGTAGCAATATATAGTGTAGTACTGTGAGTAGTGCTATATAGTGTAGTGCTGTGAGTAGTGCTGTGAAGTTTAGTGCTGTGTAGTGTAGTGCTGTGTAGTGTAGTGCTGTGAGTAGTGTTATATAGTGTAGTGTAGTACTGTGAGTAGTTCTGTGAGTAGTGCTGTGTAGTGTAGTGTAGTACTGTGAGTATTGCTATATAGTGTAGTGTAGTACTGTGAGTAGTGCTGTGAGTAGTGCTGTGTAGTGTAGTGTAGTACTGTGAGTATTGCTATATAGTGTAGTGTAGTACTGTGAGTAGTGCTGTGAGTAGTGCTGTGTAGTGTAGTGCTGTGTAGTGTAGTACTGTGAGTAGTGCTATATAGTGTAGTGCTGTGAGTAGTGCTATATAGTGTAGTGCTGTGAGTAGTGCTATATAGTGTAGTGTAGTACTGTGAGTAGTGCTATATAGTGTAGTGTAGTACTGTGAGTAGTGCTATATAGTGTAGTGTAGTGCTGTGAGTAGTGCTATATAGTGTAGTGCTGTGAGTAGTGCTGTGTAGTGTAGTGCTGTGTAGTGTAGTACTGTGAGTAGTGCTATATAGTGTAGTGTAGTACTGTGAGTAGTGCCATATAGTGTAGTGTAGTACTGTGAATAGTGCTATATAGTGTAGTGTAGTGCTGTGAGTAGTGCTATATAGTTTAGTGCTGTAGTAGTGCTGTGAGTAGTGCTATATAGTGTAGTGTAGTACTGTGAGTAGTGCTATATAGTGTAGTGTAGTACTTGAGTAGTGCTATATAGTGTAGTGTAGTACTTTAAGTAGTGCTATATAGTGTAGTGTTGTGAGTAGTGCTGTGTAGTGTAGTGCTGTGAGTAGTGCTGTGTAGTGTAGTGCTGTGAGTAGTGCTATATAGTGTAGTGCTGTGAGTAGTGCTATATAGTGTAGTGTAGTACTGTGAGTAGTGCTATATAGTGTAGTGTAGTACTGTGAGTAGTGCTATTTAGTGTAGTGTAGTACTGTGAGTAGTGCTGTATAGTGTAGTGTAGTGCTGTGAGTAGTGCTGTGAGTAGTGCTTATAGTGTAGTGTAGTACTGTGAGTAGTACTATATAGTGTAGTGTAGTACTGTGAGTAGTGCTGTATAGTGTAGTGCTGTGTAGTGTAGTGTAGTACTGTGAGTAGTACTATATAGTGTAGTGTAGTACTGTGAGTAGTACTATATAGTGTAGTGTAGTACTTGAGTAGTGCTGTATAGTGTAGTGTAGTGCTGTGAGTAGTGCTGTGAGTAGTGCTGTATAGTGTAGTGTAGTACTGTGAGTAGTGCTATATAGTGTAGTGTAGTACTGTGAGTATTGCTATTTAGTGTAGTGTAGTACTGTGAGTAGTGCTGTGAGTAGTGCTGTGTAGTGTAGTGTAGTACTGTGAGTATTGCTATATAGTGTAGTGTAGTACTGTAAGTAGTGCTATATAGTGTAGTGCTGTGAGTAGTGCTGTGTAGTGTAGTGCTGTGAGTAGTGCTGTGTAGTGTAGTGCTGTGTAGTGTAGTACTGTGAGAAGCAATATATAGTGTAGTACTGTGAGTAGTGCTATATAGTGTAGTGCTGTGAGTAGTGCTTGTAGTGTAGTGCTGTGTAGTGTAGAACTGTGAGTAGTGCTGTATAGTGCAGTGCTGTGTAGTGTAGTGCTGTGAGTAGTAATATATAGCGTAGTGCTGTGAGTAGTGCTGTATAGTGTAGTGCTGTGAGTAGTGCTGTGTAGTGTAGTGCTGTGAGTAGTGCTGTGTAGTGTAGTGCTGTGTAGTGTCGTGCTGTGAGTAGAGCTGTGTAGTGTAGTACTGTGAATAGTGCTGTGTAGTGTAGTACTGTGAGTAGTGCTGTGTAGTGTAGTGCTGTGAGTAGTGCTGTGTAGTGTAGTGCTGTGAGTAGTGCTGTGTAGTGTAGTGCTGTGTAGTGTAGTACTGTGAGTAGTGCTATATAGTGTAGTGTAGTACTGTGAGTAGTGCTATATATTGTAGTGTAGTGCTGTGAGTAGTGCTATATAGTGTAGTGCTGTGAGTAGTGCTATATAGTTTAGTGCTGTGAGTAGTGCTATATAGTGTAGTGTAGTACTGTGAGTATTCTATATAGTGTAGTACTGTGAGTAGTGCTGTGTAGTGTAGTGCTTGTAGTGTAGTACTGTGAGTAGTGCTATATAGTGTAGTGTAGTACTGTGAGTATTGCTATATAGTGTAGTACTGTGAGTAGTGCTATATAGTGTAGTGTAGTACTGTGAGTAGTGCTATATAGTGTAGTGCTGTGTAGTGCTGTGTAGTGTAGTGCTGTGAGTAGTGCTGTGTAGTGTAGTGCTGTGAGTAGTGCTATATAGTGTAGTGTAGTACTGTGAGTAGTGCTATATAGTGTAGTGTAGTACTGTGAGTAGTGCTATATAGTGTAGTGTAGTACTTTAAGTAGTGCTATATAGTGTAGTGTTGTGAGTAGTGCTGTGTAGTGTAGTGCTGTGAGTAGTGCTGTGTAGTGTAGTGCTGTGAGTAGTGCTATATAGTGTAGTGCTGTGAGTAGTGCTATATAGTGTAGTGCTGTGAGTAGTGCTATATAGTGTAGTGTAGTACTGTGAGTAGTGCTATATAGTGTAGTGTAGTGGTGTGTAGTGTAGTGCTGTGAGTAGTGCTATATAGTGTAGTGTAGTACTGTGAGTAGTGCTATATAGTGTAGTGTAGTACTGTTAGTAGTGCTATATAGTGTAGTGCTGTGAGTAGTGCTATATAGTGTAGTGTAGTACTGTAAGTAGTGCTATATAGTGTAGTGCTGTGAGTAGTGCTGTGTAGTGTAGTGCTGTGAGTAGTGCTGTGTAGTGTAGTGCTGTGAGTAGTGCTGTGTAGTGTAGTGCTGTGAGTAGTGCTATATAGTGTAGTGCTGTGAGTAGTGCTGTGTAGTGTAGTACTGTGAGTAGTGCTATATAGTGTAGTGCTGTGAGTAGTGCTGTGTAGTGTAGTGCTGTGAGTAGTGCTATATAGTGTAGTGCTGTGAGTAGTGCTGTGTAGTGTAGTGCTGTGTAGTGTAGTACTGTGAGTAGTGCTATATAGTGTAGTGCTGTGAGTAGTGCTGTGTAGTGTAGTGCTGTGTAGTGTAGTGCTGTGAGTAGTGCTGTGTAGTGTAGCACTGTGAGTAGCAATATATAGTGTAGTACTGTGAGTAGTGCTATATAGTGTAGTGTAGTACTGTAAGTAGTGCTATATAGTGTAGTGCTGTGAGTAGTGCTGTGTAGTGTAGTGCTGTGAGTAGTGCTGTGTAGTGTAGTGCTGTGAGTAGTGCTGTGTAGTGTAGTGCTGTGAGTAGTGCTATATAGTGTAGTGCTGTGAGTAGTGCTGTGTAGTGTAGTACTGTGAGTAGTGCTATATAGTGTAGTGCTGTGAGTAGTGCTGTGTAGTGTAGTGCTGTGAGTAGTGTTATATAGTGTAGTGCTGTGAGTAGTGCTGTGTAGTGTAGTGCTGTGAGTAGCAATATATAGTGTAGTGTAGTGCTGTGAGTAGTGTTATATAGTGTAGTGTAGTACTGTGAGTAGTTCTGTGAGTAGTGCTGTGTAGTGTAGTGTAGTACTGTGAGTATTGCTATATAGTGTAGTGTAGTACTGTGAGTAGTGCTGTGAGTAGTGCTGTGTAGTGTAGTGTAGTACTGTGAGTATTGCTATATAGTGTAGTGTAGTACTGTGAGTAGTGCTGTGAGTAGTGCTGTGTAGTGTAGTGCTGTGTAGTGTAGTACTGTGAGTAGTGCTATATAGTGTAGTGCTGTGAGTAGTGCTATATAGTGTAGTGCTGTGAGTAGTGCTATATAGTGTAGTGTAGTACTGTGAGTAGTGCTATATAGTGTAGTGTAGTACTGTGAGTAGTGCTATATAGTGTAGTGTAGTACTTTAAGTAGTGCTATATAGTGTAGTGTTGTGAGTAGTGCTGTGTAGTGTAGTGCTGTGAGTAGTGCTGTGTAGTGTAGTGCTGTGAGTAGTGCTATATAGTGTAGTGCTGTGAGTAGTGCTATATAGTGTAGTGCTGTGAGTAGTGCTATATAGTGTAGTGTAGTACTGTGAGTAGTGCTATATAGTGTAGTGTAGTGGTGTGTAGTGTAGTGCTGTGAGTAGTGCTATATAGTGTAGTGTAGTACTGTGAGTAGTGCTATATAGTGTAGTGTAGTACTGTTAGTAGTGCTATATAGTGTAGTGCTGTGAGTAGTGCTATATAGTGTAGTGTAGTACTGTAAGTAGTGCTATATAGTGTAGTGCTGTGAGTAGTGCTGTGTAGTGTAGTGCTGTGAGTAGTGCTGTGTAGTGTAGTGCTGTGAGTAGTGCTGTGTAGTGTAGTGCTGTGAGTAGTGCTATATAGTGTAGTGCTGTGAGTAGTGCTGTGTAGTGTAGTACTGTGAGTAGTGCTATATAGTGTAGTGCTGTGAGTAGTGCTGTGTAGTGTAGTGCTGTGAGTAGTGCTATATAGTGTAGTGCTGTGAGTAGTGCTGTGTAGTGTAGTGCTGTGTAGTGTAGTACTGTGAGTAGTGCTATATAGTGTAGTGCTGTGAGTAGTGCTGTGTAGTGTAGTGCTGTGTAGTGTAGTGCTGTGAGTAGTGCTGTGTAGTGTAGCACTGTGAGTAGCAATATATAGTGTAGTACTGTGAGTAGTGCTATATAGTGTAGTGTAGTACTGTAAGTAGTGCTATATAGTGTAGTGCTGTGAGTAGTGCTTGTAGTGTAGTGCTGTGAGTAGTGCTGTGTAGTGTAGTGCTGTGAGTAGTGCTGTGTAGTGTAGTGCTGTGAGTAGTGCTATATAGTGTAGTGCTGTGAGTAGTGCTTGTAGTGTAGTACTGTGAGTAGTGCTATATAGTGTAGTGCTGTGAGTAGTGCTGTGTAGTGTAGTGCTGTGAGTAGTATTATATAGTGTAGTGTAGTACTGTGAGTAGTTCTGTGAGTAGTGCTGTGTAGTGTAGTGTAGTACTGTGAGTATTGCTATATAGTGTAGTGTAGTACTGTGAGTAGTGCTGTGAGTAGTGCTGTGTAGTGTAGTGTAGTACTGTGAGTATTGCTATATAGTGTAGTGTAGTACTGTGAGTAGTGCTGTGAGTAGTGCTGTGTAGTGTAGTGCTGTGTAGTGTAGTACTGTGAGTAGTGCTATATAGTGTAGTGCTGTGAGTAGTGCTATATGTGTAGTGCTGTGAGTAGTGCTATATAGTGTAGTGTAGTACTTGAGTAGTGCTATATAGTGTAGTGTAGTACTGTGAGTAGTGCTATATAGTGTAGTGTAGTGCTGTGAGTAGTGCTATATAGTGTAGTGCTGTGAGTAGTGCTGTGTAGTGTAGTGCTGTGTAGTGTAGTACTGTGAGTAGTGCTATATAGTGTAGTGTAGTACTGTGAGTAGTGCTATATAGTGTAGTGTAGTACTGTGAATAGTGCTATATAGTGTAGTGTAGTGCTGTGAGTAGTGCTATATAGTTTAGTGCTGTGAGTAGTGCTGTGAGTAGTGCTATATAGTGTAGTGTAGTACTGTGAGTAGTGCTATTTAGTGTAGTGTAGTACTGTGAGTAGTGCTGTATAGTGTAGTGTAGTGCTGTGAGTAGTGCTGTGAGTAGTGCTGTATAGTGTAGTGTAGTACTGTGAGTAGTACTATATAGTGTAGTGTAGTACTGTGAGTAGTGCTGTATAGTGTAGTGCTGTGTAGTGTAGTGTAGTACTGTGAGTAGTACTATATAGTGTAGTGTAGTACTGTGAGTAGTACTATATAGTGTAGTGTAGTACTTGAGTAGTGCTGTATAGTGTAGTGTAGTGCTGTGAGTAGTGCTTGAGTAGTGCTTATAGTGTAGTGTAGTACTGTGAGTAGTGCTATATAGTGTAGTGTAGTACTGTGAGTATTGCTATTTAGTGTAGTGTAGTACTGTGAGTAGTGCTGTGAGTAGTGCTGTGTAGTGTAGTGTAGTACTGTGAGTATTGCTATATAGTGTAGTGTAGTACTGGAGTAGTGCTATATAGTGTAGTGCTGTGAGTAGTGCTATATAGTGTAGTGCTGTGAGTAGTGCTATATAGTGTAGTGTAGTACTGTGAGTAGTGCTATATAGTGTAGTGTAGTACTGTGAGTAGTGCTATATAGTGTAGTGTAGTACTTGAGTAGTGCTGTGAGTAGTGCTGTGTAGTGTAGTGTAGTGTAGTGTAGTACTGTGAGTAGTGCTTGTAGTGTAGTGCTGTGTAGTGTAGTGCTGTGAGTAGTGCTATATAGTGTAGTGTAGTACTTGAGTATTGCTATATAGTGTAGTGTAGTACTTGAGTAGTGCTATATAGTGTAGTGTAGTGCTGTGAGTAGTGCTATATAGTGTAGTGTAGTACTGTGAGTATTGCTATATAGTGTAGTGTAGTCTGTGAGTAGTGCTATATAGTGTAGTGTAGTGCTGTGAGTAGTGCTGTGTAGTGTAGTACTGTGAGTAGTGCTATATAGTGTAGTGCTGTGAGTAGTGCTATATGTGTAGTGCTGTGAGTAGTGCTGTCTAGTGTAGTGCTGTGAGTAGTGCTGTGTAGTGTAGTGCTGTGAGTAGTGCTATATGTGTAGTGTAGTACTTGAGTAGTGCTATATAGTGTAGTGTAGTGCTGTGAGTAGTGCTGTGTAGTGTAGTACTGTGAGTAGTGCTATATAGTGTAGTGCTTGAGTAGTGCTTGTAGTGTAGTGCTGTGAGTAGTCTGTGTAGTGTAGTGCTGTGAGTAGTATAGTGTAGTGTAGTGCTGTGTAGTGTAGTGCTTGAGTAGTGCTATATGTGTAGTGTAGTACTGTGAGTAGTGCTATATAGTGTAGTGTAGTACTGTTAGTAGTGCTATATAGTGTAGTGCTGTGAGTAGTGCTATATAGTGTAGTGCTGTGAGTAGTGCTGTGTAGTGTAGTGCTGTGTAGTGTAGTACTGTGAGTAGTGCTATATAGTGTAGTGTAGTACTGTGAGTAGTGCTATATAGTGTAGTGTAGTGCTGTGAGTAGTGCTATATAGTGTAGTACTTGAGTAGTGCTATATAGTGTAGTGTAGTGCTGTGAGTAGTGCTATATAGTGTAGTGCTGTAGTAGTGCTATATAGTTTAGTGCTGTGAGTAGTGCTATATAGTGTAGTGTAGTACTGTGAGTAGTGCTATTTAGTGTAGTGCTTGAGTAGTGCTGTGTAGTGTAGTGCTGTGTAGTGTAGTACTGTGAGTAGTGCTATATAGTGTAGTGTAGTACTGTGAGTAGTGCTATATATTTAGTGTAGTGCTGTGAGTAGTGCTATATAGTGTATGCTGTGAGTAGTGCTATATAGTTTAGTGCTGTGAGTAGTGCTATATAGTGTAGTGTAGTACTGTGAGTATTGCTATATAGTGTAGTACTGTGAGTAGTGCTGTGTAGTGTAGTGCTTGTAGTGTAGTACTTGAGTAGTGCTATATAGTGTAGTGTAGTACTTGAGTATTGCTATATAGTGTAGTACTGTGAGTAGTGCTATATAGTGTAGTGTAGTACTGTGAGTAGTGCTATATAGTGTAGTGCTGTGTAGTGCTGTGTAGTGTAGTCTTGAGTAGTGCTGTGTAGTGTAGTGCTGTGAGTAGTGCTATATAGTGTAGTGTAGTACTTGAGTAGTGCTATATAGTGTAGTGTAGTACTGTGAGTAGTGCTATATAGTGTAGTGTAGTACTTTAAGTAGTGCTATATAGTGTAGTGTTGTGAGTAGTGCTGTGTAGTGTAGTGCTGTGAGTAGTGCTGTGTAGTGTAGTGCTGTGAGTAGTGCTATATAGTGTAGTGCTGTGAGTAGTGCTATATAGTGTAGTGCTTGAGTAGTGCTATATAGTGTAGTGTAGTACTGTGAGTAGTGCTATATAGTGTAGTGTAGTGGTGTGTAGTGTAGTGCTGTGAGTAGTGCTATATAGTGTAGTGTAGTACTGTAGTAGTGCTATATAGTGTAGTGTAGTACTGTTAGTAGTGCTATATAGTGTAGTGCTGTGAGTAGTGCTATATAGTGTAGTGTAGTACTGTAAGTAGTGCTATATAGTGTAGTGCTGTGAGTAGTGCTGTGTAGTGTAGTGCTGTGAGTAGTGCTGTTAGTGTAGTGCTGTGAGTAGTGCTGTGTAGTGTAGTGCTGTGAGTAGTGCTATATAGTGTAGTGCTGTGAGTAGTGCTGTGTAGTGTAGTACTGTGAGTAGTGCTATATAGTGTAGTGCTGTGAGTAGTGCTGTGTAGTGTAGTGCTGTGAGTAGTGCTATATGTGTAGTGCTGTGAGTAGTGCTTGTAGTGTAGTGCTGTGTAGTGTAGTACTGTGAGTAGTGCTATATAGTGTAGTGCTGTGAGTAGTGCTGTGTAGTGTAGTGCTGTGTAGTGTAGTGCTGTGAGTAGTCTTGTAGTGTAGCACTGTGAGTAGCAATATATAGTGTAGTACTGTGAGTAGTGCTATATAGTGTAGTGCTGTGAGTAGTGCTGTGAAGTTTAGTGCTGTGTAGTGTAGTGCTGTGTAGTGTAGTGCTGTGAGTAGTGCTATATAGTGTAGTGTAGTGCTGTGAGTAGTGTTATATAGTGTAGTGTAGTACTGTGAGTAGTTCTGTGAGTAGTGCTGTGTAGTGTAGTGTAGTACTGTGAGTATTGCTATATAGTGTAGTGTAGTACTGTGAGTAGTGCTGTGAGTAGTGCTGTGTAGTGTAGTGTAGTACTGTGAGTATTGCTATACAGTGTAGTGTAGTACTGTGGGTAGTGCTGTGAGTAGTGCTGTGTAGTGTAGTGCTGTGTAGTGTAGTACTGTGAGTAGTGCTATATAGTGTAGTGCTTGAGTAGTGCTATATGTGTAGTGCTGTGAGTAGTGCTATATGTGTAGTGTAGTACTGTGAGTAGTGCTATATAGTGTAGTGTAGTACTGTGAGTATTGCTATATAGTGTAGTGTAGTGCTTGAGTAGTGCTATATAGTGTAGTGCTGTGAGTAGTCTTGTAGTGTAGTCTTTAGTGTAGTACTGTGAGTAGTGCTATATAGTGTAGTGTAGTACTGTGAGTAGTGCTATATAGTGTAGTGTAGTACTGTAATAGTGCTATATAGTGTAGTGTAGTGCTGTGAGTAGTGCTATATAGTTTAGTGCTTGAGTAGTGCTGTAGTAGTGCTATATAGTGTAGTGTAGTACTGTGAGTAGTGCTATTTAGTGTAGTGTAGTACTGTGAGTAGTGCTGTATAGTGTAGTGCTGTGAGTAGTGCTGTGAGTAGTGCTGTATAGTGTAGTGTAGTACTGTGAGTAGTACTATATAGTGTAGTGTAGTACTGTGAGTAGTGCTGTATAGTGTAGTGCTGTGTAGTGTAGTGTAGTACTGTGAGTAGTACTATATAGTGTAGTGTAGTACTGTGAGTAGTACTATATAGTGTAGTGTAGTACTGTGAGTAGTGCTGTATAGTGTAGTGTAGTGCTGTGAGTAGTGCTGTGAGTAGTGCTGTATAGTGTAGTGTAGTACTGTGAGTAGTGCTATATAGTGTAGTGTAGTACTGTGAGTATTGCTATATAGTGTAGTGTAGTACTGTGAGTAGTGCTATATAGTGTAGTGCTGTGAGTAGTGCTGTGTAGTGTAGTGCTGTGTAGTGTAGTGCTGTGAGTAGTGCTATATAGTGTAGTGCTGTGAGTAGTGCTGTGTAGTGTAGTGCTGTGTAGTGTAGTGCTGTGAGTAGTGCTGTGTAGTGTAGTGTAGTACTGTGAGTATTGCTATATAGTGTAGTGTAGTACTGTGAGTAGTGCTATATAGTGTAGTGCTGTGAGTAGTGCTATATAGTGTAGTGCTGTGAGTAGTGCTATATAGTGTAGTGTAGTACTGTGAGTAGTGCTATATAGTGTAGTGTAGTACTGTGAGTAGTGCTATATAGTGTAGTGTAGTACTGTGAGTAGTGCTGTGAGTAGTGCTGTGTAGTGTAGTGTAGTGTAGTGTAATACTGTGAGTAGTGCTGTGTAGTGTAGTGCTGTGTAGTGTAGTGCTGTGAGTAGTGCTATATAGTGTAGTGTAGTACTGTGAGTATTGCTATATAGTGTAGTGTAGTACTGTGAGTAGTGCTATATAGTGTAGTGTAGTGCTGTGAGTAGTGCTGTGTAGTGTAGTACTGTGAGTAGTGCTATATAGTGTAGTGCTGTGAGTAGTGCTATATAGTGTAGTGCTGTGAGTAGTGCTATATAGTGTAGTGCTGTGAGTAGTGCTGTGTAGTGTAGTGCTGTGAGTAGTGCTGTCTAGTGTAGTGCTGTGAGTAGTGCTGTGTAGTGTAGTGCTGTGAGTAGTGCTATATAGTGTAGTGTAGTACTGTGAGTAGTGCTATATAGTGTAGTGTAGTGCTGTGAGTAGTGCTGTGTAGTGTAGTACTGTGAGTAGTGCTATATAGTGTAGTGCTGTGAGTAGTGCTGTGTAGTGTAGTGCTGTGAGTAGTGCTGTGTAGTGTAGTGCTGTGAGTAGTATAGTGTAGTGTAGTGCTGTGTAGTGTAGTGCTGTGAGTAGTGCTATATAGTGTAGTGTAGTACTGTGAGTAGTGCTATATAGTGTAGTGTAGTACTGTTAGTAGTGCTATATAGTGTAGTGCTGTGAGTAGTGCTATATAGTGTAGTGCTGTGAGTAGTGCTGTGTAGTGTAGTGCTGTGTAGTGTAGTACTGTGAGTAGTGCTATATAGTGTAGTGTAGTACTGTGAGTAGTGCTATATAGTGTAGTGTAGTGCTGTGAGTAGTGCTATATAGTGTAGTACTGTGAGTAGTGCTATATAGTGTAGTGTAGTGCTGTGAGTAGTGCTATATAGTGTAGTGCTGTGAGTAGTGCTATATAGTTTAGTGCTGTGAGTAGTGCTATATAGTGTAGTGTAGTACTGTGAGTAGTGCTATTTAGTGTAGTGCTGTGAGTAGTGCTGTGTAGTGTAGTGCTGTGTAGTGTAGTACTGTGAGTAGTGCTATATAGTGTAGTGTAGTACTGTGAGTAGTGCTATATAGTGTAGTGTAGTGCTGTGAGTAGTGCTATATAGTGTAGTGCTGTGAGTAGTGCTATATAGTTTAGTGCTGTGAGTAGTGCTATATAGTGTAGTGTAGTACTGTGAGTAGTGCTATTTAGTGTAGTGCTGTGAGTAGTGCTGTGTAGTGTAGTGCTGTGAGCAGTGCTGTGTAGTGTAGTGCTGTGTAGTGTAGTACTGTGAGTAGTGCTATTTAGTGTAGTGTAGTACTGTGAGTAGTGCTGTATAGTGTAGTGCTGTGTAGTGTAGTGCTGTGAGCAGTGCTGTGTAGTGTAGTGCTGTGTAGTGTAGTACTGTGAGTAGTGCTATATAGTGTAGTGTAGTACTGTGAGTATTCTATATAGTGTATTGTAGTACTGTGAGTAGTGCTATTTAGTGTAGTGTAGTACTGTGAGTAGTTCTGTATAGTGTAGTGCTGTGTAGTGTAGTGCTGTGAGTAGTGCTATATAGTGTAGTGTAGTACTGTGAGTAGTGCTATATAGTGTAGTGTAGTACTGTGAGTAGTGCTGTGTAGTGTAGTGCTGTGAGTAGTTCTGTATAGTGTAGTGCTGTGAGTATTCTATATAGTGTAGTGTAGTACTGTGAGTAGTGCTATTTAGTGTAGTGTAGTACTGTGAGTAGTGCTGTATAGTGTAGTGCAGTGTAGTGTAGTACTGTGAGTAGTGCTATATAGTGTAGTGTAGTACTGTGAGTAGTGCTGTATAGTGTAGTGCAGTGTAGTGTAGTACTGTGAGTAGTGCTATATAGTGTAGTGTAGTACTGTGAGTAGTGCTGTATAGTGTAGTGCAGTGTAGTGTAGTACTGTGAGTAGTGCTATATAGTGTAGTGTAGTACTGTGAGTAGTGCTATATAGTGTAGTGTAGTACTGTGAGTAGTGCTGTATAGTGTAGTGCAGTGTAGTGTAGTACTGTGAGTAGTGCTATATAGTGTAGTGTAGTACTGTGAGTAGTGCGGTGAGTAGTAATTACATTGATACAGGTCTCATATGTTTGATGGTGCCTGTTTGATGGCGGCTGGGATGGATATCCACCTATCCTTAGGGACATGGGGAAACAGGGTGAGCATGCCGCTATATCCCTCATTTAGTAAAATGGAAAGGGACCCACAATGCATGGCTAGCTCTCTAGAGACTGGAGGATAACAGACATACAGTATATGACCCAGAATGCATTGTCACCTCTCTGGGTACTGGAGACCAATAGACATTTATAGCCCATAATGCATGGTCACCTCTTAAGGGACTGGAGGACAATAGACATTTATGACCCAGAATGTATGGCCACCTCTGTGGGGACTGGAGGACAATAGACATCTATGACCCAGAATGCATGGCCACCTCTCTGGGGACTGGAGGACAATAGACATCTATGGCATATCCAAATAATATGCCATAAATTATTAAAGGTGGTAAAAACCCTTCAATGAAAAACTTTATTCATTACATGATCACAAAGCATATCCCATCAAACACCTCTTAGGACATCCATGATTGTTGATCTTGAGATTCATAGATGGTAGACAATCACCTTAAAATGACAATGAGGACTTACACAGAAAATACAAATGGTTTGGGCCATGACATCTTGATAGGGGATGACCTTGTGGTTGTTCATTCAGTACCTTACACCCTCACATTGATTGTAGGATGACCTTATGGTTTGGTGACCCTTAAGTGGCAAGATATCATTTTCATCATAAACAACTTGAAACTCCAACTTGTACATGGGGAAGTGGATTAGAGGAACTGTTTGTCTAATACGTCCATTATGTATATAGATATCATCACTGGTGTTACAGGTTTTGGATTCCATAACTGGTCTCCTAACAATGCCAAATGGAGAACAATGAGTCCCTGGACTTTGTTGGGGCCATGTGGCTCCTGAAATGTGCCTGGGATTCATAGAGCACAGCAGGTAGTAGAGTGAACAGCCTGGTTCCACCCAGCGTCTTCCCTCTCCTGACAGTTCCCTGGTGTGTGTGTGATTGTGTGTATCATTGTCAATGTGTTGGCATCTTCTAGGGAGTTAATGCCGAGCAGATGGCACTTGCAGTGTAACGCAAACCATCTCTTAAAACCCATAATTGCTGGCATCTATGCCCTCGAGCAAATATCCAACCAACTTGTAAGCAGGAATCCTGCCATCTTAACAGATGGCTATGAGTGTACGCAGGCAGCTATCATGTGTTTAAGCACCCTTCACTGCAACTTTTTTTATACAACCTTCCCATAGTTGAAAGGGTTAAGAAGACTAGAGTTGATACACTATTGAGGGTTTGGTCAAGTATTGGTTCCTTACAAAATTACAGTCTTCTGTTCTTTCATCAGTAAAAATTGTATAAAACTAACCTTTGATAGAGAGAAACTGGTTGTTTCCTTTTGACCCAGTCTTACGAGAGTAATTGAGTTGAAATTGTTTATTCTGTGCTGCTGGAGTAGCCTACATATTCTAGATCTAATTCTAAAACCACGAACAATAGATTAATGTCAACTAGAGATGAGCCAACTGGTTTGTAAGGAGCTGGGTTTGTTACGAATTTTCCAAAATTTTCAGGTTATGCCAAACCCAAGATTTTTGGAGTTCACAGCCTCAAATCGTTTATAACCAGAGGCCCCAAGGTGATGCTGAAAAATATCAAACAACTCAACCTCTCCAGGGCTCCTCCATTTCATGCAGTCTTCTCTCCCAGAGTCTTATGGTCTTCTGAGTGACATCAGTTAACGGTGGACAGCTGAGGACTGTGATTGAGCCTCAGTGGTCATGTGGGGTGCGTCAACATCTTGACACTTTGACGCAAGCGTCATGGCGTTGATTGGCATCATGTGACCACTGAGGCCCAATTACAAGCCTCAACAGGGACCTAGAGTCACTGACGTCAACAAAGACGCAAGAAGATACTGGCAAAGAAGACTGAATGCCACGGCAGAACACAGATAGGAAAGATATCAGCTGTTTATTATTTTTCTGCACCTCCCCGGAGCCTCCAATTATTGTATTCTGGAGTCTGAAGAGACCCGGAGTATAATAATGATTTGTGGCTGTTGAACCACAAAAAATGGATTTGGCTGAATCTAAAATCTTTGGAACACGTGTAACAAACCCAATGGCACCACCATGGATGCAAAAAATGTTTCTCGCAAAATACTTTCTAGAGCTCTGAACATTCAGAAAATCCTACTAACTACAGATAGTCCAAAGCCACCAAATTTGGCCCCAGAGATGCAATGGACTGTTACTGAATCAGATACACAATTCTTATTCTAGCATGTCACGAAGCAAAGACTGTATAACCTGAGGTAACTTTTTCCAAGACCCTCACGAAGCCAGAAATCATTGAAACTTCATATACTGAGTGCTCTATCTATCAATGCGAAAGCCAGCGATAGGTCAGGCAAACAAAGGTTAAGAATAATAGATAGATAAGATTGGTCAAAAACAAGTCAAAGGCCAAGACCAGAGATTGCAGTCAAGAAAGGCCAAGGCATAGAATTGTGCTAGGGTTCAGGATAATAGATGATTCCGGTAATAAGCTAAAGTCAAATGAAGAAGTTTGTGGTGAAGAGCTAGAGAGGGCCAATGGTCACAAGACAAGTATTGTGGTCAGAAACAGGGACTAGTACAGACAACTCCTTATATCTGAGGAATCATTTTCAAGATGAGTAATAAAAGCATTTGCTAAAGGAAATGCTGATATTAAGCTCCTTGGGTGGATTCTTCACAAAAAATTGACTGGGTCTACAATGCTTACCGAAGCTTTCTGTAAAGCTTCAATGAGGGAGAATTTTTTTTATTTAAAGGCTGTGATGGATATGAGGTCAGGAGAACCCCGGAGATTTCCATATTATAGGTGCCTTTGTGTTATATGGTCTTTGTAGCAGATTCAGATACTTGGGGAATGCATATAAGTCAAGATAGGAGGTATGACAACCCAAGATGAAGCATGGCAGGCTTCAATAGAAGAGGACTGAAACTCTCGGAAGGAAGCATGGTGTTCTAGGAAGGAGACACATCGTTTAAGGAAAGAGGTATGAAATTCTTTGAATGACGAATATGGTTGAAAGAAAAATGTGTGATGTTCTAGGAAGAAAAGATGAAATCTTGGAAAGGAGGTATATGGTTCAACTAAGGAGGCATGAAATTCCTGGAAGAAAGCATATGGTTCAAGGTAGAGGGCATGATGTTTTAGGAGGAAGGCACATGGTTCAAGAAAAGATTCAGGAGATTCTAGAAGGAGGGGTATGGTTCAAGGAAAGAAGCATGTGGTTATAGCATGGAGACTTATGGTTCAAGGAAAGAGGAATGAAATTCCTGGAAGACGTCATATCGTTCAAGGAAGAGAGCATGATTTTCTAGCAAGGAGGTATATGGTTCAGCTAAGATGATTGAATGAGATTTGGAAGGACGCATGGTGTTCTAGCAAGGAGACATATTGTTCAATAGATGAGGTATAAAATTACAGAAAGAGGCCAAATGGTGCAAGGAATGAGGCGAGACGATCCAGAAAGAGAGACACGCGTTTTGAGAGAAGAGACCTGAGGTCCTAAGTATGAGGCATATGGTTCAAGGATAGGCATGAAACTCTAAGAAGGAGGCATCGTGTTCTAGGAAGGGGGCATCGTGTTAAAGGAAGATGGCATATGGTTTAAGGAAAGAAGCATGAAATTCTTGAAAGAGATATAGTTCAAAGAAGGAAGCGTGATGTTCTAGGAAGAAGGCATAAGGTCTCTGGACGAAGGTATATGGTTCAAGGAAAGAGCCATCAAATTACTGGAAAGAGGCATATGGTCCAAGTAAGGGGGCATGAAATTAGGAAGGAAGGATATGGATAAGCATGATGTCTTTGGAAGAAGGTATACAGTTCAAGACATCTTTAATTCCTGGAAGTAATATTCTAGGAACAAGGCATATGGTTCAAGAAAAGAAGCATTCGGTTTCTTCAATTTCTTGAAAAGGCCATATGGTTCAACAAAGGAGGTATGAGATTTTAGGAAGAAAGGGTATGGTTCAAGGAAGGAAACATGATGATCTATGAAGGAGACATATGGTTCAAGAGATGAGGCAGATAAATTAAGGAGGCATAAAATTCCAGAAAGATGGCAAACGGTGCAGGGAATGAGCCATGAGGATACAAAAAGACAGACGTGTTTAAAGGGAAGAGAACTGAGGTCCTGGGTATAAGACAAAGGGCTCAAGAAAGGAGGCCTGAGGTTCCAGGACAAGGCAGGAGGTGTGAGGCATCTCAGACTATACGTGTCCTCCATCTCATGTCATCCTTAATGAATCTGTATTCAGGTGAATAGTCAATGTAAGATTTCTGGCTGGAGCAGAACATGAAAAATAGCCAGAAATCAATAAAACTGTTGTTTTAGAAAGAGCGAAAAATAATGGAGAAAATATGAAGCTTTACACAAACAGAAAGCAATCCTGGGAACAGTGGCTGTAATAAGAGAGAAGATTATAGAGGAGGATATCTGTTATCTGCTGCCATACCATCACCCCGCCTCACAAATAATCCCACTCTGTCATCTCTAAGTAACAGAGGCAAATATCCCAAGAACATTATAGGGTAACTCCGCCAGCACAATGGAAATGGAAACTACTTGTGCCTACAGTGCTGGACTAAATGCTGGTATTATATATACAGAGACGTACCTACAGGGGGTGCAATGGGAGCAATCGCTACCGAGCCCTGGAGTCTAAGGGGGCCAAGAGGACACTTTACATATAAGAAGACACCAGTATTATAGATAGCACATGGCAAGTGGGGGACCCAAGACAGATTTTGCACTGGGGCCCAGTAACTTCCCCAAGCATCCCCAAAAACCTCAGCACCTAATAACCACATATAAGGGATTGTGGGGGTACTGTTTCTTGTTGGAGAGGGCACAAGTAAGCTTAAGGAGTCTTACAGACTATGCAATGCTCCTCCGGGGAAAATGTATGCAAATTAGATTTCTTTTTTGCAAAAATACAAGCTATTTCTCTAGCACCACCTGTTGCAAGAGATCTATGTTATCAGTCAATGTCTAAGCCTTTAACAAACCTTGCAACATGACTAGGATGTAAGGCAAAGCAAACACTTATCTACAGACATCTGTTTTGGTGTTTGTTGACCCTCATAAGAGCAAAGCAGTTTTCCCCTCTGCAGGCTCCATCTCTAAGTTTCAGTTCTCCTTGAGCTGGTTGGTGGGGTCAGGTGCTATGATGTCTCCCGTAGACAGCACATGTAGAAAACAGGAGATTCTGCTCTGTTCTATAATGCTTGCTTACTCATTCAGAAGCAGTATCACCATATAGGACATGATAGAGTAGTACTGACACATACTGATGTGAGTAAAGCACTTGGGGTGAGATAGAAGACTTACTATTAGCTGCAGTAGCCTCTGCCTGCCTGTGTTTATGTTTCTCTCTTGCTGGGCTACTTCTCCCCTCCCCCTTTCCTCTCCATAGACTTCTTTATATACATGTAATTTGATACCTCTGTGACCTGACATTACATATCAGGAGACCAAGATGGACTTGGCAGAGGTTATATAGTTAATGTCAGTTTGGGAGGGAAGGGGAGAAAGAGGTATTTTTCTCTATTATATTTGCTTGCACTATTACTCCTACCAATTTGTATTAAACGCACCCCATATCTTGCATCTATATTAAAGGAACTCAACATTTACCAACCATATTGCGCCACTCTGATCATGATCTATCACTACCAATGTCGCAATCCCAAAAGTAGAGGAAGCTGAGATATTTGGAGCTGTTTGACTTGACCGTCACCCTGGAAATACTTGTTACTTATGTCATTCCTTACCCACAAAATAAATATACAAAAATGAGTTCTTGACCCTGGTTTTTATAATTCACCACCAGTGAACAGAGCTAAACAGCTCCTCATATCTCAGCTTCCGAGCACAAGTGCCTTCTAGAACGAAGATGCAAGATAATTTGGGATCTAAGACTATACTTGGGAGCTTAGATTAGTTTGGTACTTTAATTGTCTTCTTGAAGATTCTTGATCCATCACTGTTTCTTCTGAGTGACAAAGACATGAGGGAAGCCTGGGGAATGTGTGATGTCATCGCAGGGGTTTGTCATTTTAGTAAAGAGGTCAGGAGATCAGACTACAGCTCCATGACATATTAAGTATGACACATATCTCCAGGTCGTGAACGAACCGTCAATGGTGGATCTGGAGGAAAAATTGCTAAATGTCAGAGAAAAACACTGCCAAGGGAAACAACCTCGGCGCCTTCAGAGGACAGCAACAGTGAAAACCACACAACCCCTCTCAATCAGGAAAAATAAAAGGAGTTTTTATCCCCCAAAGCCCCTGCGATCAGAAAACACATGCAAAAGCTTGATGTAGCCCCAAAACAGCGCCACCCTTGTTCATAGGCTGAATCTGGTATTGCAGCTCAACTGTATTTAAAAGAATGATGCCAAGCTGCAATACCAGATACAGCCCATAGACATGGATAGAGCAATAAATACAAAATGACCTTTAGGGGGAGCGGATTCATCAAGACCGGCATCCTGTTTACCAGTCTTACTGTCATCATGTGTCTCACCTTAAAGTTAGGTGCATCTTCCTGGCATCCTTTGCCTATGCACAATCCCTTTTCTGGCCCTACCCACGCCCATCCGGAAGGCCGGCGCAAAAACGGCACTTGTGACTATTTTACTCCACTATTTTACTACCAATTTGCGACTATTTTACCCCACCTTATTACGGCATAACCATAAAGATGAATTCTACCCCTTGGTTTTTTAATCACATACAATCCCTTTAACCAATATAATATAGTCATGTTTGGGATGGCTTTGTAAGAGGGACCCACGACGCATAAGCCTGTGAGCCCTTTCCTCGCCCTGGCCCAGGTTCTCCTCTGTGAGGTGGAGGGTATGTGAATGGCCCTTTAACCCACAAGATGCACGTGTGGCTCAAACAGCAAGCGTTAAGCAAGCCGCGAGCTGCGCCCAGAGAGATTAAGATAAGAGCAGAACTGCTTTGAGAAGTGACTCATCGCCAGTGTCATTTCACTCAATGTATTACACACTCCGGCACCGGGTTGGAATGATGTTACAGTGTTTAAGGAATTAAAGTCCTTGCAGCGCTCCGAGATAATCTTCTGGCCTGGAAATCATTTCTAATTCACTTCCCCCTGAGTCTACAACATATATCACACTAAAATAACCTGGGAATCTCAAATCGACTTCCCACCCGCACGGAAACGTTATAAGAATGTCAGCGCTTATCTGCAGGAGAAAAGGACAGGAAACTCGCCAAGGTAAACTCTGACCCCTTCCAATATGTCTTGAGAAGGATTCTCTAGGCATCAGCGTCATCTTAAAGGAACACTAAAAAGCGCAACAAAATGTCAAATAAATATGAAACAAATCTGCAAACCGTTTTGTGTACACAGCTCATCATCAGACTTATGTGTCTCCATGGTTACAGACTACAAACACTGTGTGTCGTCTGACTTTACAGCTATATTTTATTACTACAGATGAGTGACTATTTGCAAGCTTCAGTTTTGTTCAGTCCAAACCTGAATTGCTATTATTATAGTTTGGAGTCTCTTCAGACCCCAGAGCAGGGGTAGACAACCTTCGGCGCTCCAGCTGTTGTAAAACTACAACTCCCAGCATGCATACTTTCTCTGCTGTTCTTGGAACTCCCATGGAAGTGAATGGAGCATGTTGGGAGTTGTAGTTTCACAGCAGCTGGAGTGCTGAAGGTTGCTGAGCCCTGCCCCAGAGTATAAGCAGAGGCCCAGGGGGACTGCAGAAAAATAACAAACAGTCATAGTCCTCTTCCTTCACCTCCCCTGGGCTTCCTCGCTGTATCCAGCACTCCTTCACAGGTGTCTTCAGTCCTCTTCCAGCCTCCTGAGTCCTGGGACCTCTAAAGCCTGTGATTAAGCCACAGCGGGCCCATGGGGTGCACGAGCATCACAACGCTTTGTCGCACTATGAAGAGACCCCAGAATTTAAAAATGACTTGTGGGGGGAAAACCCCAAAAATCTTGAGATTGGCTGAACCCAAGATTTTTGGAAAGTTTGTCACGAACCTGGTTCATTACAAACTGGTATGATCATCTCTCCTTTCTATCCTCCAAACTCCTCCAGAGCACTGAAGAGACATCTGTGGTCAGTGCAGGTCAGTATTCACACACAACAGGTTATATATCCTTGAGGAGACCGAGTTGCACTGTATTTTCTGCAAGAAATCACAGAATGCACAACACAAGTCAATTTGAGAAGGAGGTGAAAGGAGATAGAGGTATACAGGGCTTGATACCTGAGAGAAGGAAAGGGGAGAGAAGAAGCTTCTTCATAGGGAACACCCGCTGAGCTCTGAACTTGCAGTTGCACCTGTACACATATCAAAGGAAGCAGGAGCAATACGGAAATTTACCTGAATTCTGAGTATAAATATCAATGTAAATAAATAAATATCCATGATAACTTTGTTTATACTCTTTACATGGTTGCCCACGTCTGTCGCATTCTGGCGAACGGATATGGCTCCTGCTGGTGGCCTTGTCTAGTTGCTAGGCAACCAAATGCTTCTTGTGCTCCTTCAAGTCCTTTTCTTGTCCTGCTTGTTTTGGCCACTGCCGTCATGTTGCTTAGGTAACCAGAACTTGAAGTTAACATGAGGCCTTGGTAAATCCTCCTGCCTTGTCTTACTTTGCCTGTTGTTTAAGGTTCATCCTGTCCTGTCTCTGCTCATTGACTCTACTATTAAATTTGACTTGCGAATTTGATCCTGACCTCGACCCTGTCTCTGATTATGCCACTGCCTTGTCATTAGGATGCAGGTATATTAAATTGTTCTAATCTTGGCTCTGACCCTTGGCTTCATTCCTGACAATCATCGTGTCTTGTCCACTGACTTAGCAAAATTCTCATTAATCTGGTGATGTCACAGTGAGAAGCAGATTAATCTGTGCAGGGATGGTGATGTCACAAAGTGAGGACTAGCATTATCTAGGGAAGGATGATGATGTCAGAGAGAGGAACGGGGTTATGTAGATAGAAATGGTGATGTCACTGTCTATATGTAGTTCCACATTCTACAGTAAAGCATCTCTCTCCTGCTGTGAAGACAAAGTGGGCAGGACATTGTCCTTTTAAAGCAACTTTTTACAAAGTGTGTTGCTTATAGGAAGTCTTAAAGAACCTCAAAGTCTTAAAGACCTTTCACCATCTCCTCCATCTCTGACTCCTCACTCCTTACTGTCAGGTGGGCAGTGCTGGATTGAAGCAAACAGACAGGGACAGCCCACCTGACAATAGGGAGCCTAATTAGCATATTAGGTTGTGAAACTAACAGAAATGATTGCTCAGAAGCAGGGGGGGGGGGGGGGGGGGGGAGAAAAAAAACCAACTGCGCTGGACTCAATGGAGCAGCAACAACCGAAGGATGCAAAACAGTTGTAGTTGGTGGAGATGGTGAAAGGAGCCCTTTAAAGGCATCTTAGATGTTCTTCAAGGACTTTCTGACTCTAAACCTTCCTTGTTCAGTAGTGCAGCTATTCATACCTGTATATGTGTGTGAACATGTATGTGGAGTCTTTGAAATTTCATGTTGCTGAATATGACTTTTAATAAGTTGTATTTGGATGGCGTACATGTCAGGGAGTCTACCGATATGTTGGTTCCACTAACCGTACTACAGCAGAAGACATTCCCTGATATTCCCATCTGTCATGCTGTTTCACTGCTGCCAACACTCATCTCTGTGCACTTATTATAAAATCCCGGATTGGCAGGGAATCCTATTGACAAGAGCAGCACACTCTGTACCATAACACGGTGACTTACTGCTAGGAGCCCTGCCATTCAGCTCCACTCATCATGGAAGGGACTTGTCATTGCAAAACTGGAACCACCAAAGATAAAAAAGAGATATAATCCCCCTTGTAGTTGTTGGGGGCCTCTTGGGGGCAGTGTGACAATGACATCTACATAAGTCTCCACCACTAACTAAATCAGGGATACTTTTCTGTAATCTTATGTGCTGAGTTAGTATATTGAGCCATATGGTACTCAGTACATTTGCTTTTAGGGCCTTCATCCTCATAACATCTCTACAGGTCACTGCCGACAACGCATTATAGATCCTTCCGTCCCTAGATATTTCCATTCATGCTTTATAGACAAAATGTTCTCGGTCTGGTCGGCCAAGGAACTAATTTTGTAAAAATCCATAACAATCCAATCATCAGATACAAATATCCACGGGTGGTCAAGTTTAATGGTCAGAACAAGCTATAAAAATATTATCAATATAAAACAGAAAGTTTAGAAAATTAGATTTAGACTCATAACATTTGTGTTTCTTCAAATTATTGACTGAATTATTTTCAGAAATAAATTGTTGAGGGTTCGTTGGATTATTGATCAGAAAATGTATTAATTCACCATTCATAAAACTCTTGCCGAGAAAAGTCAAGAAGGAAATATTTTATTTTATCATTCTTACAGAAAGATAACTACTATAATACCACTCGCTATGTACAAGAATATAACTACTATAATACTACCTCCTATATACAAGAATATAACTACTATAATACTGCTCCTATGTACAAGAATATAACTACTATAATACTACCTCCTATATACAAGAATATAACTACTATAATACTGCTATGTACAAGAATATAACTACTATAATACTACCCCTATATACAAGAATATACCTACTATAATACTGCTCCTATGTACAAGAATATAACTACTATAATACTGCCCCTATGTACAAGAATATAACTACTATAATACTGCTCCTATGTACAAGAATATAACTACTATAATACTGCTCCTATGTACAAGAATATAACTACTATAATACTACTCCTATGTACAGGAATATAACTACTATAATACTACCTCCTATGTACAAGAATATAACTACTATAATACTGCTCCTATGTACAGGAATATAACTACTATAATACTGTTCCTATGTACAAGAATATAACAACTATAATACTACTCCTATGTACAAGAATATAACTACTATAATACTACCTCCTATGTACAAGAATATAACTACTATAATACTGCCCCTATGTACAAGAATATAACTACTATAATACTGCCCCTATGTACAAGAATATGACTACTATAATGCTACCTCCTATGTACAAGAATATAACTACTATAATACTGCTCCTATGTACAAGAATATAATTACTATAATACTACCTCCTATGTACAAGAATATAACTACTATAATACTGCTCCTATGTACAAGAATATAACTACTATAATATTGCTCCTATGTTCAAGAATATAACTACTATAATACTGCTCCTATGTACAAGAATATAACTACTATAATACTACCTCCTATGTACAAGAATATAACTACTATAATACTACTCCTATGTACAAGAATTTAACTACTATAATACTGCCCCTATGTACAGGAATATAACTACTATAATACTGCCCCTATGTACAGGAATATAACTAATATAATACTACCTCCTATGTACAAGAATATAACTACTATAATACTGTCCCTATGTACAGGAATATAACTACTATAATACTGCTCCTATGTACAAGAATATAACTACTATAATACTACCTCCTATGCACAAGAATATAACTACTATAATACTACTCCTATGTACAAGAATATAACTACTATAATACTGCTCCTATGTACAAGAATATAACTACTATAATACTACCTCCTATGCACAAGAATATAACTACTATAATACTACTCCTATGTACAAGAATATAACTACTATAATACTGCTCCTATGTACAAGAATATAACTACTATAATACTGCTCCTATGTACAAGAATATAAGTACTATAATACTGCCTCCTATGTACAAGAATATAACTATTATAATACTACCTCCTATATACAAGAATATAACTACTATAATACTGATCCTATGTACAGGAATATAACTAATATAATACTACCTCATATATACAAGAATATAACTACTATAATACTGATCCTATGTACAGGAATATAACTAATATAATACTACCTCCTATGTACAAGAATATAACTACTATAATACTGCCCCCTATGTACAAGAATATAACTACTATAATACTACTCCTATGTACAAGAATATAACTACTATAATACTGCTCCTATGTACAAGAATATAACTACTATAAAACTGCCCCTATGTACAGGAATATAACTACTATAATACTACATTCTATGTACAAGAATATAACTACTATAATACTACTATGTACAAGAATATAACTACTATAATACTGCCCTCTATGTACAAGAATATAACTACTATAATACTACCTCCTATGTGCAAGAATATAACTACTATAATACTGCTCCTATGTACAAGAATATAACTACTATAATACTGCTCCTATGTACAAGAATATAAGTACTATAATACTGCTCCTATGTACAAGAATATAAGTACTATAATACTGCTCCTATGTACAAGAATATAACTACTATAATACTACCTCCTATGTACAAGAATATAACTACTATAATACTGCTCCTATGTACAAGAATATAACTACTATAATACTACCTCCTATGTACAAGAATATAACTACTATAATACTGCTCCTATGTACAAGAATATAACTACTATAATACTGCCCCCTATGTACAAGAATATAACTGCTTGCTCGATAATACTGCCCCTATGTACAGGAATATAACTACTATAATACTACATCCTATGTACAAGAATATAACTACTATAATACTACTATGTACAAGAATATAACTACTATAATACTGCCCTCTATGTACAAGAATATAACTACTATAATACTACCTCCTATGTACAAGAATATAACTACTATAATACTGCTCCTATGTACAAGAATATAACTACTATAATACTGCTCCTATGTACAAGGATATAATTACTATAATACTGCTCCTATGTACAAGAATATAATTACTATAATACTGCTCCTATGTACAAGAATATAAGTACTATAATACTGCTCCTATGTACAGGAATATAACTACTATAATACTACATCCTATGTACAAGAATATAACTACTATAATACTACTATGTACAAGAATATAACTACTATAATACTGCCCTCTATGTACAAGAATATAACTACTATAATACTACCTCCTATGTACAAGAATATAACTACTATAATACTGCTCCTATGTACAAGAATATAACTACTATAATACTGCTCCTATGTACAAGGATATAATTACTATAATACTGCTCCTATGTACAAGAATATAACTACTATAATACTACCTCCTATGTACAAGACCATAACTACTATAATACTACTCCTATGTACTAGAATATAACTACTATAATACTACCTCCTATGTACAAGAATATAACTACTATAATACTGCCCCTATGTACAAGAATATAACTACTATAATACTGCCCCTATGTACAAGAATATAACTACTATAATACTGCTCCTATGTACAAGAATATAACTACTATAATTCTGCTCCTATGTACAAGAATATAACTACTATAATACTACCTCCTATGTACAAGAATATAACTGCTATAATACTACTCCTATGTACAAGAATATAACTGCTATAATACTACTCCTATGTACAAGAATATAACTACTATAATACTGCTCCTATGTACAAGAATATAACTACTATAATACTGCTCCTATGTACAAGAATATAACTACTATAATACTACTCCTATGTACTAGAATATAACTACTATAATACTGCTCCTATGTACAAGAATATAATTACTATAATACTACTCCTATGTACAAGAATATAACTACTATAATACTGCCCCCTATGTACAAGAATATAACTACTATAATACTACCTCCTATGCACAAGAATATAACTACTATAATACTACTCCTATGTACAAGAATATAACTACTATAATACTGTCCCTATGTACAGGAATATAACTACTATAATACTGCTCCTATGTACAAGAATATAACTACTATAATACTACCTCCTATGCACAAGAATATAACTACTATAATACTACTCCTATGTACAAGAATATAACTACTATAATACTGCTCCTATGTACAAGAATATAACTACTATAATACTGCCCCTATGTACAGGAATATAACTACTATAATACTTCCTCCTATGTACAAGAATATAACTACTGTAATACTGCTCCTATGTACAAGAATATAACTACTATAATACTGCTCCTATGTACAAGAATATAACTACTATAATACTGCTCCTATGTACAATAATATAAGTACTATAATACTGCTCCTATGTACAAGAATATAACTACTATAATACTGCTCCTATGTACAATAATATAAGTACTATAATACTGCTCCTATGTACAAGAATATAACTACTATAATACTGCTCCTATGTACAAGAATATAACTACTATAATACTACCTCCTATGTACAAGAATATAACTACTATAATACTACTCCTATGTATAAGAATATAACTACTATAATACTGCCCCCTATGTACAAGAATATAACTATTATAATACTGCCCCCTATGTACAAGAATATAACTATTATAATACTACCTCCTATATACAAGAATATAACTACTATAATACTGATCCTATGTACAGGAATATAACTAATATAATACTACCTCCTATGTACAAGAATATAACTACTATAATACTGCCCCCTATGTACAAGAATATAACTACTATAATACTACTCCTATGTTCAAGAATATAACTACTATAATACTGCTCCTATGTACAAGAATATAACTACTATAATACTGCCCCTATGTACAGGAATATAACTACTATAATACTACATCCTATGTACAAGAATATAACTACTATAATACTACTATGTACAAGAATATAACTACTATAATACTGCCCTCTATGTACAAGAATATAACTACTTTAATACTACCTCCTATGTACAAGAATATAACTACTATAATACTGCTCCTATGTACAAGAATATAACTACTATAATACTGCTCCTATGTACAAGAATATAAGTACTATAATACTGCTCCTATGTACAAGAATATAAGTACTATAATACTGCTCCTATGCACAAGAATATAACTACTATAATACTACCTCCTATGTACAAGAATATAACTACTATAATACTGCTCCTATGTACAAGAATATAACTACTATAATACTGCCCCCTATGTACAAGAATATAACTACTATAATACTGCCCCTATGTACAGGAATATAACTACTATAATACTACATCCTATGTACAAGAATATAACTACTATAATACTACTATGTACAAGAATATAACTACTATAATACTGCCCTCTATGTACAAGAATATAACTACTATAATACTACCTCCTATGTACAAGAATATAACTACTATAATACTGCTCCTATGTACAAGAATATAACTACTATAATACTGCTCCTATGTACAAGGATATAATTACTATAATACTACCTCCTATGTACAAGAATATAACTACTATAATACTACCTCCTATGTACAAGAATATAACTACTATAATACTGCTCCTATGTACAAGGATATAATTACTATAATACTGCTCCTATGTACAAGAATATAACTACTATAATACTACCTCCTATGTACAAGAATATAACTACTATAATACTACCTCCTATGTACAAGAATATAACTACTATAATACTACCACCTATGTACAAGACCATAACTACTATAATACTACTCCTATGTACTAGAATATAACTACTATAATACTACCTCCTATGTACAAGAATATAACTACTATAATACTACTCCTATGTACAAGAATATAACTACTATAATACTGCTCCTATGTACAAGAATATAACTACTATAATACTACCTCCTATGTACAAGAATATAACTACTATAATACTACTCCGATGTACAAGAATATAACTACTATAATACTGCCCCCTATGTACAAGAATATAACTACTATAATACTACTCCTATGTGCAAGAATATAACTACTATAATACTACTCCTATGTACAAGAATATAACTACTATAATGCTGCCCCTATGTACAAGAATATAACTACTATAATACTACTCCTATGTACAAGAATATAACTAGTATAATACTACTCCTATGTACAAGAATATAACTACTATAATACTACCTCCTATGTACAAGAATATAACTACTATAATACTGCTCCTATGTACAAGAATATAACTACTATAATACTACTCCTATGTACAAGAATATAACTACTATAATACTACCTCCTATGTACAAGAATATAACTACTATAATACTACCTCCTATGTACAAGAATATAACTACTATAATGCTGCCCCTATGTACAAGAATATAACTACTATAATACTTCTCCTATGTACAAGAATATAACTACTATAATACTGCTCCTATGTACAAGAATATGACTACTATAATACTGCTCCTATGTACAAGAATATAACTACTATAATACTGCTCCTATGTACAAGAATATAACTACTATAATACTGCCCCCTATGTTCATATATATCAGCAATATATACAAGCTCCACTTTTTCCTTCACTTTGATGGAAATATCCTTGTGAAGTTCTCAGTGATAAGATACCGACAATATCTTATATACATTATAAGAGATCCTTCTAGGTAATCTTTGCTGATGTGTTTTATGGCGGTAGAGGTGATTATGAGTTATTCACCATTAGATACATACAGTAGAAGTAGATGATAGACACCATTGTCTCTGATGGTTGGTATGTAGAAGATTATTTATAAACACTTCATTGGGCACATCAAACCATCTCTAGTCCACTGACATACTGACATACGGGGAACACACATGCAAAGTTAAAGCAGATGCTTAAAGGTTATGTTTAGAGGAAAGGTAAGAAGCTTATTGGGTTGGTTTCTTGTAGACATAATACTGACATCTTGTATTTTAGCATCTATATCATTGGTTGTTCCAGCTGGACCATTAATTTTACTACTCAACTGAACTTAGAAGTGATTGAGTTCTATGAAGATCTAATTTGATCCAGTAGAACTGCTCATGGTCTGGGTGTTAGGGATATACTATGTTGCAGGAAAGCCAACAAAAATGTAAACCCTTAGACTATACCACTGTCATATCCAGACCTAGAGATATATAAAAGATTGAACAAGTCAAAAGCAGAGTCAAACTTAATCTCAATTTTACCATTCCAATTTTGTAAAGGAAAGAAAATTTTGAAAAAATTTGGGAGAAATATAGAAAATCCCTCAAAAACACTTTATATACTATAGCTGAAGATGTCGTAAACCCAATTTCCTCCAAGGTTACTTTTCCTTCCAAATCTTATTGTCTACCAAACTCATAAACATAGACAGCCCAAGCACGTGCCACCAGTGACCCCGGACATAACCTCATAAGACTCTAAGCTCTGTGGAAAAATGATTATATTTCCTATTTTGTGCAGTAATGTTTGATGTTCTGTGAATGTATAAGGAGAGACAATAAAAGCAGTGAAGCCATAAAATCCTCGAAATATGTAATTGAACTAAAGTCATTGTTATATTGGCTTGGTCAGATTCTTTGTTGATTGAGATCTTTCGTATCTATTATTATAACATGATCTGCAATTTTCTTCAACCTTAGCAGAATATGCAAATGTGAAGTGAATGGGGTCCTATTCTTGCAAGGGGAAACATTACACGCTCCGGTGATGCTCTAACATGATTTCAATAATCTATGAAATGCTAATTCCGGAACATAAACATTAAATAGTGTTTCCAGCTCAGAATGTATTCTAGTGGACCGCCACAGTCAAGGAGAGAAGGACATTAACCCATCATGTACCTTCAGCAGACAATAGAGAGAATGGACTGCACTAAGTGTCTTCACCAGTGTGTTAGGGCATCATGGTGGACTCTCATGGTAGCCATTAACCTTCAAGAGAAGCAAGAAAATCAGGAAGGTCCATAAAATTATTATAAATAGCTATGAGATACGTCCAGTGGTATGAACGTGTAATATGGGAGTATGATGGCTTCTCAGGACCTTCTAAGGAGAATAACAGATCTTGAATCTTCAGCAAGAGCATGGAACTCTGTAGCATATGGCCAGGAATAGCCATACAATTCAAGAGGTTGTCTATGTTTGTGAAGTAAATAGGTCTGAGCTACAATGGTTTACCCAACCTGTGGACACATATGATACTGACCCCAGCAATAAGTCTTGGCAAGCTGTGTTATAACAGCCAATGGCCGCATCCAGTCTTTGTCCATATCCACCTATGGTCACCTGGGCCAAGAGGCTATTGAGGACTGAAAACATGCATGAAGGAGCCCAGGAGACGTGAGGGATGGAGAGTATGATTTCTTATTACTTTTTAGCACCTCACCTCAGGCTCCATCTATTATACTCTGAAGAGACCCAGAGTATAAGAATAATTCATGGGTTGCAAATCCCTGAAATCTCTGGCTCGGCGAAACCCAAGATTTTTGGAAAATTTGTGTCAAGCACATCTTGTTATGCACCAGTTCAGTCATCTCTATTCCTGACTACACCACTGCTCCATCAGTGCTCCTACCGTCAGCTAGGAACTCCGAAAATCCATCCAGGACAAACCTTACCTCCTTGGAGAATTAGCAGTGAAGAATTGGGGGATTCCTTAGAACTCGTAACCCAGTCTAGACAATGCTGATTGTGGCTTAGAGAATCCACATCTCTGGTGAGGTTATTAGACCTTGGACCCTCGGCAGGAGATATCTGGAATATGTAATCAGGAAGGTCCACATACGAGCTCAACAGATCTTGCACTTTTTGTAGGTCAGCAATCTGGTATATGTGGCCATGAAAGTCCATACAATTAATAGAATGTGTCTAATGTTGTGGTGGGACTATGGCACCATGGGGACCTCTAACTTCATGTGCAATAGATCAAAAACTTTTGTCTTTTTCCAGCAGTAGCCTGAAGGTGGGATTGTGTGGTCACAACATTTATTACCTGGGTCCCATTGGCATTGAGAAACCATTAAAATGACCAGGACATTAAATCAGTGATAGAAAAGCAGACTAAGATTTTTCTAGAATCTGTCGTCCTATAGAACACGTCTTTCCTGACTACATAGTCCCTAGAGCTTATTTTGTAAAGTACACGACCAATTACTGTTTGGGAAAGTTTATTTTAGAACAAGTATTTTTGATTCAAGTTTTTACATCTGCACATTCATTCTAACCATTTTGTACTGGGGTCAGTCCACATGGTACGGATACACTGGGATACAGTGGGTTATTGTACACATGAAGGAATTAATGTTGGTCTCATGACAGAATGACCCATTGTGAGAAAATGTGTGCCGTCCCTTCTCCCAATTAAGTTTAATTGACTCAGGTTCTATGTCAGTATAATTGTGTTTCCCTTGGAAAATCAATATCCCTCAGTATTACAAGGGAATTGTACTGCAGTACATCATATAGGAGGAATGGTTAGGATTTATGGAGGGTATTTATAGCTAGGAATCTCCAAATCGTAAAGAAGACTGAATTCTGTATTTCAGGTTTTCGGATACAAATTCTTTCCTTCTGTTGGATTCTCTTACCTAAATATATATCACTTTGCCCTCCAAATGGTCTAGTGCTGACCAAAGTATGATGTGAAGTTAAGGGATGTTTCTGCTCCTGGAAGGGAGTTTGGACATAACTGGATGGAACTCCAAGTGGTGGTCATCAAAATATCCGCAGCCACTGGTGGGCAGCAATAAGCATCGGTGATAAGACACAGAAGGGTAGTCAGGTGCGTGGATGACAAATCCAGAGGACGGAGACAGAGTCAGAAGTCCAAGCCAGACGTCAAACTGGAGAGTCAAATTGATGTTGACAAATCTGAAGGCCAAGACAAAAAGCAAAGTCTAAATACAGAGCACACGGTCATGACCCCAGCAGGCCGAATATAATGCAGGCTAAAGGCAGTGTCCAGGAATAGCAGCTTAATAGGCCACCAGAATGGGTTTACGTTTTGTTTCCATGTCAACTGGATTTGACAGACAACGTCTTTCCACAACAACCTGCAAATGTTGGTGAATGGAGGATGTGCTAATACTTTACTTCTTGCCTTTCCTCTTTCCTCCATAGTCTATGTAGTAATATGACTGATAACTGATTTTGATAAGAAAATTTGTCAAATTTCTTGAGCCTTCCTTCCAGTTGTTTCAGTCAAATGATCCTTCCTTCAACCTTTTTTTTATCATTCTTTATTTATCCATCCTTTCTTTTGCCCTTTTTGTCCCTTGTCCTCCCTTAATTTTTTCTAGTCTTCTATTTTTCCACACTTGATCCTTCTTTCTCTTCTTCTACAAGACTTTTTTGATTCATCTTTCTTTCATTCATTTTCCTGATCTTTCCTTTCTTCTTCCTTTTCCCTCTTGACCCTTCCTTCCTTTCTACTTGTTTCTTTTCTTCCTTGCTCCTTTGATCAATCCTTTCTTCCACCATTACTCCACCCTTCCTTTTTTTTCCTTACTTCCTCCTTGGTATTTCCTTTGTTTCCCTTGAACCTTTCAATCTTTCTTTCTTACTTCCTTTTTTCTCCCTTGTTCCATTTAAACTTCCTGTCCTGCCATTTTTCCTCAGTTTATACTTTCTTTGCCCCCGTGTCCATTATTCCTCCCTTCCTTCCTCAATCCGTCGTTTACTCTTATGATCTTTCCTTCATTTATCCATTTATTCCTTTTTTAATCTTTTCTTTCTTCCCTGTGCTCTTTTTCCTTCTTTGTTCCTTTCATCAATTCTTATTCCCTACATTGATCCAGCCTTCTGTTATTTTCCTTTCCCTCCTCCGCTGATCCTTCCTTCCTTTCTTCTACCCTTGATCCATCTAAACTTCTTTCCTACTGTTCTTTTCTCACTTGATAAAGTCTCCCTTTGTCCTTCCTTTCTTTCTCTCTCCATTCACTCCATTCATCATTTCTTTGTCGCTTGATCTTTTATTCCTTCCTCAATCTTACTTCTTACTTGATCCATCCTTCCTTCATGTATTCTTCCCTTAATCTTTCTATTCTTCCTTCCTTGCGTTTTCTTTTACTTCTAAACTCCTGTGATCAATCCTTTCTTCCACCATTTATCCAACCGTTCTTTCCTTTTTCTTCCCTCCTCCCTTAGCTCTTCCTTCCTTCTTTCCTTCTACCCTTGATCCATCCAAATTTCTTTCCATCCTTTTTTTCTCCTTGATCCTTTCATCCTCTATTGATTCTTTCTTTTCCCCTTGATCTTTTCTTCCTTTATTCCTCACTTGTTCCATCCATCCTTCCTTCATTCATTTCTTCCTCCCTTAATCTTTCCTTTCTTCCTCACTTTCTCTTTTTTTCTTCTTTTTTTCTTCTTCTTCTTTTTTTCTTCTTTCTCTTTCTTGCTTTCTCTTTTTCCTTCTTTAATCCTTTTATCAATTCTTTCTCCCACCATTGATCCTCCCTTCTTTTATTTTTCTTTCCCTCCTCCCTTGATACTTCCTTCCTTTCTTCTACCCATAGTCCATCTCAACTTTTTTCCTTCAATACTTTTTAGAACCCTCTTGATCCAGTCTCCCTTTGTCCTTCTTTTATTCCTCCATAGATCCTTTCTACCTCCTTTCCTTCCTTTCTTCTTCCATTGATCCATTCTTTGCTTGATCAATTCTTCCTCCCTTCCTTAATGCTTCCTTTATTCCTCACTTGACCATTCTTTTTTCCTTCATACCTCAATCTTTACTTTCTTCTTCCCTTGCTTTCTATTTTCATTGCTCCTTGGATCAATCATTTCTTCCACCACTATCCATCCTTAGTCCATCCTTTCTTCTTTCCTTCCTTCCTCTTCTTGATCCATCAAAGCTTCTTTCCTTCCATCCTTTATTCTCCCTTGATCCATTCTCTCAGCTGTCATTCCTTTCTTCCTACATTGATACTTTCATCTACCCTCGATCCTTCCTTCCTCAATCCTTCCTTAATTCCTCACCTGATCCGACTTTCTTTTCTCCCTTCCACCCTTCCTCCCTCCCTTCCTTCCTTCCTTCCTCCCTCCCTCCCTTCCTTCCTTCCTTCCTTCCTTCCTCTGCATGCTTCTTTCTGCCCTTTCTTATTTGATTATTTCTCCTACCATTAATTCTTATTTCTTTCAGCCTAGATTTATAGAGTACAGTGTTTAGATCTTGAGTTCACTCCATTATTCTGCCCTTTGTTTCTTCAAATGATGTGCCTGAATCATATCATACACGTTATGTGTCACGGGTCATCTTGGCAGCTCTAGTGTCTAATATATATGTGTAAGTGTATATTAGAATCCTGGTATGTTGTGGGAGGTTATAGGGTTTTTGGTGTAATTCATCATCCATTGATCAGGTCATGTCGCTGCATGGATTTGTGATGTTTTCCTCGGAGATTATCTGAACATTTTGTTTCCCTGTATCTGGAATGAAACCAGAACAAAATGCTTGTCTACAGACACTCGACCTAATTTTAGCTGTGACATTTCTTTCACTTGCCCAAATGCAGAATCCTTCCTTGTCACCGCACATTAGGAAACCTTTGGTCTTCGAAATATGACGATCGATAAGGTCAAAACTCTTGGAACATTATAACACTCCGAACAACATAGAAAAAACAGGAATAAAACACTCAACGCCCCTGAAATAGTAAAGAACAACAGAGGGAGCTGCTAAATATTGGAGCTGTCACAGCAAAGAGCGTTTTATTAACAGAAGCCAAAGTCCTGCTTGTCAAAATGAAGTATTTTATTAAAGTTGCCATGTAAATAATGTATTGAGAACCAAGGACCTGGCTCCACAAAGCAGCAGAGTTGGCAAGGCCGATTTGTCACAGTTTGTCAAAGACGTCATGGAGCTTTCAGTTCCTGGCACTTTTATTTATATCTGCCATTGGAGGTGCTGCCTTCTGAAACAAAAACAGACAACTTAAGTAGCAATGCAAGATGGGGACTAATTCATCCCAAATTGGTTGGTCCAGTAAAGTGTAAATCTATTTAGATTAGACCCAGAATATTGCTAAGCACTGGATAACCTTAAAAGGGGAAGTTCAGGGAAAGTGAAAAATAAAGCAAAAAAAAAATATTCACCTGTCCCCGGTGTGCCCCACCGTGGTCCGGTCCAGCGGTACCCCAGTCCTTGTCCCAGTGGAAGTCCTTATCACATGGCCTCAGCAGCCTAAGGAAAGGAGTCGGGATGTTACACGTTTCAGCAGTCACCTGCAACAAGCACTTCCGCCAGAACAAGCCCTGGGGTGCCGCTGGACTGGACCGTGGTGGGGCACACCAGAGCACCAGGAACAGGTCTCCTGTATATCCTGGACAACCCCTTTAAGTCTATGCCTACAACTAAAGCTGGGTATACATGTCCAATAGCTGTCGTCTGTCTTGACTTTTTGTGTCTTCCGAGATAGTATTATAATTGGAGGACAAGGAGAGGTGCGATGAAATACAAACACTGACACTCATCTTCCCACATCTCCTGTGCTCCTTCACAGCATCTGGTGTGCGTTCCCAGTATCCTACAACCTCTAGTGTGATGTCATGGACCCCGGGGATGTGCTGGGCAAGCCGACATCATGGTGTCATGATATCTGCACGCCAAAAGTGACCACTGGCAGTAACCCAAATCCACTGGAATCACCAAAGAAGAGCAAATAGGACCGAAGATGCCAAAGAAAGCAAACCAGTTGCCGTGAAGGAGCCCAGGCCTCCGCTTATTATTCTCTAGGGACTGAAGAGACTCCAGTGAGTGAATCACTCCAGAGATTCATGGGTGGAAAACCCCAAAAATCTCAGGTTTGGGCAAACCTGAGATTTTTGGAAACTTCACAACAAACTGTTACAAACTGTTTTGCTCAGATCTACTCCTAACCCCATACACATAGGACTTGGCTTGACGTGCATGTGTTCTCAGTAGGGAGACGGGAGTAAGCTGCTTCGGGAAACCTATGGTGATGGATTACCTCTCCAGAGGACAAAAGGATAGGACATGTTGAAGTCCAACCATTCTTTCCTCCAATATCTGCTCTCATTGGAGAGTTGGACATCCCCATATACATTAGATAGCCAACCTCATATTTACTAGACTCCAGTAAAACAAATTGCCCCATTGCATTACTTAAAGAGATCTCCCAGGGAAAAAATAGCTAATAGCCAGTAATGTTCTAAAATGAAAAAATAAGTGACCCTCACTATTTTTCCCCCACTGTGATCTCTAGTGGTTCTGGTGATGTCTGCCCTTTCTCCAGACCAAACACATGACCATCGAGGCCAGCGTTCAGTGAGTGCTGATAGGCTAAGCTCTCAAGGTTCATTTTGCAAATATACATGAGGTTAGTGTTAGGGTGTGTAAAATAATAATAATCGAATTTGGTGGATTCTTCAAAGTCTTCACAATCTGGAGTTGTTACCCACTAGTTGTCCCATCTCTCCATAAACTGATATCCATCCTCCACCCATCCAAGGCTCATTATACACAGACTGCTTTGTGTATATTCTTACGCTGACTTTTTGTTTCCGGTTACAGGGCACTTATTGGTTAAGTTAAAGGGTCTTTGATCATTGGCCTTGGTAGGATTTTATCTATATGTAGCTATTGGTAGTGTGTAAAGCTTGGATGTAGTCCCTTTCTGCCTTGACCACCATTATCCACAATGTATTGGGACGGTTCCTGTTCATTGCATGCAGCTCTCCTTTCATTGCAAGCTTAATTTCTATCTCCTGTTCCTTCACTGACATCATTTTGACTTCCCCTTCCAATAAAGAACCTTTAAACATGGAGGTAGACCTTCTCAGCCAAAGCTACTATTCCGATTACCCAAGGAATTACACCCATGGCAAGAACTGACGGCACATAAAGGTGTAGCTGGAATGATTTCAATGATGGTTGACTTGTCTTTTGTCCTTTATCAGACCTGCTTTAGCCATAGGACATTTTAGGCTATCCGGAATAATTGCTGTTTCTGCACAATGGACATCTACACCACAACTGGGAACTGAGACAAGTAGGAAGTTACATTTGTTTAAGGTGATAGGGAAGCCATTCTTAAAAGGGATTTATTTTGTAATGGTCTTTCTTGTAGACATCTTGAATCACGTTGGTTTTGGTCAGATTTGCATTGCAAAAAATACCAGACCTGTAATAAAAACTCAAGAATACAATATATTGTTTGACCTCATATGGTCAGTGTTTGGTCTCATGCAAATGGAAAAGCCATATTCACAAAATCTATATGATGGTATGCTGTAATCCTGAGACATAGGCACTCCTTTGGCCAATGTGTGATGTAGTTGAGAAGAAAACCTCTGTACCATGGCATGCAATGAGAAGTGCCCTAATTCCTTGAGAAAAAATCTATCCTATGTCTCATTATGTAGCATATGGCGGTATACTTCCATTGGTGCTGTATTATGGATCCATATCTGGGCATGAATTTTGCTTGGATGTTCTACCATGTTATGTCACTTCTTCAGAATGCGCAAGGAACATAGTTTGGAGAATGTCCACCATTGGGAAAAACCTTGATGGAGAATTTAGATATTGATAATCTATCCTTAGGATCTATTACCAATATCAGATCAGCAAGAGTTTGACACCCAGCTGATATCGGGAGCCGCATCCACTCCATCCTTAGTGTATTAGCCATTCTTACTTATTGAGCCACTGAATGTATAGTGCTCTTGTCGGCTTCTGGCTCGGTACACTGTGCTGGTTCCAGCTGATTGGTGGAGGTGCTATGTGATGGATCACCAACATTCTGATTCTAAAGATAGGTCATCAATATTCGAATCCCAAAAACTCCCTTAATGCTAAAAGATGATTCTGCATCTAGTAACAGGTTTGATTGTTCTGGTTTAGCTCCAGTATCCTGTAGACAGGGGGGTAAGTAATAGACTATGTTCACTAAATATCACATCCATATTCAAGTATATGACAATATTATTCCATTAATATACTGAAGACAGACCACAGCTGGTGAATTACAAAGAAGACCTCTGAACAATGAGGCTCCTCCCGCAGCCGAACGCTAACATTTTCAAACAATACCCGAGGTCACTTCTATAAAGGAAATGAGGGTCATTGTGGTATGTTAATTAGGGTAATATGATATGACAGTGAGATATCTCATATGTACATAGGAATACCTACATCATTCATCAGGCCCCAATATAAGTCATCGTTTAGTGACACTTAATTATAAGACAGGGAACGTTGTCCAAGATTTCTTCTTACTGGTCTTTCGATGGCCGTGATGCGCAGCAATTATCCTGAGTAATTAGATCTAATCTTGATTAAAATGCCCTTGAGATTGCCTGCTCCTTAACTGGAAATGTTACATCATACGTCTAAAGTAAGAACAAGATTAAATAGCTGGATGTACCATTTATTTTATGACAAACAGATTCTCAATATGGTTGAAGCTACGAAGAGTAAATTGAAATGTAAACAAATTTACCAAAATTTTGTATTACTGTAAAATCTGGCTACGGCTATGCCTGGAAATACAAATGATTCATACAACATGTTGGCTCAGTGGTTACCACTTGCCTTGTTTCATTGGGATCTAGGGTTTGAATATAACTAAGGGCAACATCTACATGGAGTTTGTATGTTCTCCCCACGTTTCCATGAGTTTTCTCCAAAAAATTTATGGTTGGTTAATTTGGAACTTATTATATTTCTTTACGTGTCTGCAGAATTTGTTGGTATTAGATAAATACATTTTTGGTTTTGTTCCATCACATCTTTTGACCCTCCAAAAATGGGTTCTTCTACTATATCCACAGAGATTTCAGTCTCCAAGACAGTTGACTATAAACATCCCCAGTTCCCCTCTTCTTGGCATTCCAAAATGTTGAGAGTTCAATAGACAAGTCAATAAAGTGCTTATTTTACCAAGGTTACGAAAATTAACTTCCAGAATGCTGATACTTCATAGGAAGATCTTTGTAAGTCCTCGTCCACATTTTTAGAATTGCAGTATCTTATTTATATGGCGGTTTTGTGACTTCTTCCAACAAGTGATGTTGAACTTCCAAGGCTGAACATGTTTGTTCTCAGATGAGATAAGATACCATTAGATAAGTCTATCATGCATGTACATGGGGTGAAACAACCTTTGGCCAAATGGGCTACATGGGTACATTTAGCCTCAAGTGCCACAGACCCACTGGAAAAAACATTTCTAAGGACCCATCTTCTGGCATACTGCATCACTGTATATGGTCATATGTTCCATTTGGACTAATAGTTCTGCATTAACCCAATGGGGTCATCTTCTTTAGCCCTTGCACTGTTTGATTAAACCACATTTTGTGTTCATGCCCTTGAGATGTAAGTGAGACAGTCAGAAGACTAGGTCATCTTTCTTACCTCTAGGTTGTCCCATCAAGGCAAGCCTTTGTCCATATGCCTTGGTTAGATGCAGGGATTGTGATAGTTAGACAGTCCCATTAGGGGATTAGAAGTGGGTGGAGGAGACCAACAATTACCAACCCTTCCAGCCCAGGATAGTTGGGTAGGATGACATGCACCATCAGAAGTCACTATTTTGATTTCTATTATGGGGTCCAGTCTGCTCTGGGTAGCCTAGAAATGGTAGATAAGGATGATGGGTTTTGGGGGAACATCCTATTCTAGCCTCAATAATTCTATTCCGTGTTTGTACATTTACACCATTTTCTTCCCATTTAATACATTCATAAAGGCCATGAGAACACGTTCCTGAGCCCGGGAGTAGGTCTCTTTATTACACACGTCTGACTCACAAGTTCTGTCATTGTTTCTGAGAAATGTTCCAATAGCCAGAAAGTGGATACCAGCTGGGCCCTTGTCTCAGCTCCTTTTATGTTGCTAGGCAGAATAAAGTTTCCTTTTATCGGATTTGTACACAAGTGCTTGGCTTTTAACTCATTTGTGGCAGAAACAAACATCCAAGGTCTTACATTTTTAACCTATTGAATATTAGAATTCAGTAAATGTTGCTTTCAAGGATTTAAAGTGAACCTGTCGGGATTTCTGGTGCACTATCTCAGAGCAGGATATGATGGAGCGATAGAAAGTGATTTCTGTGGTATATAGGTTTGTATGATTTGGAGAAGATTTCCTGAAAAAAAAAAAGGAACTAAAGTCTAATGGGACTCCTAGAAGAACCAGTGAAATTTCCAATTAACCCGCCCACACAGGATGATTGACAGTGAGAGTCCTGATTACCCCGCCCACACAGGATGATTGACAGTGAGAGTCCTGATTACCCCGCCCACACAGGATGGTGGACAGTGAGAGTCCTGATTACCCCGCCTACACATAGCAATTTACAGTGAGAGTCCTAATTACCCCACCCTTACAGAATGATGGACAGTGAGTTTTGATTACCCTGCCCATACAGGATGATTGACAGTAAGAGTCCTAATTACACCACCCACACATAACAATTTACAGTGAGAGTCCTAATTACCACACCCTCACAGGATGGTGGACATTGAGAGTCCTGATTACCCCACACTCAGGATGATTGACAGTGAGAGCCCTGATTACCCTGCCCATACAGAATGACGGACAGTGAGTTTTGACTACCCTTCCCACATCAGATGATTGACAGTGAGGGTCCTGATTACCCCCCGTCAGTAAGTATTTAGGCAAAATGAAGCATTACAAGCTTCTCATTTATGTCAATGGCTTGCCCATGTAATGCAGGACAAGAAAGGTCCTCCAGACCGAGATACGCTCTTTGTCACTGGTCTCCATTCTGCTCAAGAGATGAAGAACCTGAACAGAGAACTTCTGTCTATTAACATCTATTATTATCTAATAGGTTGTATGAAAATACTACAAAGACTGACAGTGGTTAGCCCCAGAATCAAGGGAACATCCCAATCTTTTCATGGGGTCATCAACATCACCAGTTGACCTTCTCTCTTCCTACCAGTTTTTACGTTATAGAGGATTATCTGGGCTATGCTTAATGGCGAACTCAAAGTCAAAATAATTAAAAGCTGTAAGACTATAATGTTCTTGTCATGAATGTGAGCTCTGAGGTCAGTGCCATGAGTAGCGGGTGCCCTGGTAACAACATAAAATGTGCCACCAATCAATGAGACATCGTCTTCCTTCCCCCGCTTTATAGCTTTTCCTGTAGACATGACCTATTTTCATCCACTAAGTGATTGCAATTTATCTTCATCATAAAAATAAACAATTAATATATGCAATGAGTAGACGAGACAAGCCAATTATCTTAATCAAGAGTCAACTTTATCGGCTCCTAAAAGAAAGTAAACCAGCCATCAAGAGTGTCAAGTCAGGAGAGGGGACCAGTTGAGTCTATTTGGAGATATGATAATTTGATGGCTTTATATAGAACTTAATACAATGAGGTACAGTGGGTACCCCCTCCCCCCATTGATATTCTTGTGATATATCCCATTGTGAGTTGAGAACCTGATATCTAGTGTCAGTCTCAGGTAGAACAAGGATGGTGGCTATTGCCTTGGGCCATCTCACTAGTGGAACTAGTTGTTGTTATGGATTATATAGGACTGCTAGAAGTAAATCTTGGCCAAATGGACTTTTTTAAGCTTGGACAAAACTTACTTATATAGCCTTGGACTCTGTACAAGTATCCTGGAGGAAAGGGAGCCCATCTCCAAAACCATCCAGAAAGGATGTTCTGATTCTTTAGAAGATCAAGGGTTGGAATTATTTGATCCCACAAAAACTAGGCACTCTTTGATTTTCATGTGCAATTTGGACACTTGTGTTTGTGAATACATCGGGAAAAACATCATAAATGGAATATTAGGGTATAATTATTAGGGACATAATGTATGGGTGAGGATTAAACTTAGGAACACCCTTTCCAAATCAGTATTTCTTTGGTATGTTCATAGGGCAATTGACCACATGGAAGGGGAACTCACAGCAGTAGACCATGCATTTGCTATGAAGGCCCTGGAGAACTAGATGGTCCATTTTTGATTGGTCCCAGTTTCTTGACCTTTGGATGTTAAGACTCTCCACTCTAGAAATACTGCATTTTTACCAAATATGAGGTTAAAGATCTTCCCTTCTGTCCGGAATGGTGAGACTTGATCTAGGGCTCCTTCTACTCTATATACATGATGGACCTTGGTTGACAAGTTTTTGAAAGCAGTCATTTACTAGTTCAGCTTTTCACTTATATCACTGAGCTCATATCTAGGATTATATCAAAGAGGAGCAAACAGGTTCATAAGGAGCCAGATTTATAACAATTTTTCCAAAAATTTCAGGTTCAACCAAACACAACTTTATTGGGGTTTGCACATATACTAATCATTATTATACTATGGGGTCTCTTCAGTCCCCTGAGTATAATGATGTGAGGACCAAGGGAGGTGCAGAAAAATAATAAACATTCATTCTTATCCTCCTGCACCAATCCTTGGCTCCCTTGCGGCATATGGTGTTCTTTCTAGGGTGTCTTCCAGCCTCTTCCTGCCTCCTGGGTGATGTCATAAGCCCTGATCACTGCAAGGCTGTGATTGGATGTCAGTGGTCACTTTGGCACAGGCATCAACACCCCATCATATGACCAAGGTGACCTGGAGACATTGACATCACCCAGAAGGCAGAAAATGGATGGAACAACTACGGGAAAGTACATTGGACACCGCTAGGGGGCACAGGAGAGGTGAGGGAAGGTGAGTATGAGTGTTTATTCTTTTTCTGCACCCCCATTTGGCCTCCAATTATTATACTTTGGGGTCAGAACAGACCTCAGAGTAGGTTCACTTTAACTAATCTTATCTATGGTAGTATCTGGTCCTCTGATTCACTCTGACAAGAGTCCCCCCACTAAGTGTTCTAGCACTTGGACCCCCTACTATCTTCTCTCCTTGGTATTGTGGAACTTCTTGTTCCTTAACAGCCGGTGGTTTCTTTTTGCCTTTCTATCTGGATTAAAATGATAACGTTGTATTGATGATGTCCAATTATACCCCGTATGTTCTGCGCGGTATCTAAGGACGGCATAAAACAAGGAGAAGAATGTCAGCCTCTGAATCTGCTCTCAGCTGCCAAAGAAAATCATTTTGGGTTATGATGACCTTAATTATCGTAACACTCCCAAGAAACAACTCGTAACGTACTGTCAGAGCCCAGCATTGTAAATGAAGCTATTTTACTGCCGCGCTATATTCAGACTCTGCGGGGGAACCGAGACTTTAAAATACTTATTCTGAATAATCCCGGAGAATTACTGGTATTAAACACATCAGAAGATTGGACAAAAACACAGGGTTTGGGTCAGTTTTACATCAATGGTAGAGATCCAAATATAGGAGTGATGACAACACTGACTATGGGGACTGGAGGTGAAGTCAATGGAGGTAAAAGATTATTCTGCAGTTGACCCGTCGTCTTCAGGTCAATTCTTAGCGGAAATGTGCTTTTCTTTGAAGAGCTGCGATCACAAGCTTTAAGACATCGCCGATTCATCTAGAGAAATTGTAGAACCAAGTGACTCTACAGATGGGGTCAAAGTGAGAGGAACATTTTTGATCTCTAGTTGCCGAAAATTTATACAGAAAGGAATCAGACAAGTCACAATGAGAATGTGAAAGCCGCTGTTTAATATCTTATTTCTAGGCTAAGACAAGATCAATGACAGTTACAGGTCCGAAGCCTAAGGCTGCACTACTGAGGGATTCCGGTGTCACTTTTTCTTTTCTGTTTTGTCTCAACTCCATTGATTTGGACCATTAGCTTTCAAATAGTTATAGGACGGGTTTACATGAACGAAGGAGGATAGCAACATCAATTGGACCCCTTGCTTTCTGCTGAAGTCAATCGAGCACACAATCCTCCAATACATTACCGTAACTCCCAAAGATAGACAGATCCCATTATGAGTACCTCTAAATAGTGGGTGGAATCAATAAGACATGTTTACATGCCCAAGACCCTGTGATACAAACTTGTCTACTCATCCGTTTCCCTGGGACTCTCCCTGTTCTGGGGAGTTCAGCCTGTCGGGTTTTGCTGGGTATCCTTCACCTACTTACAGATTTATTCTATTTACATTGTTTATTTCGTCTGTGCTGGGTCTCCAACCCAGGTCCTTGTGTACGAGGGGCAGGCACCCAAATATTTTCAATGAGAGCTCTGACATTTTTGCAAAAGTATATCTTACAAATAATCTAAAGGTTTATGAATTCTATAATTTGGTGTAGACTGATTGGTAATTGCAACAATGCAAGAATGCACAGGGCGGTAAGTCTCAGTTCTATGAGTTCTGCTTTTACTACAGAATCTTCTCCAGGCCGCTTCCTGTAGATGATGTAAGGTTGCTGCCAACAGAATACAACATAAATTGTTTCCCCACCCCTCTGTAGAACTTGAAAGTGTGCCATTTTACATTTTTTATACTATTGTGTAGGGGGTGATTGGTGAACAGTTTTGTAACATACTTTTTTTTTACCTATTTTACTCTAAAGTTCTCCCTAGTAATGCACTTAGCATTGTCAGGTAGAGTTTGTCCATTAAACTAGGGGTCACATCAAATATCTGTATGTCTGGGTTTATACCACATAGAAAGCTATTTCTGGTGTCATATGAAGGCTATTTAGTTCTAGCCATAAAACATAGCTATCACTAGATAACAAAAACATTGGGAATGTGATTCTCATATGTAGCATCAACTGCACATAAATCTCAGAGGATCAAAGCTTTCACATGACACCAGAACCACCATCAGGTGGTATAAAACAGCCGCTGCAATAGCTATTTGAAGTACACACACACACACACACACTCACACACCTCTGGCATCTGCCTATCTGTACACACTGGAAATACAAATGTGTACGGATTTTCATCAGCTTAGTTAAGGTTACTAGGGAAAACTTTAGAATCGGTTTTCTTCAAGAAGAAGTAAAATAGGTTAATAAAATATATTAAAAATGTTCATTAAACAGCCCCCTACACAATAGAAATAAAAAGTTAAAGGCCAAACAAAACATTTCTTTATCATAGGCATGATATCTACAACACAATTTTATAACAGGGCAGGCTTAGATACAGGGATTAACCTCTTTGAATATTATTAAACCTTTAATTAATTCACTAACCAAATTATTGTTGGATAAGAGGTCAGCAGAGAGAGAAGAACCATAGTGCAGCTGCACCTAGTAACATCTCTGATTGGAGTCATTGGCTTCCTTTTTTCTTCTCTATCCAGCCCAGACCACCATGAAGACGTCCTCCAGCCACAATTTATCTCTACGCACAAACTTCTTCCTGCTGCTACCTCCAATGCCCTTTTCAGTGTCTCTGCCCAGACCTAGTGCCCTCTTCGGTGCTCCACAAAATAATAATGCCCGCATTGTGCTTCCCACAAAATTGTAATGCCTCTGTGCCGTATAGTAATAGTCTCATCCCTTGACCTTTTCTGTAATTGGTGTTGTTCACTTCCTCTTTTCTTTTCTATCTTGTCCAGACCACTGTGTAGACTTCTTACAGCCACAACTGATTTGTACACACAAACCCCTCATACTACTGTAACCCCAAATGCCCCCACAGTGTTTCTACATAGTACTAGTGACCCCTTTGATGCTCCATAAAGTAATAGCACCTCTACTCTTCCCACCACCAAATAATAATGCCACTCTTGTACCCCATAGTAAGATTCCTCCCTTGATGTCTTCTCTAATTGGAGACATTCACTTCCCCTTTTCTTCTCTATTGGCCCAGACCACAATAAAGACTTCTTCCAGTTGCATCTCATTCTTACACACAAACATTTCTTATTGCTGTGACCCCCAAATGCTCCTCGCAGTGTCCCTTGATAGTATGGTACTAATGCCCTTTTTGTGCTCCACAATGTAATAATGCCCCTCACACAGAAGTAATTCCCCCATTGTGCCCACATTAATAGAGAATACCCCCTTTGTGCCTCCACAAAATGATAGCTGTCCTTTTATGCTCCTACAGAGTAAAAATCCCCCCAGTGTGTCCCCTATAAAGTAATAAAGCCCTGCTTTGTGCCCCACAATGATAGTGCCGCAGTCCCACTCCAAGCACATACCGATAGGGGTTCTTATAACATTGGCTTCCGTGTGTTTGTAGAAAATGAGATTGTGGGGCCATCAATCTCTGTAAATAATGGCCTTGCCTTTACATTACCCTCATTTTATGGTCAAAACACTAAAAAAATTAGATTCACTAACCAGCAATAATCACCTGAATTATCACAATCTGACAGGGAAAGCAAGGAGAGAGAAAGGGTTATAACCTGCGGCCACACGATCGGGCGTTCCACTGGAGCCATCACTTACAGAATTGAGCGGACTATTCACAGCCAAGACCATATTATATTACTGGTAAATAATGTTCTCTAAAGGCCTCATCACCAAGTCACTTAAAATAATACATTGATTTTCCATATAGTATTCTATGGTCTTTATGGACATTTTATGTCGGCTATCGATTGATTTCAAGCAAGATGGCGGGCGGGATGCGTTACGAGAGGGGCAGTACCGCTACCAAACCTATTACTTTAATTGCAATTAGGTTAAGTGCTGTGTTTCCAGAGCTCCATCCAAAGGAGTTTTCCAAGGACGCTTGTGTAAGAAGCCTCATATATGTGCTTTATGTCTCTGTACATTGTCATCTAAGAATTTGTTTATATTCTGAACGTTCTTCCATTGTTCAATGTAACACAGAATCAGACAATAGATGAACCGATAGATATATATGAGATAGATAGATAGATAGATAGATAGATAGATAGATAGATAGATATGAGATAGATAGATAGATAGATAGATATGAGATAGATAGATAGACAGATAGATAGATAGATAGATAGATAGATAGATAGATACATAGATAGATAGATAATGCAAAAAATGGACAACACTCCAGAGTTATAAATCAAATGGGTGAAGATTTATTCCAATACAACGTTTCGGTCCTAAAGCTACAGGGCCTTTCTCAAGCTTTAGGGCTGAAACTTTGCATTGGAATAAATCTTCACCCATTTGATTTATAACTCTGGAGTGTTGTCCATTGTTTGCATTACTTACTTGGGATCATATGCCGAAACTCTAGGATTTGCACCCATCAGCCGAGTCAGGTTATTTTTTGGTACTGCTCTGTACTTGGAATTTGTAGATAGATAGATAGATAGATAGATATGAGATAGATAGACTATTTCCATTGATGATCTCTCATTCAGCATAAACAACTATTTCTACAGCACCTGAGAAAGAAAAGAAAAATCCAACATGGCAGAGTAATTTTTTGATAGATTTCTGCAATGATTTGACATTACTTATACTAATTTGTGTCACAAATAGGCATGGATGGTTCACAAAAAATGTTCTAAATCGTGATCATTGACCATCCAGAATCTCTAGTTCATGGCCCAAAATAGATTGATAGGTAGATATATAGATATAAGATAGATAGATGGATAGATAGATAGATATGAGATAGATATGAGATAGATAGATAGATAGATAGATAGATAGATAGATAGATAGATAGATAGATACAGTCATATGAAAAAGTTTGGGCACCCCTATTAATCTTAATCATTTTTAGTTCTAAATATTTGGGTGTTTGCAACAGCCATTTCAATTTGATATATCTAATAACTGATGGACAGTAATATTTCAGGATTGAAATGAGGTTTATTGTACTAACAGAAAATGTGCAATATGCATTAAACCAAAATTTGACCGTTGCAAAAATTTGGGTACCCTTATCATTTTATTGATTTGAATACTCCTAACTACTTTTTACTGACTTACTGAAGCACAAAATTGAACTTCATAGCCAGGTGTATCCAATCATGAGAAAAGGTATTTAAGGTGGCCAATTGCAAGTTGTTCTCCTATTTGAATCTCCTCTGAAGAGTGGCATCATGGGCTCCTCAAAACAACTCTCAAATGATCTGAAAACAAAGATTGTTCAACATAGTTGTTCAGGGGAAGTAAACAAAAAGTTGTCTCAGACATTTAACCTGTCAGTTTCCACTGTGAGGAACATAGTAAGGAAATGGAAGACCACAGGGACAGTTCTTGTTAAGCCCAGAAGTGGCAGGCCAAGAAAAATATCAGAAAGGCAGAGAAGAAGAATGGTGAGAACAGTCAAGGACAATCCACAGACCACCTCCAAAGAGCTGCAGCATCATCTTGCTGCAGATGGTGTCACTGTGCATCGGTCAACAATACAGCACACTTTGCACAAGGAGAAGCTGTATGGGAGAGTGATGCGAAAGAAGCCGTTTCTGAAAGCACGCCACAAACAGAGTCACCTGAGGTATGCAAAATCACATTTGGACAAGCCAACTTCATTTTGGAAGAAGGTCCTGTGGACGGATGAAACAAAGATTGAGTTGTTTGGTCATACAAAAAGGCGTTATGCATGGCGTCCAAAAAACACAGCATTCCAAGAAAAACACTTGCTACCCACTGTAAAATTTGGTGGAGGTTCCATCATGCTTTGGGGCTGTGTGGTCAATGCCGGCACCGGGAATCTTGTTAAAGTTGAGGGTCGCATGGATTCAACTCAGTATCAGCAGATTCTTGAGAATAATGTACAAGAATCAGTGACGAATTTGAAGTTACGCCGGGGATGGATATTTCAGCAAGACAATGATCCAAAACATAGCTCCAAATCTACTCAGGCATTCATGCAGAGGAACAATTACAATGTTCTGGAATGGCCATCCCAGTCCCCAGACCTGAATATCATTGAACATCTGTGGGATAATTTGAAGCGGGCTGTCCATGCTCGGCGACCATCAAACTTAACTGAACTGGAATTGTGTTGTAAAGAGGAATGGTCAAAAATACCTTCATCCAGGATCCAGGAACTCATTAAAAGCTACAAGAAGCGACTAGAGGCTGTTATTTTTGCAAAAGGAGGATCTACTAAATATTAATGTCACTTTTCTGTTGAGGTGCCCATACTTTTGCATCGGTCAAATTTTGGTTTAATGCATATTGCACATTTTCTGTTAGTACAATAAACCTCATTTCAATCCTGAAATATTACTGTGTCCATCAGTTATTAGATATATCAAACTGAAATGGCTGTTGCAAACACCCAAATATTTAGAACTAAAAATGATTAAGATTAATAGGGGTGCCCAAACTTTTTCATATGACTGTATGAGATAGATAGATATGAAATAGATAGATAGATATGAGATAGATAGATAGATAGATAGATAGATATGAGATAGATAGATATGAAATAGATAGATAGATATGAGATAGATAGATAGATAGATAGATAGATAGATAGATAGATAGATAGATATGAAATAGATATGAGATAGATAGATGGATAGATAGATAGATATGAGATAGATAGATATGAGATAGATAGATATGAGATAGATAGATATGAGATAGATAGATAGACAGATAGATAGATAGATATGAGATAGATAGAAAGATAGATATGATATAGATAGATAGATATGAGATAGATAGATATGAGATAGATAGATAGATATAGGATAGATAGATAGATAGATAGATAGATAGACAGATAGATAGATAGATAGATAGATAGATAGATAGATAGATATGGGATAGATATGAGATAGATAGATAGATAGATAGATAGATATGAAATAGATATGAGATAGATAGATAGATAGATAGATAGATAGATATGGGATAGATATGAGATAGATAGATAGATAGATATGAGATAGATAGATAGATAGATATGAGATAGATAGATAGATAGATAGATATGAGATATATAGATAGATAGATAGATATGAGATAGATAGATAGATAGATAGATAGATAGATAGATAGATATGAGATAGATAGATAGATAGATAGATAGATAGATAGATAGATAGATATGAGATAGGAGATAAATATGTTTATTTGATCTATTTTTCCCACTTGCTATTGTTTTTCTAATTTTTCACTCACTTTCCATTTCTCACTTGCTGCCTCTTGACAACTGAAATGCACAGGGCAATTAGGTATTCATTATTTATAGCAACTTAGTAATTACTAGCTACTGTGGAAGAAACACATAGCAATGAATTAAGAGAAAAAAACTACAACAAACAGTGCATGAAAAAGGCAGACAGATATTGTACTTAGATTAGATAGATGATAGATAGATATGAGATAGATAGATATGAGATAGATAGATAGATAGATAGATAGATATATAGATAGATATGAGATAGATATATAGATAGATAGATAGATAGATAGATATGAGATAGATAGATAGATAGATAGATAGATATGAGATAGATAGATAGATAGGAGATAGATAGATATGAGATAGATAGATAGATAGATAGATATGAGATAGATATATAGATAGATAGATAGATAGATATGAGATAGATAGATAGATAGGAGATAGATAGATAGATAGATATGAGATAGATATATAGATAGATAGATATATAGATAGATAGATAGATAGATAGATAGAAATCTTCTTGTGTGGTACCAGTTCCAAAGAAACCTCACCCTATGGACCTCAACGACTACAGACCTGTAGCACTGACATCCCACTTGATGAAGATCTTAGAGAGATTGGTTCTCACACATCTTCGCCCTCTAGTGAGCCCCGCTATGGACCCTCTCCAGTTTGCTTATCGACCGGGCATTGGGGTAGATGATGCCATCATCCACCTTCTGCACAGGGCTCTGTCTCACCTGGAAAAACCAGGGAACACAGTGAGAATAATGTTCTTTGATTTCTCCAGTGCTTTTAACACCATACAGCCCAGGTTACTGAGAGACAAGCTGGGCCTTGCTGGAGTGGACCACCACCTCTCCAACTGGATCCTAGACTACCTCACAAATCGACCTCAATACGTGAGAGCCCAAGACTGTGTGTCAGGTACCGTGATCTGTAATACGGGGGCACCTCAGGGTACGGTTTTCGCCCCTTTCCTCTTCACACTGTACACTGCAGATTTTAGGTGCTCTCATCCAGCTGCTACCTACAGAAGTATTCTGACGACTCTGCAATAGTAGGTCTCATCACAGACGATGATGACAGGGAGTACAGAGAACTGAACCGGGATTTTGTGGACTGGTGCCACCGGAACCACCTGAAGATTAACGCGGGGAAGACCGAGGAGATGGTGGTGGACTTCCGTAAAGGCAGATGCCCTCCAAAACCAGTGGACATCCTGGGGACGGGCATCGAAATTGTGAACACCTATAAGTACCTGGGTTTGCTCCTTAATAATAAGCTGGACTGGGCAGATCATAT
>CAMRHE010001061.1:0-47500 GCA_947044405.1 Leptodactylus fallax | reverse complement strand
ATAGATATGAGATAGATAGATAGATATGAGATAGATAGATATGAGATAGATATGAGATAGATAGATATGAGATAGATAGATATGAGATAGATAGATAGATATGAGATAGATAGATATGAGATAGATAGATATGAGATAGATATATAGATATGAGATAGATATTAGATAGATATGAGATAGATAGATAGCTAGATAGATATGAGATATATAGATAGATAGATAGATAGATATGAGATAGATAGATATGAGATAGATAGATAGATATGAGATACATAAATAGATGGCTAGATAGATATGAGATAGATAGATAGATAGATATGAGATAGATAGATAGATATGAGGTAGATATGAGATAGATAGATAGATAGATATGAGATAGATAGATAGATAGATATGAGATAGATAGATAGATAGATAGATATGAGATAGATAGATATGAGATAGATAGATAGATAGATATGAGATAGATAGATAGATAGATAGATAGATAGATAGATAGATAGATATGAGATAGATAGATATGAGATAGATATGAGATAGATAGATAGATAGATAGATAGATAGATAAATTTTATGGGTGACTGATCACAATGGATAATTTTGAAGTTATAATTTCAGGGGTGTTGTACACATGGCGCACATGTGATAATTACGCCGTTCCCTTCTAACCTAACATTTCTTACACTTTTTCACTTCATTTAGCAGGATCCCCTTAATAACATTACAGTTCAGAAAGGGTTGGATCAATGCGTCTAATGAGATCTGGATGGATGTGGAGGTATATTAAGTCTTCCGCTGTAACGCTCAGCTCGTGCCACCATGATGAACTGTTTCCCCTTAAGGTTCAGGGTTAACTGAGGGCAATACAATATTTTATAGCCCCTTTGGCTAATCTTTCTGCATATGCCTCTGCCGGAAACTCAATTACATCTGTCAACAATAGAAAATTCCAGACTTTACCAGTATACAAAATATTGGTTTAAAGGAATTGCACGGCATTATTCAGTCTGTATAATGCTATGTGTGTAAGTGCATAGCACGTTCCTTCCTTATATCTTCACTCCCCATACAATCTCTAAAAATATACTATTTATTTTTCTATTTTGGCTGGTGGGTGCAGCCTGACAAAAATGTTGTGTTCATTCCTGTGGTTGGAAATGTATCTGGAATCTCAGATATACAGAACAATGGATTTCCATATCTTGAACTAAGAAGCCTGAAAGAGTTCTGGTCTACATCAAGGTTCTAGATCAGCCATGGGACTGCAAAAAAGCTTTCTCCGGCGTCCACAGATATATTCCCCAGTTACCCCATTGAATTCATTGTCTAGTTGTTCTTAAATGGTGTCTGTCACCAAAGCCAGCCCATCGACCCAACCCTAACCTATCTATAGTGGGTCTGGGTCGATGGGTTGGTTTTGGTGACAGACACCTTTTTAGAACAACTAGACAATGAATTTCATGGGGTAGCTGGGCCATAAATCTGTAGGGTCAGAGAAACATTTTTTGCAGTCCATGGCTGATATCTAGAATCCTGATGTAGATCATGAATGTTTCAGGTTTGTTACTTCAAGATATGGAAATCTTAAAGGTAAGTAGAGAAAACGTGCCGGATGAAATCCAATATGTCAACATCTGTCGGGGAATCGTTGGTTACCCCATTCCCCCAACAAATACATTAGTCAACAAGTTCCATCGAAATTGGTGGGTTTGCCTGAGTTTTCTCTTATGCATATGGGGTCATGAGGCCTGAAAGAGGACAACTGTAAAATGATGGTGTAGTGGGACTCAAAAAGCCTCATTAGGAAAGGCCCTTTAATGGCCCAAATATCCATCTAAACATGAGTCTTCTCAACCTCTCTAAGCCATACTTCAAAGATACTCTAGGGCTGTTTTTACCCCATTTACCCTAACTAGCTGAAGCCATGAAGACAACCCATGTGCCCAAAGTCATATGATTGAGAGTGATAACCCCTGGTGGGGACCCTTATCTATGAACCAGAGTGCTCTGGGATACTCAAGCTCTCCATTTTACATGGCTACCATGTATCACTACATGTACCCTACTGTGGGAGAAATATCAGTGATGTCAAGGGCCGGAGCCGTGGTGATCAGCCGATTCCTGCAATGGCTCATGGAATTGTCTGCGATTCAGCAGGGAGGTCTCCATCAAAACACCCATAAACTTTTTTTTTACCCCCCTTTCTCCATCTACAGCACCTACTTCTAAGAACCCGCCACATAAAGTTGTCTTAAACTACTAAATGTCTACAGAGTGGTGGAATTTCTTTTCACTTTGACACACTCTCTCAGATTCAGGTACTGTACTTGCATCTTAGGTTACGTCTTGCCCGCTTGTTCTAGACCTCTTGTTACTTTTCATCCATGGAGTTACTGATTTATTACCCATATAACCCAATCCTACCAAACAAGGTATCCTCGGTGTGTGCACCTTAAAGCATTGTGCTTCGTTCCCCCCACATAAAGTAGCTTTGTTGATAAATGTGGCCCCCATCTTTATAATATGGAATGTCAACCCTGAAGAATTTTTGTTTTTTTCCGAACAATTAAGATTTTTTTTTCTTTTGGTCACTTTTTGCCATGTTGATATAGTTATGGGTCAGACCATGAATCTACGAGGACTTCACCGATTCTCAGAATCAATTTGCAGCTCTTACCCTGTTAACATATTTGCAGGCATAAAACACAAATGATTTTTTTGTTTTCCATTTGCCTCCTGCATGTTCAATTACCATCAAGTCAGTTTTCATAAAATATTGATTTAATAACATCAAATTAATTACAGTAGTTCTGTTAAATGCCATGGAATTGATGGATATTTGTAATATCCCCCCCCTATCTAGCAGGCGGAGGTTCTCTACAACCTAATAGTCTCATTGACCCTTCCGCACCTCCCGTAGCCTCTGCTCAAAAGAAGAATAAAAATGATGCCACTGAGAAATCACAAGGTTCACGTTCTTCACTCTCAGATGATCCCTATTAGATTGGATACAAGTGAGTTATGATATAAAACACCACAGGGGAAAAAAATATTAAAAAAATTGTAAAAAATTGTAAGCTGTTAAATTAATTGGTATAAGTTGTCAACCCTACTTGTAGCTTAGAGCCATAATGAATTGGAGATGTTTTTGTACGAGCCATACCGGTGAAATCCATTTTCCACTAGGAAATGAGAAAGATTTCACCTCAGTTGATGAGTTAATTAAAGAAAACGCTGTAAAGTCTAATAAGCTACGGCTTTAAAGGGAAAACTGAATTAAAAAAAAAAAATTGAGCCAATTTTTTTTTTCAGTTTACTAAGCAGAATCTAAAAATATTCAGATTGGTGTCAAACAACTTAAGTATATGAGAGTCAGGTGACAATCTAAAGGGCCCCACAAACCGTCTTGTCACTTTGTTATAGTTTAAAAACTTCCACAAAAATTTTAAAATTCTGTTCAAATTGAACACAAGACAGAGATCAGCAAAACCATCTTCAGGGATCCATGGTGATAAAGGTGAGAGAGAGGTGGGGAAGGTCTTACATAACCCCTGTGAATTCTAACATCACAAGTTTGCACTTTTGGTCTTTCTATGTAAAGCTGTTGTTTTCATGGATCATTGACTGCAGCTTCTTCAGCATCTCAGAATTTCCTCGCACACAGGCATGCGGACCCTATACACTGGCACACATAGTCCCTATATGCTTGCTCTTGGACCCATGGTGAGCCACTGTATCGTGCCAGTATGGGACATTGTAGTTTTCCCTAAAACAATAACCTTAGAGGTGAATTCATTGTCACAGAATTTATTACAAAAATATTTGTGGGCCATCATAGAAATCATGCAGTATAGGAGATATGTACAGATCGGTACTACATGGATCCGTAGTATGGCTGGGTGGATGGAGCCTTAAGGAAGTCTTCCATATTCTAAATCTATACTTGTTCAAAACTGATGTTTTCAACCAAAACTTGTGACATTTAATAGTAAATGATCACTTTAGCCAACCAAAAACAGATCATTTACAAAGATAATCTAAATGTTTGGTTTCTGAAAGAACATCCCTAGAACATGTCCTCAACCCAGAGTCATTGTACAGGTAGGACCAGATAGAATGGTGGAAAAAGCCAACGTGGACCAAACTGTAAACGATCATTCACCGGACGATCATCTGCTCAACAAGGAATCAACCACCAACCTCTATCTCATGTACATGGCCTCCTTTACCCTCCACTGATTTAGGACATCCCATATTTTCCCCTACAGACATTTCGCCATGAAAGTTATGCTTTAGTTTAGTTAACCAGGCCATAACCCATCTCATCCACCAATATTTTGATAACCAGTATAAATATACATAATGTCCCATTCCAGGCGTCTGTCCTATCATTCGCTCTGTGGAGCTCTAGATAATAAAAAACTGTCAAAGATCAAATTCTCATAAACTCAAAAAATACTCACTTTTGAGTCCCCTTCACCAGTCCAACCAAGACTTAACTCCACCTTCGAGTTTCTAGAAATGTGGAAATTAACTAGATGTAGCCATGAAATGTGTATGAGATCTAAAGGGCTTTCTGGATTTACTGGAAAACCCACTGGTGACTGGGGAAGGTCTAAAATAAAAAAAAATATTCAGCTATACCCTGTGCCTTGTTCGGGTGGCTCAACCTTAGTATCAGCGTGTTGTGATTGTACATGTAATTGCTGAGGCCAGTGACTGAACACAGCGGTTGTAGGAGCCCAGCCAGAACCAGCATTGAAGGTAATAAGGGATGTGCTGGCTTATTGGAGAGCTGGGGGTAGGTGAGTACGGGAGCCATACTACTTCTAGCCTAACCAGAACCAGCAGTGGAGGGAATGGGGAGGCATGCCGATCTAATGGAGAGCTCGGAGTAGGTGAGAATGGGGTGAGAAGGTAATAGGGGACGTGCTGGATTATTGGAGAGCTGGGGTTAGGTGAGTAAGGGAGCCATAATACTTATAGCCCAACCAGAACCAGGAGTGGAGGGAATGGGAGGAACGCCGATCTAATGGAGAGCTCGGAGTAGGTGAGTACAGGAGCCATACTACTTCTAGCCCAGCTAGAATTAGCAGTGGAGGGAATAAGAGTTACGTCAGCCTATTGAAGAGTTGGTAGTAGGTGAGTACGGGAGCCATACTACTTCTAGCCCAGCCAGAACTAGCAGTGGGGGAAATAGGAGATGTACCAGCCTATTGGAGAGTTGGTGGTAGGTGAGTACAGGAGCCATACTACTTCTAGCCCAGCCAGAACTAGCACTGGAGGGAATGGGGGACACGCTGATCTAATGGAGAGCTGGGTGTAGGTGAGTAGGGGAGCCATACTACTTATAGCCCAGCCAGAACCAGCAGTGGATGGAATAGGTGATGTGCCAGCCTATTAGAGAGTTGGTAATAGGTGAGTATGGGAGCATTGAAAGTAATAGGAGATGTGCTGGATTATTGGAAAAATGGGGATAGGTGAGTACGAGAGCCATACTACTTCTAGCCCAGCTAGAACTAGCAGTGGAGGGAATGGGGGACACGCCAATCTATTGGAGAGTTGGTAGTAGGTGAGTACAGGAGCCTTACTACTTCTAGCCCAACCAGAACCCGCAGCGGAGGGAATGGGGGACACGCCGATCTAATGGAGAGCTGGGGACAGGTGAGTGTAAGTTATTTTTTTATTTTACATCCTCCCTGGCCACCAGTTGTTTTTTTCGGTTAGACTGGAAAAACCCTTTAAATCTTACACACGGTTTCCTCCAACTCATGAAAGTATTTAACTGCCGCATTAAGTTGATTTCCACATTCCTAGAAACTCGAGAAGTGGAATTACTTAAATCCGCCATCAAAACCAAATTGCGATTAGTTTGACCCTTCCATCTCAGAGCCGCATCCTCAGCTCTCTACCTCACAATAAACATTTCCAGATACATTAAAATCCGCAGTGTAACGGCTTCTCGCCTTTGATGCTATATAGCTCTATACAATTTCCTCCTTACACCACAGATTGCTAATTCGGTCAAAGACAGCTTTACTCTATTATATTTTTAAATCGACAATTAAGATAGGGCGATTGCGGCTCATTTACATACAGTAATTACCGACGCCTTCACAAAGCTCATTGTTTAAGCATTTCTATTGCTTAACCCATTCAAAGGACCCATGAATTGGAAGGCATCAAAAAGCCTCACAGACGGAAGCCTGTTCATAGGGCCTCCGAAAAAGTTGCTAATTAATTTTTTTTTTTTTTTTATGATACCTTTTATACATCAATTTTTTTTTTTTTTAGGAAGTTGAAACAGCAAAGAAAACTTTTTGGCTTTCATACGCCATATGCCATCAATTACAAAAACTTGATGGAATTTTTGTAAAACTTAACAAAAAAATATATAAGCAATTTTGTAAGAACAGATTGTTATTCATAATACAATGGGTTTAACCACAAGGCCGAGAGATGAAATGAGGCTATGGGGGATGGGGGCGGAGGGGATTCTTGGAGACTGTAATAACTCTCTCGGGTTCTTCTATTTCTAAAAATCGTACGGATGAAAAATTTTTGCTGCGGAAATTACAGTAGGGAATAGGATTTTTTTAAAAAGTCATTATTTTTTAGCAGGGAAATTGTGTATTCAACGTTTAAGAGATGAGACAAGAAAGAAAAAAAAATTTATATAGATACATTTGCATTTCAGAATTTTATCCATGTTTTATTGGTATGCAAACTATATTTCAATTTATTCTTTTTTTTTGTTTTGTCCTAAATTTTTGTTTATTTTTGAAAGTTATTTTATTTATTCTGTCATAGTTTTATAGTTGCATTAATGTTTTCCATTTTGTTGTCTTTGGATGCTTCATATTGGAGAAATACGTCCTTCTTGTGTTATCTGTATGGAGAGCGCAATACTTGGTGTGTGCTGTTTTTGTCAGCATGGTATTCTCCATCTCCTAGCACCCGAGTCCTGGAAAGGGTATCAGAGTAGAGTAGTGGTGAATGCATTGTGGTGGTAGTGGAGGAAGAGAGAAGATCAGATCTACAGAGCTCCCCAAGAAGTTATTAGACCTTAGAAAGCAGATCACAAGGCCGGTACTACAGATACAGAGGCCAACAAATGCTCATAGCCAATGATCAGGAGAACCTGAAGGAGGTTGGGTCAGATTCAGACTGGGTCCTGAGACAAACTCTTGCAGTCATGGAAGACACCATCTTTTTCTGACCTGGTAGGAAGGTTAAAGTTTCAGGAACCAGAGGTAGCTCAGTCGTTGTGTTAGTATCTGAGGAGTGACCAAGTCCACTTAGTCAAGTTCTAATGTTTTGTACTGTTGAAAAAACAAAGACTGTGCTGCAAAGCCAAGGCAGCGGAGTTAACCAGTTGCAGTATATTTGTTGCAGGTGTCTTCCTAGGTTTGTTAAAAGAGTATCAAAGTAAATAGTTAAGTTTCCTCGAAGTCTGTTGTAAACACAAACACTACATTATAGCATATCCATAGAAAATATTATAAATGTGCCCATAGACTGAGTCAGATTTCAGGAACAGATGGCGCACAACCCTTTTCCTCCAGAGACCAAAGAGCGGCATTCAGAGCCTTATCTGTGTATATAGTGTATAATGCTAATGGTCCATCATGCCAGAAGTACTATAAAGCCTTATCTGTGTATATAGTATATATTGCTGATGGTCCATCATGCCAAAAGTACTATAAAGCCGCTCTGTGTATATAGTGTATAATGCTGATGGTCCGCCATGCCAGAAGTACTATAAAGCCTTATCTGTGTATATAGTATATAATGCTGATGTCCATCATGCCAGAAGTACTATAAAGTTTTATCTGTGTCTATAGTGAATAATGCTGATGGTCCGCCATGCCAGAAGTACTATAAAGCCTTATCTGTGTATATAGTGTATAATGCTGATGGTCCATCATGCCAGAAGTACTATAAAGCCTTATCTGTGTATATAGTGTATAATGCTGATGGTCCGCCATGCCAGAAGTACTATAAAGCCTTATCTGTGTATATAGTGTATAATGCTGATGGTCCATCATGCCAGAAGTACTATAAAGCCTTATCTGTGTATATAGTATATATTGCTGATGGTCCATCATGCCAAAAGTACTATAAAGCCGCTCTGTGTATATAGTGTATAATGCTAATGTCCATCATGCCAGAAGTACTATAAAGCCTTATCTGTGTATATAGTGTATAATGCTGATGGACCATTCCATAAGTACTATAAAGTCTTATCTGTGTATATAGTGTATAATGCTGATGGTCCGCCATGCCAGAAGTACTATAAAGTCTTATCTGTGTCTATAGTGTATAATGCTGATGGTCCGCCATGCCAGAAGTACTATAAAGTGTTATCTGTGTCTATAGTGTATAATGCTGATGGTCCGCCATGCCAGAAGTACTATAAAGTCTTATCTGTGTCTATAGTGTATAATGCTGATGGTCCGCCATGCCAGAAGTACTATAAAGTCTTATCTGTGTATATAGTGTATAATGCTGATGGTCCGCCATGCCAGAAGTACTATAAAGTCTTATCTGTGTCTATAGTGTATAATGCTGATGGTCCGCCATGCCAGAAGTACTATAAAGTCTTATCTGTGTATATAGTGTATAATGCTGATGGTCTGCCATGCCAGAAGTACTATAAAGTCTTATCTGTGTCTATAGTGTATAATGCTGATGGTCCGCCATGCCAGAAGTACTATAAAGTCTTATCTGTGTATATAGTGTATAATGCTGATGTCCACCATGCCAGAAGTACTATAAAGTCTTATCTGTGTATATAGTGTATAATGCTGATGGTCCATCATGCCAGAAGTACTATAAAGTCTTATCTGTGTATATAGTGCATAATGCTAATGGTCCATCATGCCAGAAGTACTATAAAGTCTTATCTGTGTATATAGTGTATAATGCTAATGGTCCATCATGCCAGTAGTACTATAAAGCCTTATCTGTGTATATAGTGTATAATGCTGATGGACCATGCCAGAAGTACTATAAAGCCTTATCTGTGTATATAGTGTATAATGCTGATGGACCATGCCAGAAGTACTATAAAGCCTTATCTGTGTATATAGTGTATAATGCTGATGGTCCATCATGCCAGAAGTACTATAAAGTCTTATCTGTGTATATAGTGCATAATGCTAATGGTCCATCATGCCAGAAGTACTATAAAGTCTTATCTGTGTATATAGTGCATAATGCTAATGGTCCATCATGCCAGTAGTACTATAAAGCCTTATCTGTGTATATAGTGTATAATGCTGATGTCCATCATGCCAGTAGTACTATAAAGTCTTATCTGTGTATATAGTATATAATGCTGATGGACCATTCCATAAGTACTATAAAGTCTTATCTGTGTATATAGTGTATAATGCTGATGGTCCATCATGCCAGAAGTACTATAAAGCCTTATCTGTGTATATAGTGTATAATGCTGATGGTCCATCATGCCAGAAGTACTATAAAGTCTTATCTGTGTATATAGTGCATAATGCTAATGGTCCATCATGCCAGAAGTACTATAAAGTCTTATCTGTGTATATAGTGTATAATGCTGATGTCCATCATGCCAGTAGTACTATAAAGTCTTATCTGTGTATATAGTATATAATGCTGATGGACCATTCCATAAGTACTATAAAGTCTTATCTGTGTATATAGTGTATAATGCTGATGGTCCATCATGCCAGAAGTACTATAAAGCCTTATCTGTGTATATAGTATATATTGCTGATGGTCCATCATGCCAGAAGTACTATAAAGCCTTATCTGTGTATATAGTGTATAATGCTGATGTCCATCATGCCAGTAGTACTATAAAGCCTTATCTGTGTATATAGTGTATAATGCTGATGTCCATCATGCCAGTAGTACTATAAAGCCTTATCTGTGTATATAGTGCATAATGCTGATGGTCCGCCATGCCAGAAGTACTATAAAGTCTTATCTGTGTATATAGTGTATAATGCTGATGTCCATCATGCCAGTAGTACTATAAAGTCTTATCTGTGTATATAGTGCATAATGCTGATGGTCCGCCATGCCAGAAGTACTATAAAGTCTTATCTGTGTATATAGTGTATAATGCTGATGTCCATCATGCCAGTAGTACTATAAAGCCTTATCTGTGTATATAGTGTATAATGCTGATGGTCCACCATGCCAGAAGTACTATAAAGTCTTATCTGTGTATATAGTGTATAATGCTGATGGACCATTCCATAAGTACTATAAAGCCTTATCTGTGTATATAGTATATATTGCTGCTGTCCATCATGCCAGAAGTACTATAAAGTCTTATCTGTGTATATAGTGTATAATGCTATAAAGCCTTATCTGTGTATATAGTGTATAATGCTGATGGTCCGCCATGCCAGAAGTACTATAAAGCCTTATCTGTGTATATAGTATATAATGCTGATGTCCATCATGCCAGAAGTACTATAAAGCCTTATCTGTGTATATAGTGTATAATGCTGATGTCCATCATGCCAGTAGTACTATAAAGCCTTATCTGTGTATATAGTGTATAATGCTGATGTCCATCATGCCAGTAGTACTATAAAGCCTTATCTGTGTATATAGTGCATAATGCTGATGGTCCGCCATGCCAGAAGTACTATAAAGTCTTATCTGTGTATATAGTGTATAATGCTGATGTCCATCATGCCAGTAGTACTATAAAGTCTTATCTGTGTATATAGTGCATAATGCTGATGGTCCGCCATGCCAGAAGTACTATAAAGTCTTATCTGTGTATATAGTGTATAATGCTGATGTCCATCATGCCAGTAGTACTATAAAGCCTTATCTGTGTATATAGTGTATAATGCTGATGGTCCACCATGCCAGAAGTACTATAAAGTCTTATCTGTGTATATAGTGTATAATGCTGATGGACCATTCCATAAGTACTATAAAGCCTTATCTGTGTATATAGTATATATTGCTGCTGTCCATCATGCCAGAAGTACTATAAAGTCTTATCTGTGTATATAGTGTATAATGCTATAAAGCCTTATCTGTGTATATAGTGTATAATGCTGATGGTCCGCCATGCCAGAAGTACTATAAAGTCTTATCTGTGTATATAGTGTATAATGCTGATGTCCATCATGCCAGTAGTACTATAAAGTCTTATCTGTGTATATAGTGTATAATGCTGATGGTCCGCCATGCCAGAAGTACTATAAAGCCTTATCTGTGTATATAGTATATAATGCTAATGGTCCATCATGCCAGTAGTACTATAAAGCCTTATCTGTGTATATAGTATATAATGCTGATGTCCATCATGCCAGTAGTACTATAAAGCCTTATCTGTGTATATAGTATATAATGCTGATGGTCCATCATGCCAAAAGTACTATAAAGTCTTATCTGTGTATATAGTGTATAATGCTGATGGTCCGCCATGCCAGAAGTACTATAAAGTCTTATCTGTGTATATAGTGTATAATGCTGATGTCCATCATGCCAGTAGTACTATAAAGTCTTATCTGTGTATATAATATATAAAACTGATGGTCCATCATGCCAGAAGTACTATAAAGTCTTATCTGTGTATATAATGTATAATGCTGATGTCCATCATGCCAGAAGTACTATAAAGCCTTATCTGTGTATATAGTGTATAATGCTGATGTCCATCATGCCAGAAGTACTATAAAGTCTTATCTGTGTATATAGTGTATAATGCTGATGTCCATCATGCCAGTAGTACTATAAAGTCTTATCTGTGTATATAGTGTATAATGCTGATGGTCCGCCATGCCAGAAGTACTATAAAGCCTTATCTGTGTATATAGTGTATAATGCTGATGTCCATCATGCCAGTAGTACTATAAAGTCTTATCTGTGTATATAGTGTATAATGCTGATGGTCCATCATGCCAGAAGTACTATAAAGTCTTATCTGTGTATATAGTGTATAATGCTGATGGTCCGCCATGCCAGAAGTACTATAAAGCCTTATCTGTGTATATAATATATAATGCTGATGTCCATCATGCCAGAAGTACTATAAAGTCTTATCTGTGTATATAGTGCATAATGCTGATGTCCACCATGCCAGAAGTACTATAAAGCCTTATCTGTGTATATAGTGTATAATGCTGATGTCCATCATGCCAGAAGTACTATAAAGTCTTATCTGTGTATATAGTATATATTGCTGATGTCCATCATGCCAGAAGTACTATAAAGTCTTATCTGTGTATATAGTGTATAATGCTGATGGTCCATCATGCCAGAAGTACTATAAAGTCTTATCTGTGTATATAGTGTATAATGCTGATGGTCCGCCATGCCAGAAGTACTATAAAGCCTTATCTGTGTATTTAGTGTATAATGCTAATGGTCCATCATGCCAGTAGTACTATAAAGTCTTATCTGTGTATATAGTGTATAATGCTGATGTCCATCATGCCAGAAGTACTATAAAGTCTTATCTGTGTATATAGTGTATAATGCTGATGGTCCATCATGCCAGAAGTACTATAAAGTCTTATCTGTGTATATAGTGTATAATGCTGATGTCCATCATGCCAGTAGTACTATAAAGTCTTATCTGTGTATATAGTATATAATGCTGATGTCCATCATGCCAGAAGTACTATAAAGCCTTATCTGTGTATATAGTATATAATGCTGATGGTCCGCCATGCCAGAAGTACTATAAAGTCTTATCTGTGTATATAGTGTATAATGCTGATGTCCATCATGCCAGAAGTACTATAAAGCCTTATCTGTGTATATAGTGTATAATGCTGATGGTCCGCCATGCCAGAAGTACTATAAAGCCTTATCTGTGTATATAATATATAATACTGATGTCCATCATGCCAGTAGTACTATAAAGTCTTATCTGTGTATATAGTGTATAATACTGATGGTCCATCATGCCAGAAGTACTATAAAGTCTTATCTGAGTATATAATGTATAATGCTGATGTCCATCATGCCAGAAGTACTATAAAGTCTTATCTATGTCTATAGTGTAGAATGCTGATGGTCCGCCATGCCAGAAGTACTATAAAGTCTTATCTGTGTATATAGTGTATAATGCTGATGTCCATCATGCCAGTAGTACTATAAAGTCTTATCTGTGTATATAATATATAATACTGATGGTCCATCATGCCAGAAGTACTATAAAGTCTTATCTGTGTATATAATGTATAATGCTGATGTCCATCATGCCAGAAGTACTATAAAGTCTTATCTGTGTATATAGTGCATAATGCTGATGTCCACCATGCCAGAAGTACTATAAAGCCTTATCTGTGTATATAGTGTATAATGCTGATGTCCATCATGCCAGTAGTACTATAAAGTCTTATCTGTGTATATAGTGTATAATGCTGATGGTCCATCATGCCAGAAGTACTATAAAGTCTTATCTGTGTATATAGTGTATAATGCTGATGGTCCATCATGCCAGTAGTACTATAAAGTCTTATCTGTGTATATAGTGTATAATGCTGATGGTCCATCATGCCAGAAGTACTATAAAGCCTTATCTGTGTATATAGTGTATAATGCTGATGTCCATCATGCCAGTAGTACTATAAAGTCTTATCTGTGTATATAGTGTATAATGCTGATGGTCCGCCATGCCAGAAGTACTATAAAGCCTTATCTGTGTATATAGTGTATAATGCTGATGTCCATCATGCCAGTAGTACTATAAAGTCTTATCTGTGTATATAGTGTATAATGCTGATGGTCCATCATGCCAGAAGTACTATAAAGTCTTATCTGTGTATATAGTGTATAATGCTGATGGTCCATCATGCCAGTAGTACTATAAAGTCTTATCTGTGTATATAGTGTATAATGCTGATGGTCCATCATGCCAGAAGTACTATAAAGCCTTATCTGTGTATATAGTGTATAATGCTGATGTCCATCATGCCAGTAGTACTATAAAGTCTTATCTGTGTATATAGTGTATAATGCTGATGGTCCGCCATGCCAGAAGTACTATAAAGCCTTATCTGTGTATATAGTGTATAATGCTGATGTCCATCATGCCAGTAGTACTATAAAGTCTTATCTGTGTATATAGTGTATAATGCTGATGGTCCATCATGCCAGAAGTACTATAAAGTCTTATCTGTGTATATAGTGTATAATGCTGATGGTCCGCCATGCCAGAAGTACTATAAAGCCTTATCTGTGTATATAATATATAATGCTGATGTCCATCATGCCAGAAGTACTATAAAGTCTTATCTGTGTATATAGTGCATAATGCTGATGTCCACCATGCCAGAAGTACTATAAAGCCTTATCTGTGTATATAGTGTATAATGCTGATGTCCATCATGCCAGTAGTACTATAAAGTCTTATCTGTGTATATAGTGTATAATGCTGATGGTCCATCATGCCAGAAGTACTATAAAGTCTTATCTGTGTATATAGTGTATAATGCTGATGGTCCGCCATGCCAGAAGTACTATAAAGCCTTATCTGTGTATATAGTGTATAATGCTGATGGTCCATCATGCCAGTAGTACTATAAAGTCTTATCTGTGTATATAGTGTATAATGCTGATGGTCCGCCATGCCAGAAGTACTATAAAGCCTTATCTGTGTATATAGTGTATAATGCTGATGTCCATCATGCCAGTAGTACTATAAAGCCTTATCTGTGTATATAGTGTATAATGCTGATGTCCATCATGCCAGTAGTACTATAAAGCCTTATCTGTGTATATAGTGTATAATGCTGATGTCCATCATGCCAGTAGTACTATAAAGTCTTATCTGTGTATATAGTGTATAATGCTGATGTCCATCATGCCAGAAGTACTATAAAGTCTTATCTGTGTATATAGTGTTTAATGCTGAAGGTCCACCATTCCAGTAGTACTATGGAGCTTTCTCTGTGTATATAGTGTATAATGGGTCACAATTCCAGTTGTCATCTGTCTAAATCCTCATCTGATGAAGAGAAGACTCAGCTAATCCTGCCCTTTAATGATACTAAGATAACTCTGCAATCCCTATCCCAGTCTATACAGCAAAGTTCAAAAGTGATCTGCAGGGAAGAGGAAATGTCGGACACCTATTATATGCTCTCCAGTGCTCTGATGATATGTTTTTCTTTAGGGTCCATTTATATGTGTTTGACAGCAATTTCAGCATAATCTCTCATGTTATTACAGCCTCCAAAAATATCAGCTAACCTCCAAGCCCTTATCACTGCTCACTATGCACATGCCAAGACATCATATGAATCTTTGATCCTTTCATTCAATGTAACAGGTCAGAGTTAGAGTCAAAAAATTGCCTCACCATGGCACACCATGACTGATGACTGTCTCCCCGCATCCCCCAGTGATATGGTAGTCTGCGGATGACCACCGGTCACGTATCTGCTTCTTATTTTTATTGCTCTCTGAAATCATTTTTGTTGGTAGTCGCTCTTGCTGTCTGGTCAGTTTACCCGGTGGAACGTGAAACATTACCTCCAAACAATATTGTAACCACATATCCTTGCCGGATTGTTCTGCTGTTATTGCTAACATAAATTTGCACTAATGTCCATACTGGGAGCTGTAATGTGGTCAGAAGTGCGGCTTATTATGAAACTTTGAATCAGACCTTCCTTTGAGCCTAAATAAAACACAGGTCCCCGCTGGTATATTTAACGGAGAATACATCAGAGGTATCCAAGCCTCGCTCAGGATGACCATAAACTAAAAAGAATCCCAATGTAAAAATGTTTCAAAGACTATTGATTGGGATAGAGAAGAAAAAAAGGGTCTTCTAAAAGTGGTGACTCATGAAAAACATTTATTCCCTTTCCATAGATAAGGGCTATATGTATGATGACTGGGGGTTCAGCCTCTAGGACCCCCACCAATCACAACTCCATTCAAATGGGAGATATAGGACCCCATTTGTATGACCTATCAAATACATTGTATAAGATGCTCCTTTAAATTGGAAACAACTGTAAGATGTCCTAATAAAAACGATGAACTGGCCAGCACTTTTCTCTCAACAGCTATTCTCTTGACCCCTCATACACATGCACACTCTGCTAGCTACCAAACTCCCTTACTTGGCAGCATATGTCCCCAACATGGAAAGGATAGACTCGGATATCTTGAAATCCAACAGCTTGATTCTTCCTTCCCCCGACATCTGGCATTCTGAAGAGTTTGGAGGACCCCATAAACATTAGATCCCTGCAAATTTTGTGCAGAATTAATGTAATGGGTGAAATTTACGCCATAAAACTGACATACACGTGGCACATCTTTGGTGCATAGGATTTTTTTGCACCATAAATGTACCGTTTTCCTTTTCCTGTACCCTACTCACCACTTTTTATGAAAGTGGGCAGAGCAGGGCAGGGATCAAGGCAGGTCGGGTTGGGGGCACCTTAGCCCATCAAATTTGCTACAATTCACACCTGAAAAACGGTGTGAGCTATTCCTGAAGATTTCAATCCATAGATTTCAGTTCTTGGGCATGGGTACACCTAGGTACAAAAAATTTTATCAAGAAGCCGGAGCCTCTTAATAATGCATTTGGTGCCAGCGGGGAAATATATTAAGACTGGTGTACAAAATGCCAGTCTTAATAAATTCTCTCAATGTGTATGGGCAACGTTAGTGGGTACATTTGCGCCTGCTAAATATCCACCTATAGAGTAGTATCAGCTATAATGTAAATGATTCTCAAGGTCTAACCAAGGTGGTTGTGAAGTTCTCAAAATCCTGTATCGGATAAGCCTTACAGATCGGAAAGCCCAACATGTGACCTACTCAGCCCAACATGTGACCTACTCAGCCAATTAGATAAGACTTTTATTCACTGCTTAGGAATGAGACATTCTGTCGAAGATTTGCCCCTTTAAGAGGCCTTTAGTAAGTGCCATCGAAACCGTAGAACTCAGGCCAGCCAAAAAGAAGTTTAAAAAAATTCCTGTTCACGTCTCAGACAATTACACTATAAATTACATATTTTTGTTCATTCCAAAACCCACTGATGGCCCATTAACATGTTCTCCTCATTAATCACCAGGGCTCCCTCCATTCCCCTTGATCTTCCCGTCATGCAGATACTACGGCTCGAGCGTCGCAGTTTGAGTTGACATTTCTTGGTGACACCCCCCATCCGAGAGATCGTCTAATTATAATTAATATTTTGGAGAGGCTCCATTGTCTCTGTATTAATGTGATATTTGCATTGAATTGCTCGGCTGGAGACTTTTATCTCTGGCTCAAGTGATTTGACCCCTCGGGTCTCATTTAGTGAACAGACACTGTTAATAAATTATTCAGCTGAGCAGCAGTGTGCCGATCTGTCCTGGGCATGACAATGGCAGAGGTTGTCATTATCTACCGTGGCTACACTGACTGGGCTTGTTTTGGTGCCTGTAAATCTATGAGGCCAGGCATGTGGAGATGTGGACTACTACACACAGTGTCTGTACTACTTCACCTATTCATTGTGACAACCACTCTGTTTCTTGGGAAAGTACTACTGCTGGTACTAGGATCCCTGAGCAGTAGTAGGATGATCTTGTGTAGCCTCACCACTTACACTAAATATCGGAATGGCAAACTGCCATTTTAGATGCCACTGAGCCCAACCAACTCTCCCATGGTGACCCCCAACACCCCTCAGCCCCCCATACCACCCAGCATTTTTACATCGAGAATTTTGTGTGTGAACCAGGAGACAGTCCGTCATACCCTGTCATTTATATACATTGGGGGAAATTCATCAACCCCTCTAAGCCATTTGTCCTCTACGGACATTTGGCACAAGGTCCTTTCTTGCGCCAAACATGCTCCACAACTCCCAGTCTGCACCTTGTGCAAATGTGGGCAGAGCAGGATGGGGATCGGACTGGGATGCCTTGGCCCTACAAATTCATCATCTCTCTTTTAGCTTTGGTTTTGTACTTTCTTGGGGGTTGTATTGTTATTTTCTTGGTAATGGTTTGGGGGGACTTTTCCCTGGCCCTGACCTCCGTCCCTTTGGGTTTGGTGCTTCTTTTTCTGTAATATTGTATATTGTTCTTATTTTTGAAAACTTTCTAATAAAGAATAAAAAAAAAACCTATGGAGTTGCTTCCCTCTTTATTTTTTTCTTATGGGATGTATAAATCGGTATAGGCACCAGGAATAGCAGTAGATTCTAAACTGGAAGGTGCTATTTCTTGCCTATAAGGATTTATACATCCTCCCTTCACTTCATGGGCTTAGAGTCTGAGGAAAGTCACAAGACCGAAACATGTACGTTACTCAAAACTACTCTACGTTGGTCACTACTTTGTGTGGCGAATAAACACAATACTGCAATTCTCTCGACAAATTGAATGAGAAGTCTTTTTACTGGTTGTAACTCACAGCTTTGGACCCTACATCTACACTCGTGACTAGGTAGAATGCAGCCTACATCGCTTTCATCTGAACTTGGGAGATCATCACCTTCACAATTTATTAGTTATTTTCTTCAGTAGATACCACCCTATGGACATATCTTCTTCACAATCCATGGACAAGAAGTTCAACTTTTTCCTTTATTCGATATTTTCCCCATTAGGTTTCCTCATCAACCATAGACTTTCTTAACCTCTTCCTTTTATGGGATATGACCCATAGAATGAAAATCGGTGTTCATCATCTATATTATATGTTTTTCTCATTAGATATCATCCATAACATTCCATATAGTCTCCCCATGTCAGACATGAGCTTGGGCCACTATGGTATTTACTGTTAGATCTCATCTATGGACATGTCCTAATAGATCTCATTCATGGACATGTCCTGTTAGATCTTGGACATGTCCTATTAGATGTCATCCGTGAACAGGCCCTAATAGATCTCAGCCATGGACATATTCTATTAGATACCATTCATGGACATGTTCTATTAGATATCATTCATGGACATGTTCTCTTGACATTGTCCTATATGATCTCAAACATGAGCATATTAGATATCATTTACGAATATGTCCTTGATTTCATCTATAGAAATGTCAAATTAGATATCATTCATAGACATGTCCTAGGTGATCTCATCCATGGACATGTCCTGTTAGATATCATCTAGGTATGATCTTTGGATGGGTTTTATTAGATATCATCCATGGACATGTCGTAATCAAATATTATCCATGGACATGTCCTATGAGATATCATCCATGGACGTACCCTATTAGATATTATCCATGGACATGTCCTATGAGGTATCATCCATGGACATGTCCTATTAGATATTATCCATTGACATGTCCTATGAGATATCATCCATGTCTTACTAGATGTTATTCATGGATGTGTCCTATTAGATATCATTTGTGGACATGTCCTATTAGATATCATTAATATTACTCATGGATGCGTCCTATTAGATATCATTCATGGACATGTCCTATTGGATATCATTCATGGACATGTCCTATTAGATATCATTCATGGTCATGTCCTATTAGATATCATTCATGGACATGTCCTATTAGATATCATTCATGGTCATGTCCTATTAGATATCATTTATGGACATGTCCTATTAGATATCATTCATGGTCATGTCCTATTAGATATCATTTATGGACATGTCCTATTAGATATTATCAATGGACATGTCTTATTAGATATCATCCATAAATACGCCCCCCTCACTATCCATGAATGTGGCCACTCTACTATATATTCTACCATTTTAGAAACTTTAAAGAAACAAACCTCTATTTTGGTAAAAAGAAAGTTTACAGATACCATCTTGACCTTGGAGCCCTTGGAGGACAAAGACCTAATTTATGCTCTTTTTTGTGATGCCACACCATGTACATTATGCTACAGACCATTTTATTGAATAGTCAAGTGGCATAGATGTAATTTTAGGTCGCAGTTACGTAAAGAAGGCAGAATTCAATCATTTTTTTATTAATGTATAAAATTCTGCTATAAGCCACTTGAAATCTAACCAAGAAAGTAATGGGGTTATTGGATTGGACCCAATGGAAGACTAACTGAGCAACTCCTAAATGCCTCTCGTTTACAATAGAAATTATGCCGGATGCTGCCAAGCTCAGGGAATTAGACATCTAAAAACAAAAATAAATGATTTTGCACTAAGGGGAGGCATTCATACGAGGTAAAGCAGAGAAGATTCGATGTCTAGACGTCCATCCTCTGTGAAATTCATAATGATGAACAGTTTGATGTTTCTCTTGTGCCAGCAGCAGATCTACAGCTAAGGGAAGCCACTCACATGGCGACTGTCATTGGTTAAGGTCAGCTGCAATAAGCAAAACTGATACCTGTAGTTTTGATTAGATTTGGGCTCATTTTGGATTCTTTGGGGGTCACATTAGCAAAGTTGTCTATAAGTGGTTTTCCTCTCTGGACAATCCCTTGAAAAGAAGTAGATCACAACGTGCCCCCTGTTGGACCAGCGATTAGCTGTGGTGACACCTAGCAGTAAGTGCTGAATTTCCCTGCAGTGCCCCCGCAGGAGAAATTGGGTATAACGCATTGTCCATTCACAACAATGGGCTGTAAGTAATGCAGGACAGGGTTAGAGACACTCTTTGTAAATGGTCTCTTCACCCTGGGCAAATGATGAGAATCCTCATCAAGTCTGCAGGTCCATACAGTTTGCTACAGCAAAAAAACGTGGCAAAAAACGCAACAAAAAAAGCAATGAAAACCGCAATGAAATAGAAATTAGATAGATATGAGATAGATAGATAGATAGATAGATATGAGATAGATAGATAGATAGATAGATAGATAGATAATATAAACATAGGGTGCTCACCAATGGGGAAAAGGATCTGTCCCATTCAGTATAACTTCAAAAAACAGGCGGCACACCAAAGAATATGTGGTAAAAGTGAAGGAGCTCTAATGCCTCATGCCACGACGTTTCGGCTCAAAGAGCCTGTTTTTTGAAGTTAGATAGATAGATAGATATGAGATAAATAAATAGATAAATAGATAGATATGAGATAGATAGATAGATAGATAGATAGATAGATAGATAGATATGAGATAGATAGATAGATATGAGATAGATAGATAGATATGAGATAGATAGATATATAGATAGATAGATAGATAGATAGATAGATAGATAGATAGATAGATACAGTGGGGGAAAAAAGTATTTAGTCAGCCACCAATTGTGCAAGTTCTCCCACTTAAAATGATGAGGCCGGCCTGTAATTGTCATCATAGGTAGACCTCAACTATGAGAGACAGAAAGAGACCCCTGTGGGGTCAAAATGATCACAAGAATGGTGAGTAAAAATCCCAGAACCGCACGGGGGGACCTAGTGAGTGACCTGCAGAAAGCTGGGACTAACGTAACAAAGGCTACCGTCAGTAACACACTACGCCGCCAGGGACTCAGATCCTGCAGTGCCAGACGTGTCCCCCTGCTTAAGCCAGTACATATCCGGGCCCGTCTGAAGTTTGCTAGAGAGCATTTGGATGTTCCAGAAGAGTATTGGGAGAATGTCATATGGTCAGATGAAACCAAAGTAGAACTGTTTGGTAGAAACACAACTCGTGGTGTTTGGAGGAGAGTGAATGCGGAGTTGTATCCAAAGAACACCATACCTACTGTGAAGCATGGGGGGGCAACATCATGTATGGGGCTGTTTCTCTGCAAAGGGGCCAGGACGACTGATCCGTGTACATGAAAGAATGAATGGGGCCATGTATGGTGAGATTGTGAGTGCAAACCTCCTTCCATCAGCAAGGGCATTGAAGATGAAACGTGGCTGGGTCTTTCAGCATGACAATGATCCCAAGCACATCGCCAGGGCAACGAAGGAGCGGCTTCGTAAGAAGCATTTCAAGGTCCTGGAGTGGCCTAGCCAGTCTCCAGATCTCAGCCCCATAGAAAACCTTTGGAGGGAGCTGAAAGTCCGTGTTGCCCAGCGACAGCCCCAAAACATCCCTGCTCTAGAGGAGATCTGCATGGAGGAATGGGCCAACATACCAGCAACAGTGTGTGCCAACCTTGTGAAGACTTACAGAAAACGTTTCACCTCTGTCATTGCCAACAAAGGAGATAGAACAAAGTATTGAGATGAACTTTTGTTATTGACCAAATACTTATTTTCCACCATAATTTGCAAATAAATTCTTTAAAAATCAGACAATGTGATTTTCTGGATTAGTTTTCTCATTTTGTCTCTCATAGTTGAGGTCTACCTATGATGACAATTACAGACCGACCTCATCTTTATAAGTGGGAAAACTTGTACAATTGGTGGCTGAATAAATACTTTTTTTCCCCACTGTATGAGAGAGATATTAGATAGATAGATATGAGATAGATAGATAGATAGATAGATAGATAGATAGATATGAGATAGATAGATAGATAGATAGATAGATAGATATGAAATAGATAGATAGATATGAGATAGATAGATATGAGATAGATAGATAGATAGATATGAGATAGATATGAGATAGATAGATAGATAGATATGAGATAGATAGAACATTAGATAGATAGATATGAGATAGATAGATATGAGATAGATAGATAGATAGATATGAGATAGATAGATAGAGAGAGAGAGAGAGAGATAGATAGATAGATAGATAGATAGATAGATATGAGATAGATAGATAGATATGAGATAGATAGATAGATATGAGATAGATAGATATGAGATAGATAGATAGATAGATAGATAGATAGATAGATAGATAGATAGATGAGATAGATAGATAGATAGATAGATAGATGATTATTATTTTTTTTTTATTATTATTATTGTTTATTTATATAGCACCATTAATTCCATGGTGCTTTACATTTGCAGATTTACATACGGTACACCAGATATACAAAATAGATAATGCTAACAGAGACCGACTGGCACAGTGGGATAGAGGGCCCTGCCCGCAAGGACTAACAGTCTATAAGGGAGTCTATGATAGATAGTTATGAGATAAATAGATATGAAATATATAGATAAATATATAGAGAGATATGAGATAGATAAGATATAGATAGATAGATAGATAAGATATAGATAGATAGATAGATAGATAGATAGATATGAGATAGATAGATATGAAATAGATAAATATATAGAGAGATATGAGATAGATAAGATATACAGTAGATAGATAGATATGAGATAGATAGATAGATAGATAGATATGAGATAGATAGATATGAGATAGATAGATAGATAGATAGATAGATATGAGATAGATAGATAGATAGATAGATAGATAGACAGATATGAGATAGATAGATATGAGATAGATATGAGATAGATAGATAGATAGATAGATATGAGATAGATAGATATGAGATAGATAAGATATAGATAGATAGATAGATAGATAGATAGACAGATGATAGATATTCTGTGGTTTTTCAGCATCTGTCAGTAATCTTTCCCCTCTCTGTATATATATGAATCCATTTTTCCTAATGATAATTTTCCTTTTCAGCAAATATTTAGCGCTTCCTCAGTAAATCTCATTCTTTTAAGACGTTAAATACAAACAAATTAAGTCTCTTCGCTCTCATCGGGGCAGATCTGCTGTAGAAATGATTATTTTAAAGTTGCAGACATCTGTTTCTACAGCAACTCGGGGTTGTGATGACACGCTGCCGCGGAGAGGCCGCCTCGTAGTCATAAACTTAATGAAAGTGCCTCCTCGCTTCATCTGATCACATCGCATTTGCATAATGGCAACTTATTTAATTTCCATGTTGCTAATTTTTCCTTCCAGATTAGAGGGGTCTCTACATAGGCAGCAGAATTCTCTGCAGCACAGAGGAAGGTCAGGCTCCAGATAGAGGCTGAAAAATGGGTTTAATCACTGGAGTCGCAGGCTACAGCATCTGCTCCATCTAATGGGATGACAAGTTGTAGGATGGCGCAATTAGTAGCCAGGAGGAAGTTCGCAGCGGGAGACTTGGCGCTTCACATTAATCAAATACAATAGAAATTTGGAGTCTGGCCTATGAAAACATCCCAATCGTTCAGAGGCGGAAATTCTTAAAGAGAGAGCACCCCTAACCATTATATTATGTAATCCATCCATCTCAGTACAATACATTACTGGTTTCCTGTATACTCACTTCCCAATTTCTTTAAATGGACTGCTTAGTAGTGTATTTGTCGTATAGTGTCATACACTATGTTTTATAGATAGGTTCCTAGGAGCCCTAAGAGTATTCTACACTATGTTTTATTGATAGGTTCCTAGGAGCCCTGACAGTGTCATACACTATGTTTTATAGATAGGTTACTAGGAGCCCTAAGAGTATTCTACACTATGTTTTATAGATAGGATCCTAGGAGCCCTGACAGTGTCATACACTATGTATTATAGATATATAGTACTAGGAGCCCTGACAGTGTCATACACTATGTTTTATAGATATATAGTACTAGGAGTCCTGACAGTATTCTACATTATGTTTTATAGATAGGTTCCTAGGAGCCCTAAGAGTATTCTACACTATGTATTATAGATAGGTTCCTAGGAGCTCTAAGAGTGTTCTACACTATGTTTTATAGATAGGTTCCTAGGAGCCCTAAGAGTGTTCTACACTATGTTTTATACATAGGTTCCTAGGAGCCCTAAGAGTATTCTACACTATGTATTATAGATAGGTTCCTAGGAGCTCTAAGAGTGTTCTACACTATGTTTTATAGATAGGTTCCTAGGAGCCCTAAGAGTGTTCTACATTATGTTTTATAGATAGGTTCCTAGGAGCCCTAAGAGTATTCTACACTATGTATTATAGATAGGTTCCTAGGAGCACTAAGAGTATTCTACACTATGTTTTATAGATAGGTTCCTAGGTGCCCTAAGAGTACTCTACACTATGTTTTATAGATAGGTTCCTAGGAGCCCTAAGAGTATTCTACACTATGTTTTATAGATAGGTTCCTAGGAGCCCTAAGAGTATTCTACACTATGTTTTATAGATAGGTTCCTAGGAGTCCTAAGAGTATTCTACACTATGTTTTATAGATAGGTTCCTAGGAGCCCTAAGAGTGTTCTACACTATGTTTTATACATAGGTTCCTAGGAGCCCTAAGAGTATTCTACACTATGTTTTATAGATAGGTTCCTAGGAGCCCTAAGAGTGTTCTACACTTTGTTTTATAGATAGGTTCCTAGGAGCCCTAAGAGTGTTCTACACTATGTTTTATACATAGGTTCCTAGGAGCCCTAAGAGTATTCTACTGTACACTATGTTTTATAGATTCCCTAGTGATGCTGCAGAACCCTGGGGAGAGGGACACAATGAGACAGTGAGCCCTAAATCTGAACCCCCCCCCCAATGTCCCTGGCTAACATGCCTGATCTGTCCTAGGCGACAGCCAGTAACTGGTCGACAGTCCCTTCTTAATATAAGTGGCAACACAGAACACGGTCAGGTTGAACAACAAAAAGGGAGGTCAGCGAGCCAAGGGGTCAGTAACAGACGAGCAATGCAGTACAGAATCAAAATCCAAGGGAATAGTCAAAGTCAAAGGTCAGGAATAGCAATACAGGTAACAAAACAGCAAGGAGTAATAGCCAGTATGCAGGAGCAATAGCAAGCACCAATGTGAATGTGAGCAAAGAATAAATAGGAAGGAAGAACCCGTCCCAGACTAGATAGGACAATAGGCTGTCAATCACACAGGCAAGGCTGAGATTAATTATTTGAGGAGCAGAGAGAAACAAAGGTGCAGGAGACGGGTGTGGTAGAAATTCAATTACAGACAAGAGGTACTAGGACAGTACTAAGCAACAAGAACCCTACGCAAGGAATCAAACTGAACATGCCTCCTTCGCCGCAGCGTGTGAGCGGAGGGTGGCGCAGAGACCCAAACAGGCAGAGATGTTACAGATAGATTTCTAGGAGCCCTAAGAGTATTCTACACTATGTTTTATACATAGGTCCCTAGGAGAACTGACAGTGTTATACACTATGTTTTATATTTAGGTTCCTAGGAGTCAAAACAAATTTTGAAATACCCCAATCCAAAATAAAAAGAATCCTTAGAGGTTTGCCCATTTCTATTGCCCAGTGTATTATATGACTGGTTTACGAGGCTCCCATTATATATACTTTATATATCTAGTCCTGCCCAGTGTATTATATATCTGATTTATGAGGCTCCCATTATATGTACTGTATAGATCTAGTATAACCAGTCCTGCCCAGTATATTATATACTGTATATATCTAGTATAAGCAGTCCTGCCCAGTATATTATATAATGTATATATCTAGTATAACCAGTCCTGCCCAGTATATTATATACTGTATATATCTAGTATAAGCAGTCCTGCCCAGTATATTATATAATGTATATATCTAGTATAAGCAGTCCTGCCCAGTATATTATATACTGTATATATCTAGTATAAGCAGTCCTGCCCAGTATATTATATAATGTATATATCTAGTATAACCAGTCCTGCCCTGTGCATTATATAATGTATAGATCTAGTATAACCAGTCCTGCCCAGTATATTATATAATGTATATATCTAGTATAAGCAGTCCTGCCCAGTATATTATATAATGTATATATCTAGTATAACCAGTCCTGCCCAGTATATTATATACTGTATATATCTAGTATAACCAGTCCTGCCCAGTATATTATATACTGTATATATCTAGTATAACCAGTCCTGCCCTGTGAATTATATAATGTATAGATCTAGTATAACCAGTCCTGCCCAGTATATTATATAATGTATATATCTAGTATAACCAGTCCTGCCCAGTATATTATATAATGTATATATCTAGTATAACCAGTCCTGCCCAGTATATTATATACTGTATATATCTAGTATAACCAGTCCTGCCCAGTATATTATATAATGTATATATCTAGTATAACCAGTCCTGCCCTGTGCATTATATAATGTATATATCTAGTATAAGCAGTCCTGCCCAGTATATTATATACTGTATATATCTAGTATACGCAGTCCTGCCCAGTATATTATATAATGTATATATCTAGTATAAGCAGTCCTGCCCAGTATATTATATACTGTATATATCTAGTATAACCAGTCCTGCCCAGTATATTATATACTGTATATATCTAGTATAACCAGTCCTGCCCAGTATATTATATACTGTATATATCTAGTATAACCACTCCTGCCCAGTATATTATATAATGTATATATCTAGTATAACCAGTCCTGCCCAGTATATTATATACTGTATATATCTAGTATAACCAGTCCTGCCCAGTATATTATATAATGTATATATCTAGTATAAGCAGTCCTGCCCAGTATATTATATAATGTATATATCTAGTATAAGCAGTCCTGCCCAGTATATTATATAATGTATATATCTAGTATAACCAGTCCTGCCCAGTATATTATATAATGTATATATCTAGTATAACCAGTCCTGCCCAGTATATTATATACTGTATATATCTAGTATAACCAGTCCTGCCCAGTATATTATATACTGTATATATCTAGTATAACCAGTCCTGCCCAGTATATTATATAATGTATATATCTAGTATAAGCAGTCCTGCCCAGTATATTATATAATGTATATATCTAGTATAACCAGTCCTGCCCAGTATATTATATACTGTATATATCTAGTATAACCAGTCCTGCCCAGTATATTATATACTGTATATATCTAGTATAACCAGTCCTGCCCTGTGCATTATATAATGTATAGATCTAGTATAACCAGTCCTGCCCAGTATATTATATACTGTATATATCTAGTATAAGCAGTCCTGCCCAGTATATTATATAATGTATATATCTAGTATAACCAGTCCTGCCCAGTATATTATATACTGTATATATCTAGTATAACCAGTCCTGCCCAGTATATTATATAATGTATATAGCTAGTATAACCAGTCCTGCCCAGTATATTATATAATGTATATATCTAGTATAACCAGTCCTGCCCAGTATATTATATAATGTATATATCTAGTATAACCAGTCCTGCCCAGTATATTATATAATGTATATATCTAGTATAACCAGTCCTGCCCAGTATATTATATACTGTATAGATCTAGTATAACCAGTCCTGCCCAGTATATTATATAATGTATATATCTAGTATAAGCAGTCCTGCCCAGTATATTATATACTGTATATATCTAGTATAACCAGTCCTGCCCAGTATATTATATAATGTATATATCTAGTATAACCAGTCCTGCCCAGTATATTATATAATGTATATATCTAGTATAAGCAGTCCTGCCCAGTATATTATATAATGTATATATCTAGTATAACCAGTCCTGCCCAGTATATTATATACTGTATATATCTAGTATAACCAGTCCTGCCCAGTATATTATATAATGTATATATCTAGTATAACCAGTCCTGCCCAGTATATTATATAATGTATATATCTAGTATAACCAGTCCTGCCCAGTATATTATATAATGTATATATCTAGTATAACCAGTCCTGCCCAGTATATTATATAATGTATATATCCAGTATAACCAGTCCTGCCCAGTATATTATATACTGTATATATCTAGTATAACCAGTCCTGCCCAGTATATTATATAATGTATATATCTAGTATAAGCAGTCCTGCCCAGTATATTATATAATGTATATATCTAGTATAAGCAGTCCTGCCCAGTATATTATATAATGTATATATCTAGTATAACCAGTCCTGCCCAGTATATTATATAATGTATATATCTAGTATAACCAGTCCTGCCCAGTATATTATATAATGTATATATCTAGTATAACCAGTCCTGCCCAGTATATTATATACTGTATATATCTAGTATAACCAGTCCTGCCCAGTATATTATATAATGTATATATCTAGTATAACCAGTCCTGCCCTGTGCATTATATAATGTATATATCTAGTATAACCAGTCCTGCCCAGTATATTATATAATGTATATATCTAGTATAACCAGTCCTGCCCTGTGCATTATATAATGTATAGATCTAGTATAAGCAGTCCTGCCCAGTATATTATATACTGTATATATCTAGTATAAGCAGTCCTGCCCAGTATATTATATAATGTATATAGCTAGTATAACCAGTCCTGCCCAGTATATTATATACTGTATATATCTAGTATAAGCAGTCCTGCCCAGTATATTATATAATGTATATATCTAGTATAACCAGTCCTGCCCAGTATATTATATACTGTATATATCTAGTATAACCAGTCCTGCCCAGTATATTATATAATGTATATATCTAGTATAACCAGTCCTGCCCAGTATATTATATACTGTATATATCTAGTATAACCAGTCCTGCCCAGTATATTATATAATGTATATATCTAGTATAACCAGTCCTGCCCAGTATATTATATACTGTATATATCTAGTATAACCAGTCCTGCCCAGTATATTATATAATGTATATATCTAGTATAACCAGTCCTGCCCAGTATATTATATAATGTATATATCTAGTATAACCAGTCCTGCCCAGTATATTATATACTGTATATATCTAGTATAACCAGTCCTGCCCAGTATATTATATAATGTATATATCTAGTATAACCAGTCCTGCCCAGTATATTATATAATGTATATATCTAGTATAACCAGTCCTGCCCAGTATATTATATACTGTATATATCTAGTATAACCAGTCCTGCCCAGTATATTATATAATGTATATATCTAGTATAACCAGTCCTGCCCAGTATATTATATAATGTATATATCTAGTATAACCAGTCCTGCCCAGTATATTATATAATGTATATATCTAGTATAACCAGTCCTGCCCAGTATATTATATAATGTATATATCCAGTATAACCAGTCCTGCCCAGTATATTATATACTGTATATATCTAGTATAACCAGTCCTGCCCAGTATATTATATAATGTATATATCTAGTATAAGCAGTCCTGCCCAGTATATTATATAATGTATATATCTAGTATAAGCAGTCCTGCCCAGTATATTATATAATGTATATATCTAGTATAACCAGTCCTGCCCAGTATATTATATAATGTATATATCTAGTATAACCAGTCCTGCCCAGTATATTATATAATGTATATATCTAGTATAACCAGTCCTGCCCAGTATATTATATACTGTATATATCTAGTATAACCAGTCCTGCCCAGTATATTATATAATGTATATATCTAGTATAACCAGTCCTGCCCTGTGCATTATATAATGTATATATCTAGTATAACCAGTCCTGCCCAGTATATTATATAATGTATATATCTAGTATAACCAGTCCTGCCCTGTGCATTATATAATGTATAGATCTAGTATAACCAGTCCTGCCCAGTATATTATATACTGTATATATCTAGTATAAGCAGTCCTGCCCAGTATATTATATAATGTATATAGCTAGTATAACCAGTCCTGCCCAGTATATTATATACTGTATATATCTAGTATAAGCAGTCCTGCCCAGTATATTATATAATGTATATATCTAGTATAACCAGTCCTGCCCAGTATATTATATACTGTATATATCTAGTATAACCAGTCCTGCCCAGTATATTATATAATGTATATATCTAGTATAACCAGTCCTGCCCAGTATATTATATACTGTATATATCTAGTATAACCAGTCCTGCCCAGTATATTATATACTGTATATATCTAGTATAAGCAGTCCTGCCCAGTATATTATATAATGTATATATCTAGTATAACCAGTCCTGCCCAGTATATTATATACTGTATATATCTAGTATAACCAGTCCTGCCCAGTATATTATATAATGTATATATCTAGTATAACCAGTCCTGCCCAGTATATTATATAATGTATATATCTAGTATAACCAGTCCTGCCCAGTATATTATATAATGTATATATCTAGTATAACCAGTCCTGCCCAGTATATTATATACTGTATATATCTAGTATAACCAGTCCTGCCCAGTATATTATATACTGTATATATCTAGTATAAGCAGTCCTGCCCAGTATATTATATAATGTATATATCTAGTATAAGCAGTCCTGCCCAGTATATTATATAATGTATATATCTAGTATAACCAGTCCTGCCCAGTATATTATATACTGTATATGTCTAGTATAACCAGTCCTGCCCAGTATATTATATAATGTATATATCTAGTATAACCAGTCCTGCCCAGTATATTATATACTGTATATATCTAGTATAAGCAGTCCTGCCCAGTATATTATATACTGTATATATCTAGTATAACCAGTCCTGCCCAGTATATTATATAATGTATATATCTAGTATAAGCAGTCCTGCCCAATATATTATATAATGTATATATCTAGTATAACCAGTCCTGCCCAGTATATTATATACTGTATATATCTAGTATAACCAGTCCTGCCCAGTATATTATATAATGTATATATCTAGTATAACCAGTCCTGCCCAGTATATTATATAATGTATATATCTAGTATAACCAGTCCTGCCCAGTATATTATATACTGTATATATCTAGTATAACCAGTCCTGCCCAGTATATTATATACTGTATATATCTAGTATAAGCAGTCCTGCCCAGTATATTATATACTGTATATATCTAGTATAAGCAGTCCTGCCCAGTATATTATATACTGTATATATCTAGTATAAGCAGTCCTGCCCAGTATATTATATACTGTATATATCTAGTATAAGCAGTCCTGCCCAGTATATTATATAATGTATATATCTAGTATAAGCAGTCCTGCCCAGTATATTATATAATGTATATATCTAGTATAACCAGTCCTGCCCAGTATATTATATAATGTATATATCTAGTATAAGCAGTCCTGCCCTGTGCATTATATACTGTATATATCTAGTATAAGCAGTCCTGCCCAGTATATTATATACTGTATATATCTAGTATAAGCAGTCCTGCCCAGTATATTATATAATGTATATATCTAGTATAACCAGTCCTGCCCAGTATATTATATACTGTATATAGCTAGTATAACCAGTCCTGCCCAGTATATTATATAATGTATATATCTAGTATAACCAGTCCTGCCCTGTGCATTATATGACTGGTTTACAAGGCTCACAGTTTATATACTTGTCATATACTTGTCATAGTTTTATCACCCTATAGTGGATATTATAACGGTTTGCGCTTTCTACATCTATAATGATACGACTGAGAAGTTTCCACAAATCCTTAACCCCGTTGTGGCTGTGACTGCGGCTAGACCTTCCCTGTGAACGTTCTTATGAAGGATTACATCTCCATTAATAATAAAGACCTGAGCAGACCGGGCACCAGCCAGAAAAATAATCCCTCCAATTAATAAGATTTGATGTTCACGCGCAGTCTGTGTAATTGCCTCTTCATTCCTCATTGTCTCGGATTTACCACCAGACTATTACAATGGGCAGGAGTCGTCGTCTGCCGCTGGCGCACAGAGACAGGTTCATCAATCTGCTCCATTAACTGTCAAGACTATTTAAAGGGGTTGTGCGAGACTACAAAAACATGGCTGCTTTTTACAAGAAACAGTGCCACTTTTATCTGTAGGTTGTGCCTGTTATTGCAATTCCACCTTTTTCAAGTGAATCTTGCTAAGCTGCAATACTAGATCCATTCCATGGAAAGGAGTGGCGCTGTTTATGAAACCAGCTATGTTTTTTTAGCCACCTGTGGACCGCCCATACAGTACATCAGGGCAATTATCTCTGCAAGGATGTACCCGCACACTCTTGCAGAGTTAGCAGCTGCACAAGACGATGCAAGCACAGGAACAGGAAGCCAGCTGTCAGTGACAGCCGGACAGCCCAGAGAAAAAGCAGAGACGGTTTATTACCAGTACATTTCTGTACCATGATGTGGCATCCTCTTGACCCAGCGGTCTTGTGATCCGCCAGGGGTTGGGATCTTCTGGAGCTGCTGGGTACTAGAGAACCCAGATCAGCTCTGCAGCATATACCAAGAGTCTGTCCTGAATATATCAGCCCCAGTCACAGGGGAAATAAAAAAAAAAGTAATTTTAAAATGTCCCCCAAAGGTCTATTATGATGTTTTATCAAAAATAAAATAAAAATTAAGGAAAAAAAAAAACAAAACATCCAAGTTCAAGTCCCTTCCTCTGGCAACGCAAAACTATGTATCATCTACAAATAAAATCTCTGTAAGGCTAAGGCCCCACGTATCGAAACGCAGCTAAAAAAACATTTTTTCTGCAGCATTTTTCATTGCTTTTTTGCTGAGTTTTTCTCAGCAGATTTTCTGCCCTTATTATACCTATAGGGAAAACGTGAGGGTTTCTGCAGGTATAATTGACATGCTGCAATTCAGAAAAACACAGAAGTTTTTGAAAACCGAGCTTTTCTGTTTCTACAAAGTGTGGATGGGATGGCGTAAAAAAGTGCGACGTTTTACAGTCACTGCAAAGTGGATGAGATTCTAGCGAATCCCATCCACACATTGCATAATACTCATAGCAGAAATGTTGCGATTTCCAATACCGCTGTGGTTTGGAAAATCTCTCAATTATACTTACGGAAACATTGGCGGTTTCCCTATAGGAATAATGGTAGGGGAAAGTCCACAGAGGAAAACTCTGCAGACTTTCTGTGAAAAGCGTTGCGGGAAAAACCGCAATTTGTTTCATCAGCGTTTTTTCCCGCAACGCTTTTTCGTTGCGGCCTGCTACGTGGGAACTTAGTGTAAGGCAGGAAAATCCCACTGAAAATGGTAGAGTTTATGCAAACTTGACCCCCCCAAAAGTTGGTGTTTGTGGGCGTTTCAGTCCCCCGGCGGACCTGAGCAACGGAGAGCCCGGGGTAGATGTCTTCCTATGTAACAGAGGAACCTTAAGACCAAATCCAGATGTGACTGCTTCCTACAGTAATTCATTGCAGCTCTGATAGGTCATGTTCAGACATGGCAGATTTTCTATAATGCAAGTGGGTGAAGTCTTCAAAACTTCATCCACAAGTAGAAGAAAAATCTGTGGCATGCCCACGGCAATGCATAGGAGGAAATTTGTGGTAAACTTGTGCAAAAATCGCCATGAAACTATTCTGGCAATTATACAGATGGACAGAATGAAAACCTGAGAATACTCATGTAGATCTGTGTACCAATCCGTGACAGAAACACAAATTTCATGTGAACACAGCCTTAGGCTGTCCATGGTTGGCAGCAGAATTAGAAACCCAGGGATAGTTATTCTTGACCTGCCCTGTGGCCAGCCGCAGCGAGGAAGAGGAAGAGGAGCTGCCAGCACCTGAGATCCTGGATGAAGAGGAAGAAGAGGGAGGAAGAGCCTGCTGCTATCCAGGTAATAATGTCTCCTAGTGAGGGACACAGTCACACCATGCAATGTGCAGGACAACTACAACTCCCAGCAACAACCTCCTAAGCCATGGGAGGAGTCTGTCATACTGGGACAATGTGTAAGCAGCCATTTTGTGACAGAAAGTAAACAGCCAATTAACATAAAGCGATTAAGCAGCTTTTTTATGCCAAAGAGTAAGCAGCCATTGTTTCACTGTAAGCAATAAGATGGAGGTCTGGTGTCACTGATGTAAGATGGAGGTCTGGTGTCTCTAATATAAGATGGAGGTCTGGTGTCACTGATATAAGATGGCTGCCTAGTGTCACTGATATCAGATGGAGGCCTCCTAGTGTCACTGATATAAGATGGAGGTCTGGTGTCACTGATATAAGATGGAGGTGTCACTGATATAAGATGGAGGTCTGGTGTCACTGATATAAGATGGAGGCCTCCTGGTGTCACTGATATAAGATGGCTGCCTAGTGTCACTGATATAAGATGGAGGTGTCACTGATATAAGATGGCTGCCTAGTGTCACTGATATAAGATGGAGGTGTCACTGATATAAGATGGCTGCCTAGTGTCACTGATATAAGATGGCTGCCTGGTGTCACTGATATAAGATGGAGGTGTCACCGATATAAGATAGCTGCCTAGTGTCACTGATATAAGATGGAGGTGTCACTGATATAAGATGGCTGCCTAGTGTCACTGATATAAGATGGAGGTGTCACTGATATAAGATGGCTGCCTAGTGTCACTGATATAAGATGGAGGTGTCACTGATATAAGATGGCTGCCTAGTGTCACTGATATAAGATGGAGGTGTCACTGATATAAGATGGCTGCCTGGTGTCACTGATATAAGATGTCCTCCTGGTGTCACTGATATAAGATGGAGGTGTCACTGATATAAGATGTCCTCCTGGTGTCACTGATATAAGATGGAGTCTTCCTGGTGTCACTGATATAAGATGGAGGTGTCACTGATATAAGATGGCTGCCTGGTGTCACTGATATAAGATGGAGGTGTCACTGATATAAGATGGCTGCCTGGTGTCACTGATATAAGATGGAGGTGTCACTGATATAAGATGGAGGCCACTTGGTGTCACTGATATAAGATGGAGGTGTCACTGATATAAGATGGCTGCCTGGTGTCACTGATATAAGATGGAGGTGTCACTGATATAAGATGGAGGTGTCACTGATATAAGATGGAGGCCTCCTGGTGTCACTGATATAAGATGGAGGCCTCCTGGTGTCACTGATATCAGATGGAGGTGTCACTGATATAAGATGGCTGCCTAGTGTCACTGATATAAGATGGAGGTGTCACTGATATAAGATGGAGGTGTCACTGATATAAGATGGAGGTCTGGTGTCACTGATATAAGATGGCTGCCTAGTGTCACTGATATCAGATGGAGGCCACCTGGTGTCACTGATATAAGATGGAGGTCTGGTGTCACTGATATAAGATGGCTGCCTAGTGTCACTGATATAAGATGGCTGCCTAGTGTCACTGATATAAGATGGAGGTGTCACTGATATAAGATGGAGGTGTCACTGATATAAGATGGAGGTCTGGTGTCACTGATATAAGATGGCTGCCTAGTGTCACTGATATAAGATGGCTGCCTAGTGTCACTGATATAAGATGGAGGTGTCACTGATATAAGATGGCTGCCTAGTGTCACTGATATAAGATGGAGGTGTCACTGATATAAGATGGCTGCCTAGTGTCACTGATATAAGATGGAGGTGTCACTGATATAAGATGGCTGCCTAGTGTCACTGATATAAGATGGCTGCCTAGTGTCACTGATATAAGATGGAGGTGTCACTGATATAAGATGTCCTCCTGGTGTCACTGATATAAGATGGAGGTCTGGTGTCACTGATATAAGATGGCTGCCTAGTGTCACTGATATAAGATGGAGGTGTCACTGATATAAGATGGCTGCCTAGTGTCACTGATATAAGATGGAGGTGTCACTGATATAAGATGGCTGCCTAGTGTCACTGATATAAGATGTCCTCCTGGTGTCACTGATATAAGATGGAGGTGTCACTGATATAAGATGGCTGCCTAGTGTCACTGATATAAGATGGAGGTGTCACTGATATAAGATGGAGGCCTCCTGGTGTCACTGATATAAGATGGAGGCCTCCTGGTGTCACTGATATAAGATGGAGGTGTCACTGATATAAGATGGAGGTCTGGTGTCACTGATATAAGATGGCTGCCTAGTGTCACTGATATCAGATGGAGGTGTCACTGATATAAGATGGCTGCCTAGTGTCACTGATATAAGATGGAGGTGTCACTGATATAAGATGGAGGTGTCACTGATATAAGATGGAGGTCTGGTGTCACTGATATAAGATGGCTGCCTAGTGTCACTGATATCAGATGGAGGCCACCTGGTGTCACTGATATAAGATGGAGGTCTGGTGTCACTGATATAAGATGGCTGCCTAGTGTCACTGATATAAGATGGCTGCCTAGTGTCACTGATATAAGATGGAGGTGTCACTGATATAAGATGGAGGTGTCACTGATATAAGATGGCTGCCTAGTGTCACTGATATAAGATGGAGGTGTCACTGATATAAGATGGCTGCCTAGTGTCACTGATATAAGATGGAGGTGTCACTGATATAAGATGGCTGCCTAGTGTCACTGATATAAGATGGCTGCCTAGTGTCACTGATATAAGATGGAGGTGTCACTGATATAAGATGTCCTCCTGGTGTCACTGATATAAGATGGAGGTGTCACTGATATAAGATGGAGGCCTCCTGGTGTCTCTGACATAAGATGTCCTCCTGGTGTCACTGATATAAGATGGAGTCTTCCTGGTGTCACTGATATAAGATGGAGGTGTCACTGATGTAAGATGGAGGCCACTTGGTGTCACTGATATAAGATGGAGGTGTCACTGATATAAGATGGCTGCCTAGTGTCACTGATATAAGATGGAGGTGTCACTGATATAAGATGGCTGCCTAGTGTCACTGATATAAGATGGAGGTGTCACTGATATAAGATGTCCTCCTGGTGTCACTGATATAAGATGGAGGTGTCACTGATATAAGATGTCCTCCTGGTGTCACTGATATAAGATGGAGGTGTCACTGATATAAGATGGAGGCCTCCTGGTGTCTCTGACATAAGATGGCTTCCTAGTGTCACTGATATAAGATGGAGTCTTCCTGGTGTCACTGATATAAGATGGAGGTGTCACTGATATAAGATGGAGGTGTCACTGATGTAAGATGGAGGCCACTTGGTGTCACTGATATAAGATGGAGGTGTCACTGATATAAGATAGAGGCCACTTGGTGTCACTGATATAAGATGGAGGTGTCACTGATATAAGATGGCTGTCTGGTGTCTCTGACATAAGATGTCCTCCAGGTGTCACTGATATAAGATGGCTGCCATGTGTCACTGATATAAGATGGCTGCCTAGTGTCACTGATATAAGATGGCTGTCTTCCTGGTGTCACTGATATAAGATGGCGGTGTCACTGATATAAGATGTCTGTCTGGTGTCTCTGACATAAGATGTCCTCCAGGTGTCACTGATATAAGATGTCCTCCAGGTGTCACTGATATAAGATGGCTGCCTAGTGTCACTGATATAAGATGGCTGTCTTCCTGGTGTCACTGATATAAGATGGAGGTGTCACTGATATAAGATGGCTGCCTAGTGTCACTGATATCAGATGGAGGTGTCACTGATGTAAGATGGAGGTGTCACTGATATAAGATGTCCTCCTGGTGTCACTGATATAAGATGTCCTCCTGGTGTCACTGATATAAGATGTCCTCCTGGTGTCACTGATGTAAGATGGAGGCCACTTGGTGTCACTGATATAAGATGGAGGTGTCACTGATATAAGATGGCTGTCTGGTGTCTCTGACATAAGATGTCCTCCAGGTGTCACTGATATAAGATGGCTGCCTAGTGTCACTGATATAAGATGGCTGCCTAGTGTCACTGATATAAGATGGCTGTCTTCCTGGTGTCACTGATATAAGATGGCGGTGTCACTGATATAAGATGGCTGTCTGGTGTCTCTGACATAAGATGTCCTCCAGGTGTCACTGATATAAGATGTCCTCCAGGTGTCACTGATATAAGATGGCTGCCTAGTGTCACTGATATAAGATGGCTGTCTTCCTGGTGTCACTGATATAAGATGGAGGTGTCACTGATGTAAGATGGAGGTCTGGTGTCACTGATGTAAGATGGAGGCCACTTGGTGTCACTGATATAAGATGGAGGTGTCACTGATATAAGATGGCTGCCTAGTGTCACTGATATAAGATGGCTGTCTGGTGTCTCTGACATAAGATGTCCTCCAGGTGTCACTGATATAAGATGGCTGCCAGGTGTCACTGATATAAGATGGCTGCCTAGTGTCACTGATATAAGATGGCTGCCTAGTGTCACTGATATAAGATGGCTGCCTAGTGTCACTGATATAAGATGGCTGCCTAGTGTCACTGATATAAGATGGCTGTCTTCCTGGTGTCACTGATATAAGATGGAGGTGTCACTGATATAAGATGTCCTCCTGGTGTCACTGATATAAGATGGAGGTGTCACTGATATAAGATGTCCTCCTGGTGTCACTGACATAAGATGTCCTCCTGGTGTCACTGATATAAGATGTCCTCCTGGTGTCACTGATATAAGATGGCTGCCATGTGTCACTGATATAAGATTTCCTCCTGGTGTCACTGATATAAGATGTCCTCCTGGTGTCACTGATGTAAGATGGAGGCCACTTGGTGTCACTGATATAAGATGGAGGTGTCACTGATATAAGATGGCTGTCTGGTGTCTCTGACATAAGATGTCCTCCAGGTGTCACTGATATAAGATGGCTGCCTAGTGTCACTGATATAAGATGGCTGTCTTCCTGGTGTCACTGATATAAGATGGCGGTGTCACTGATATAAGATGGCTGTCTGGTGTCTCTGACATAAGATGTCCTCCAGGTGTCACTGATATAAGATGTCCTCCAGGTGTCACTGATATAAGATGGCTGCCTAGTGTCACTGATATAAGATGGAGGGGTCACTGATATAAGATGGCTGCCTAGTGTCACTGATATCAGATGGAGGGGTCACTGATGTAAGATGGAGGTGTCACTGATATAAGATGTCCTCCTGGTGTCACTGATATAAGATGTCCTCCTGGTGTCACTGATGTAAGATGGAGGCCTCCTGGTGTCACTGATATAAGATGGAGGCCACTTGGTGTCACTGATATAAGATGGAGGTGTCACTGATATAAGATGGCTGCCTGGTGTCACTGATGTAAGATGGAGGTCTGGTGTCACTGATGTAAGATGGAGGTCTGGTGTCACTGATGTAAGATGGAGGCCACTTGGTGTCACTGATATAAGATGTCCTCCTGGTATCACAGATATAAGATGGAGGTGTCACTGATATAAAATTGTATAAGGGGTGTGATAGTATCCATGTACTGGAGTCTGAGGGGCAAAAACCGTTCCGCTACCCCCTTATGATTCCACATGGTAGATGTGGAGCCCAGTTATAGACCCTATATTGGGATCCAGGAGATTTAAGTTACCCCTCTGTGTTCCAGGGTCTGACCTCTAACTTTACCGGTCCCCATCCCTTGGCATATCCATTCACAAATAGAACTTTCTCCAGCCAGCTGTGGCCGTGTCCCTCCAGCTCGGGGCTCTGACTTGTTGAGGTCATCCAATGTTATAAATAACACTTGCAGACTGAAACGCTTCTATTAAATGTTTTGCCTCTTCCCCTTATGGGGGATGACATTCTGGGATATTTCGAAGGTCTATTCTTCTTTTGCAATGCCCCTTGTGTCTGCTAATTGGATAAAAGCAAGACCTTAGGTGCTATTCAGTCCACAGTGCCATATTAACCTCTTCAGTGACTCTAATCGTAACACTTTTATAGCCCATTGTACACAGAATGAGCCTATTCTACTCTTGAGCTGCTTCTCATTCGAAATAAACATGAAAAGGAAAGAATACACCATAAAATGCACTTGAAACGTGATCCTTTATCAAGCTGAGGTCTGCCTTCAACAGCGTAAATGAGATACTAAATATAGTTTATGGCAGACTGTAAGAATACTCAAGGACTGCCGACATGTTCCTACTCGTGTTTTACGGGCTACAAGGGTTATTTTGGCCACTCCTCACACTATCTGTAAATGTAAACTAAGATAGAGCTATCCACACCAGCATTAACCACATTTATGTTGTGATGCAATCATACCCAATCATGTTAGCCACTCCCTTTTTTTAACAAGCCTTGCCCATTTTTGGTCTCTAAGCTACTGGTCTAATTGTGATATGTGTTGCATATGTTAGCAATAGTAACAGAAGACTTTGTAAAAAGAAAAATATACTAATGGATAAGTAGACTGGTAAAAGTTGCAAGAGGGTTTAATATGAAGGTAGGTTCGGTCATAACGAACCATAAGACTTTTTGTGATAAGTAACAGAACACTTTGTAAGAAGATACCTATACTTATGGATAAGAAAAATTGGCAAAAGTTGCAGAAGGGCTTAGACTGTAGAGATGTTCTGTCATAACTAACCATTGAGCTCACTGTGAGAGGTGTAGTGTACGTTATTGATAGTAACAGAACACTTTGTAGGAAGATAATAATACTTATGGATAAATAGATTGGTAAAAGTTGCAGGAGGGCTTAGAATGAAGATATTTTGTGTCATAACTAACCATTGGACATATTGCGATAAATGTGGTATTGGTCATTAATAGTAACAGAAGTAACACTTCGTCAGAAAATAATTGTACTTATGGAAAAGAGAGTGGTAAAAGTTGCAGGGCGGGGGTTTAGTATGAAGCTATGTTATGTCATAACAACCATTGGACTTATTGTCATAAGTGTGGCATAGATCAGTAAGTCTTTAAAAAAAAAAGCTAAAACTAGCCATGAAGATGTAAATAAGTAAAAGTTGCATGAAGGTTTTCAGGAAAGGATACAAGAGGCTTTGTTGAAAAAGAGGAATTTGCTCCTCGCTTCTTAAATGATGATAATTTTTATGGAAAAGTAGATGAGTAATCACCACAGGGGCTTCTGGTGTAAAAGCAAGAAAAAGCCAAGGTTCTTTCATACCAAATTCTGCTAGCCACTTCCTTTTCATATCAAACATTTCCCATTTTGGGTCTCCAAATGACTGTTCTAAATAAGACAAATGTAGTCATACATTAGTTATGGTGACAGGAGGCTTAGTAAAAATAATTATATGTATGGATAAGCAGATTGGTAAAAGTTACAAGAGGGTTCAGTATTAAGATATGTTGTATCATTAACAACCATTGATCTAATTCTGATAGGTAGGTCACAGATCAATAAGGATGACAGGAGGCTTTATAAAAGAGATAACTAAATTCATTATGTATGATTAGATGAGTAAAAGTTGCAGGAGGGCTAGGTATGAAGATATGTTCTGTCATAAATAACCATTGAATTTATTGTATGAGGCATGACATAGATCAGTAAGGATAGCAAATGATAAAGATAGATGTGGCATACATTAGTTATGGTGACAGGAGGCTTAGTAAGAATAATTATACTTATGGATGAGCAGATGGGTAAAAGTTGCCAGAGGGTTTAGTATGAAGATGTATTGTCTCATAACCAACCATTGATCTAAATGTGATAAGTATGGCAAAGAACAGTAAGGATGGTAGGAGGCTTTATAAAAGAAATAACTAAACTTTACTAAATGAGTAAAAGTTACATGAGGGTTTCTATAAAGCTATGCTTTGTCAAAACCAATAAAGAATGGCTGAAAAGTTGCAGGAAGGCGTGGTATAAGATATGTTCTGTCATAAATAACCACTGAACATATTGTAAGGGCCATGGCATAGATTTATAAGGATGACAGGTGGCTTTAAAAAAAGAAAACTAAATTTTTTTACTACTGAGTACATGAGAAAAAGTTGCATGAAGGTTTTCTATGCCAGCATAGAATACAGTAAAACATAACTAAATTTATTAAGGATACATAAATGAGTAAATATTGCAGGACGCCCCCTTTTGTGTTAAGCCAGGATAAAGCTGAGCTTCACGTAATACTTTAGTCATGCCCAATCCTACAAGCCCCTCCTTCTTTCTACCGGGTTCTGCCCATTTTGGGTATTCAGGGCGTTGGTCTAATTGTCACTGACAAGTCTTAGGCCAGTGGGGGGTCACAGGAATCACTGTAAGCAAATAATGATATTGTTATAGATTATCATACATCAGTAAAAGTTGCAGGAAGGTGCAGTAAGGAGATGTGTGCTCCGCCTGCCATAGCCGCATACCCAGTCATTGCTCTTATAATGAAGTCCTTCTTATACAGTAGGCGAGCACTTCTTACTGCCAGTGCTGCCTTTCTGAATGTCATTTTTGGCAATTGATATTTTGCATTTTGTAACTGCAGTCGCCTCTGGATGATGTACAAATAAAATATAGCACAGCATACGTTACTGCTCTGGAGTCTGGATATGAAATATTAGTGAATCAGTCAGCACCTATTCTCATCACAAATAGAGGACGGGAACATTTCACAAATCTGAAAACGTTCCAAACCAAGAAAAGGAGGTTTCACAAAAAAGTTCAGACCTGAGACAAAAGCCTGTAAATGTAATATATGAAAAGTAAATCGAGGTCACATCTGTAGTTTATAGTCTACAGAATGAAAGCAGCTTTTCCACTTGAACTTGAAAGTGCTACTGTTCCCTCTCAGCAATATGCTGTAAGATATATGGAGCCGTCCGTGTCACGTAGAATCAAGGCCGACACACTGTAACGCTCTCTGACTGTGAATAATCATTGTCACATGCAAATATGCAGAAGTTTTTTCAGCTTTTTTGAGTAAAGGAAATTCCTATGTGGCACTCATACTATATCTGTTCATATGACACTGTCCCTACATACAAGAAAAAAACTACTGCTAATACTACTCCTATGTACAAGAATATAACTACTATAATACTGCTCCTATGTACAAGAATATAACTACTATAATACTGCCCCTATGTACAAGAATATAACTACTATAATACTGCCTCCTATGTACAAGAATATAACTACTATAATACTGCTCCTATGTACAAGAATATAACTACTATAATACTGCTCCTATGTACAAGAATATAACTACTATAATACTGCTCCTATGTACAAGAATATAACTACTATAATACTGCTCCTATGTACAAGAATATATCTACTATAATACTGCCTCCTATGTACAAGAATATAACTACTATAATACTGCCCCTATGTACAAGAATATAACTACTATAATACTACCTCCTATGTACAAGAATATAACTACTATAATACTACTCCTATGTACAAGAATATAACTCCTATAATACTGCCCCTATGTACAAGAATATAATTACTATAATACTGCTCCTATGTACAAGAATATAACTACTATAATACTACCTCCTATGTACAAGAATATAACTACTATAATACTGCTCCTATGTACAAGAATATAACTACTATAATACTGCTCCTATGTACAAGAATATAACTACTATAATACTGCCTCCTATGTACAAGAATATAACTACTATAATACTGCTCCTATGTACAAGAATATAACTACTATAATACTACCTCCTATGTACAAGAATATAACTACTATAATACTGCCCTATTTACAAAAATATAACTACTATAATACTCCTCCTATTTACAAGAATATAACTACTATAATACCCCCCCCATGTACAAGAATATAACTACTATAATACTACCTCCTATGTACAAGAATATAACTACTATAATATTGCACCCTATGTACAAGAATATAACTACTATAATACTACCTGCTATGTACAAGAATATAACTACTATAATACTGCTCCTATATACAAGAATATAACTACTATAATACTGCCCCCTATGTACAAGAATATAACTACTATAATACTACCTCCTATGTACAAGAATATAACTACTATAATACTGCTCCTATGTACAAGAATATAACTACTATAATACTGCTCCTATGTACAAGAATATAACTACTATAATACTGCTCCTATGTACAAGAATATAACTACTATAATACTGCTCCTATGTACAAGAATATAACTACTATAATACTGCTCCTATGTACAAGAATATAACTACTATAATACTACCTATGTACAAGAATATAACTACTATAATACTACCTCCTATGTACAAGAATATAACTACTATAATACTGCTCCTATGTACAAGAATATAACTACTATAATACTACCTATGTACAAGAATATAACTACTATAATACTGCTCCTATGTACAAGAATATAACTACTATAATACTACCTATGTACAAGAATATAACTACTATAATACTGCTCCTATGTACAAGAATATAACTACTATAATACTACTCCTATGTACAAGAATATAACTACTATAATACTACTCCTATGTGCAAGAATATAACTACTATAATACTACCTCCTATGTACAAGAATATAACTACTATAATACTACTCCTATGTGCAAGAATATAACTACTATAATACTACCTCCTATGTACAAGAATATAACTACTATACTACTGCCCCCTATGTACAAGAATATAACTACTATAATACTGCCCCTATGTACAAGAATATAACTACTATAATACTGCTCCTATGTACAAGAATATAACTACTATACTACTGCCCCCTATGTACAAGAATATAAGTACTATAATACTGCTCCTATGTACAAGAATATAACTACTATAATACTGCCCCTATATACAAGAATATAACTAATATAATACTTCTCCTATGTACAAGAATATAACTACTATAATACTTCTCCTATGTACAAGAATATAACTACTATAATACTGCTCCTATATACAAGAATATAACTACTATAATACTGCCCCCTATGTACAAGAATATAACTACTATAATACTGCTCCTATGTACAAGAATATAACTACTATAATACTGCCCCTATATACAAGAATATAACTACTATAATACTGCCCCCTATGTACAAGAATATAACTACTATAATACTGCTCCTATGTACAAGAATATAACTACTATAATACTACCTCCTATGTACAAGAATATAACTACTATAATACTGCTCCTATGTACAAGAATATAACTACTATAATACTACTCCTATGTACAAGAATATAACTACTATAATACTGCTCATATGTACAAGAATATAACTACTATAATACTGCTCCTATGTACAAGAATATAACTACTATAATACTGCACCCTATGTACAAGAATATAACTACTATAATACTGCTCCTATGTACAAGAATATAACTACTATAATACTGCTCCTATGTACAAGAATATAACTACTATAATACTGCCCCCTATGTACAAGAATATAACTACTATAATACTGCTCCTATGTACAAGAATATAACTACTATAATACTGCTCCTATGTACAAGAATATAACTACTATAATACTGCACCCTATGTACAAGAATATAACTACTATAATACTACCTGCTATGTACAAGAATATAACTACTATAATACTACCTCCTATGTACAAGAATATAACTACTATAATACTGCCCCTATGTACAAGAATATAACTACTATAATACTGTCCCTATGTACAAGAATATAACTACTATAATACTGCTCCTATGTACAAGAATATAACTACTATAATACTACCTCCTATGTACAAGAATATAACTACTATAATACTGCTCCTATGTACAAGAATATAACTACTATAATACTGCTCCTATGTACAAGAATATAACTACTATAATACTGCCCCTATGTACAAGAATATAACTACTATAATACTGCTCCTATGTATAAGAATATAACTACTATAATACTACCTCCTATGTACAAGAATATAACTACTATAATACTACTCCTATGTACAAGAATATAACTACTATAATACTTATGCTATGTACAAGAATATAACTACTATAATACTACTCCTATGTACAAGAATATAACTACTATAATACTGCCCCTATGTACAAGAATATAACTACTATAATACTACTCCTATGTACAAGAATATAACTACTATAATACTGCTCCTATGTACAAGAATATAACTACTATAATACTGCTCCTATGTACAAGAATATAACTACTATAATACTACTCCTATGTACAAGAATATAACTACTATAATACTACCTCCTATGTACAAGAATATAACTACTATAATACTGCTCCTATGTACAAGAATATAACTACTATAATACTGCCCCCTATGTACAAGAATATAACTACTATAATACTGCTCCTATGTATAAGAATATAACTACTATAATACTGCCCCTATATACAAGAATATAACTACTATAATACTGCCCCCTATGTACAAGAATATAACTACTATAATACTGCTCCTATGTACAAGAATATAACTACTATAATACTACCTCCTATGTACAAGAATATAACTACTATAATACTGCTCCTATGTACAAGAATATAACTACTATAATACTACTCCTATGTACAAGAATATAACTACTATAATACTGCTCATATGTTCAAGAATATAACTACTATAATACTGCTCCTATGTACAAGAATATAACTACTATAATACTGCACCCTATGTACAAGAATATAACTACTATAATACTGCTCCTATGTACAAGAATATAACTACTATAATACTGCTCCTATGTACAAGAATATAACTACTATAATACTGCCCCCTATGTACAAGAATATAACTACTATAATACTGCTCCTATGTACAAGAATATAACTACTATAATACTGCTCCTATGTACAAGAATATAACTACTATAATACTGCACCCTATGTACAAGAATATAACTACTATAATACTACCTGCTATGTACAAGAATATAACTACTATAATACTACCTCCTATGTACAAGAATATAACTACTATAATACTGCATCTATGTACAAGAATATAACTACTATAATACTGCTCCTATGTACAAGAATATAATTACTATAATACTGCTCCTATGTACAAGAATATAACTACTATAATATTGCTCCTATGTACAAGAATATAACTACTATAATACTGCCCCCTATGTACAAGAATATAACTACTATAATACTGCTCCTATGTACAAGAATATAACTACTATAATACTGCATCTATGTACAAGAA
>CAMRHE010001060.1:135000-239745 GCA_947044405.1 Leptodactylus fallax | reverse complement strand
GGGGAATACAATTTATTACTATCTGTTATTAGCCGTGTCAGGAGAGGAGAGGCCGACTGTAGGACAGGTGACTACAATCTATTACTATCTGTTATCAGCCATGTCAGGAGGGGAGAGGCCGACTGTAGGACAGGAGAATACAATCTATTACTATCTGTTATCAGCCACGTCAGGAGGGGGAGAGGCCGACTGTAGAACAGGGGAATACAATCTATTACTACCTGTTATCAGTCACGTCAGGAGGAGAGGCCGACTGTAGGACAGGGGAATACAATCTATTACTATCTGTTATCAGCCATGTCAGGAGGGAAGAGGCCGACTGTAGGACAGGGGAATACAATCTATTACTACCTGTTATCAGCCATGTCAGGAGGGGAGAGGCCGACTTTAGGACAGGGGAATACAATCTATTACTATTTGTTATCAGCCATGTCAGGAGGGGAGAGGCCGACTGTAGAACAGGGGAATACAATCTATTACTACCTGTTATCAGCCATGTCAGGAGAGGAGAGGCCGACTGTAGGACAGGGGAATACAATCTATTACTATCTGTTATCAGCCATGTCTGGAGATGAGAGGCCGACTGTAGGACAGGGGAATACAATCTATTACTATCTGTTATCAGCCACGTCAGGAGGGGAGAGGCCGACTGTAGGGCAGGGGAATACAATCTTTTACTATCTGTTATCAGCCATTTCAGGAGGGAGAAGCCGACTGTAGGACAGGGGAATACAATCTATTACTATCTGTTATAAGTTATGTCAGGAGAAGAGAGGCCGACTGTAGGACAGGGGAATACAATCTATTACTATTTGTTATAAGTTATGTCAGGAGAAGAGAGGCCGACTGTAGGACAGGTGACTACAATATATTACTATCTGTTATCTATGTGTAATGACATTCTCATCCTCCTTTTCTTTTATGATCATATATACACATCTGTATATAGTTTGGGGCACTTCCTCTTATATCGCTCCTGCTCTGTTGTAATCTCTCTTCTGTAACTTTGTCTAACCAGGTGACTGTCGGTGGTTTCAGAGCTGTAGGGTTCAGCACCGCGGTCAGCGTCCACTCCTTCCACTCTACTTTATATATCTCCATGTTCTTGGTTGGGTCTTGTCATGGCACCTGACGTAGTGACAGCCATATTGTACACCCCCACACAGCTCGGAGGTGTCTGGTGGAGAAACATTTCGGTCCTGGGTGTACACACGTCTCTGCGCCCCCACCCCCTGGCTGGGAGCGTTCAGCTGGATCCCAACTGATGCAAAGAAAAAATATTAGAAAATAATAACCGGCTGTGAGCGGCAGATGGCGAGGAGAAGAGCGAGGAAGGCTCCAGTCACATAATCCGCTCCACACCAATAACCCTTTCTCTGCCAATGGAAGGAGATTAATGTGGGGATCGTATGTGTAACCCGGAGGATGGACGCAAAGAATAATTACAGGGGGTGTCCGGATAACATAATGACCAATTGTGGGGGTCAAAGAGAGGCTACCCCCACCACGGGGGGCCATATGACACCGCTGTCAACGTTACTACCCCAGATATAGCCAAAGCCTCATGCAGACATTGAATATGATACCCAGAACAGCTCGGGAGTCATGGCGAGACTATGACACTCGCCAAGGAGACATGTGAAGGACAACATCTCCATCATGATCTGCTGCCGGACTCTTTCAGTAGAGTCCTGCGTATAACATTACACCATGTCCGTATATATTAGTTGATCCCCTGGAAACAACCCATGGGGTGACATTTGCCCACAATGGGGGGGATTTTTCAATCCCTCTAGAACAGTCTTTGATGATATTGGGGCACATATTCAGAGTAAGTCCATTTTTTACACCAAACATGCCCCAAATCCTCCGTTCTTCACCTTGCTCGCCACATTATGCAAATATGGACCTTATAAAACCAGACATACGTGTACCTGGCGGCCACACTACACCGCCTCTAGTCATAGAAGCCCACTGGTCAGGTAAGGAAATACTCCCTATATCAGTTCTGTCCAGGAACATCCCCTGTCATACTAAGAGGACAGCTCGGGACCTTCAGCTGGGGACAGTGATTGTCTTCTGCTGGGATCCCTTGTCTGGAACCTAGACATGATGTACTAAGAGCCGAGCTCACATTAGTCGTCCTGACCATGGCCTGTGCTGCTCAGCCATCCTCATACTGCCTGCATTATAAATCTAGGGCAATGAAACCCATGCGGGGCAGGGGGGGTTGGCAGTGGTCTGTAAACTAATCCAAGGCTTCATTCAAACACTTTGAAGATGCTGCATTCACAATTACACAGCTTCAGAGCTGAAATCCCCTAGAAAATCCTGTTGTGGTGATATCTTTACATCATTGTCAGGGATCTGTATATAACAGCACTCAGCTAGGTTGGGGCCCCATTACACACTTTACAAGTTACGCCTCTGTGTACTGCATCTGCTTTTGCCGCATAGTTGCTTTAAGGTTGCTATGCCTACCAGTCAAACTATCACTGGGTCTGTCCAATCAGAGGTTTGAAATGCAGGGCTAATCAGTGTTGTAGTTCAGTGTCCAATCACGGGCTGAGGCGGGGTCTGGTAACCTGACACTTTCCTTGCTCTTGTGTCTGTGATTTCCTTTGTCTCCAGGCTCTGTGTTCTCACTCCCTGTACCTTCCCCTGTTTCCTGCTGATTTCCTGGTTTACTGACCTTGTCTTGCTCTCCTGGTTATCCCCTCTTGTGCTGATTTGCCTTTAACTGTGACCGTCTGGACTTGACTGTGGTCTGGACTTCTGTTATTCCTCTACTTTCATTTTGGCTATTCTTCTAATCTCCCGGTTTTGACCCCATCTTGTGTATTACTCTTGATGCCCACAGTACAAGTTTCTGTTCTGGTCCTTAGCCTTAGCCTGGTCCTGTTTTGGGCATCTTGTTCTGGGGTTGCAACCTGGGTCCCGAGCTGCAAAGTTTACCTTACCTTTTGGTCAGCGATGTAGGATTATAGGTAGCTTTATGTTCTTTCTGCTCGTCCTGTCAGTTACCTGCTCCTTATAGGAAATCTCCATACCAGCCAGGACTGGTCACTCGGCCATCTCCATATACTTATACACATCACATGACAGCCCACATATTACCCAGTGAGGCACATTTTGTTCAGGTTTCCATTTATTTTAGCCTAGAAGAGAACATTTATCATACAAGTTATGACAGGATGGATAATATTAAATCCTGAGGTGAGGAGTCTGGTGAAATAAGGAGAATCCAATCAATGAATAATCTCATTTGCAGTTCCATTATATTATATTAGGCTCCGGTAGATTATGGCTCCTCCGGGACTTTTCACTGCAGGCGCCTCTGTCATTACTAATGAGTAGAATCTGCTGCAAACAAGAATGAAGGATCAGAAGAACTGAAACTCCTGGAGAAGTCCCTGAAGAAGCCCCTGGAGAAGCCCCTGGAGAGGCCCCTGGATAAGCTCCTGGAGAAGCCCCTGGAGAAGTCCCTGGAGAAGCTCCTGGAGAAGCCCCTGGAGATGCCCCTGGAGAAGCCTCTGGAGAAGCTCCTGAAGAAGCCCCTGGAGAAGTCCCTGGAGAAGCCTCTGGAGATGCTCCTGGAGAAGCTCTTGAAGAAGTCCCTGGAGAAGCTCTTGGAGAAGTCCCTGGAGAAGTCCCTGGAGAAGCTCTTGGAGAAGTCCCTGGAGAAACTCCTGGAGAAGCTCCCTCGTCAAACCCCCTGGTTACAGTCATGGAGAAGATGGCTAATAGCAGGAGCATGGAGCAGAAGACACCAAGGTCATAAAAGTCATGTCCACTGGGCGTTATCTTACTCGTATCATTGGAGACATGCCATATAATATTAGTGTCATCCCAGGCACGGTCTGATCCTCACACTCAAGTCTGGTTGGATTAATTTAGTGGGGCTGGCTGTATAGGAGTCAAGGCCCTGGTGTAAAAGCTCAGCTTGGTGCCTCTGTGCACTCACACCCATCAGCCACCTCCCATCAGTACATATTAGCAGTATTTACATGTCCCTTACCTTCTCTATCCAGCCCAGACCACCATGATGGTTTGTTCACAACATGTCATGAAGTTTCCCATTATTCCCATGCCCTATTGGTGCCCCCTCACATAGGCCCTGGCTTTTGGGTCTAGAGATGGGCAAAACTTGTGAGGTTTGTCTTGTGGATGTTTCTGCGAGATTTGTCTGAAATAAAAGTGCCGGGTATAATAATTGGAAGCTCCAGGGTGGCCTCTCTGGGGCACCGCTGGTCTCCTTTTCCAGGTTTTTCTTGCCTCTTCCAGCCTCCCAAGTAACATTCAGAGTCCCCAGGAACTGCTGGGGGAGGAAGGTATGTGGGGGCCATTGATGTCACAATACTTATACTTTGACAAAAGCAGCCCCAATGCCTGCTGACATTGCCCAGGAAACCAGAAGACTAATGTGAAGATGGCCACATACCATGATGGAGCCCCGAGGAGGTGAGGATAGGTGAGTATGAACTGTGACCTCTAAGCTCCACCCACAGCAGAAAAGATTATGATGTAAAACAGAGAATTTGGCCTTCATACGGAATCGGTTTCATCATCAGAGAATTTATTCCATATTACAAAATGTATTTTATCAAAAAGTTTCTTCATTTGCAGAAATCTCCCTGTACTGTACAGCAATCTCAGCCAGGCAGCGGATCCTGCGGAATATCCTCTTCACATCTCCCCCCTCTCCTGATGTCTCAGCCCCCAGTAATGTCACATCATGTCTTGACCCGGGCTCAGATAATTGTCCGCAGTGTTATTGGCTTGGAGCTGTGATCGCTACGACCGTGACTGGTGCGTCCTGCAGAGCGGCAGCGAGCCGTCACCTCTCATATCTGTCCCCCAGATGACACATTGTGCTGACAAATAGCAGAGGATGATTGAAGCGAATGTGATTTCTGCTCGTATCCTGCAGTGATGGGACATAAGTGACCGCCGGCCGCAGCAAATCTTATCACATCCAGGAAAATGGGCATAGAATGGTCACAGGGGGAGGTAAGGGGGGCAACGGAGACACGAGACCAAAAACCTCAGCCATTCATCATTTTGTACAGAAAATAAGGTAAAATAAGAAGAATTACTGTAGACAGAACAAGCACAGCCGCAGGCAGCGCAGACCCCGACCCTATATCTAGCCAGTACTCTGATACAGACACGTCCACCCTTAATTCACCTCAGATTTGGTTAAGAAATTCAATTCTCATTATCACCAAAATCCAATGCTAGCAAAACCCTTGGCAGACTGCAGTGCACAACACAACCACTGGGTGGCAGCATAGAAACACATTGTTAAATATTATTGCAAAATCATGTTGGTATGAAAAGCTGGTCATCTACTGACCTTCGTATCTGGACATGTGCAGCCGAAAGGAAAGCTAAGGAAGGACACGTCTGACATTCCCATTACAGGGGACATGAGCACTTTCTAATTCTTAGTTGGTCTATGTTTGGTCTACATTTGGTGCCGATCTTGTAATCTATTATTATAGCAGTCAGAGTTCTGCGTTCAGACCAATAGACGTATTGTAGTGTTACATGGTATTGTGTATCCAGGAGCTCAGGAGCTTACTGCATACTGATCATACATGAAATCAGTTATAACTCTGTATGCAGTATGCTCCTGAGCTCCCCCTAGTGGCTGCGGCCAGAGTTGTATCAGTTGTTCCTCTATTCTATATAGGGGACTTTGAGCTCCACTATAATGCCGGTGCTTGCCAGCGTTCTACCTTTCCCAGCAGACCTAGCTGTCTGGTTTGTTTAAGGATTAGTGTGCTCACCTGCCAAGCTTCCTCCTGCCAATCTCTGCCAGTATATAAATCCACTTCTCTAGTCACAATGACAAACATTGATAATGAGCTTTTCTCACTCAAGGGACTCAGAGTGCAGAGAACGTTGTGAAGCCAACTCCCACAAGGGTCAGCCATTTTATGGGAAGCCAATTTACCTATCAGTATATTTTTTCTATGTGGGAGGAAATCAGAGTACCCAGAGGACACCCGAGTAGAACATGCAAACTCCATGCGAATGTCAACCCTTGGCTAGGTCACCATGCTGAGTCCCTGTGTGCACAGTTGTCTGTTTCATGACCCGCTCTTTGGAGACATGTTATCCTTCTGTATGTCTGACTTATATTTCTGTCTTATGCCAGAGTCATGTCTGTAATTGTGCATATATCTCTGTCTCTGTGGCCGCATTTGTCCTTCTGTTAGGTATGTTTGGCCTTTGGGCTTCTTCCATGTATGCAGCTCTGCCTCTGTGAGGACACATTTGTACTTCTCTTAAATATTCTTGTATGGACGTGTTTGTTCTTCCATCATGTTTGCATCTTTACTACTATGTGGACGTATATGTCCTTCTGTCTCCCAATGTTTAGACACATGTTCTTCTGTTTCCCAATGTTTAGATACATGTCCTTCTGTTTCCCAATGTTTAGATACATGTCCTTCCTTCAGTCATGTTGCATGCATGTTCTTCCATCGACCATGTTTAGACATACATTCTTCTGTCTGCCATGTTTAGATACATGTCCTTTTGTCTGCCATGTTTAGATACATGTCCTTCTGTCTGCTATGTTTGGATGCATGTCTTTTTGTCTGTCATATTTAGATACATGTCCTTCTGTCTGCCATTTTTAGATACATGTCCTTCTGTCATACTTAGATACATGTCCTTCTGTCTGCCATGTTTAGATACATGTCCTTCTGTCTGCCATGCTTAGATACATGTCCTTCTGTCAGCCATGCTTAGATACATGTCCTTCTGTCTGCTATGTATGGATGCATGTCCTTCTGTCTGCCATGTTTAGATACATGTTCTTCTGTCTGCTATGTTTAGATACATGTCCTTCTGTCTGCCATGCTTAGATACATGTCCTTCTGTCTGCTATGTTTAGATACATGTCCTTCTGTCTGCCATGCTTAGATACATGTCCTTCTGTCTGTCATGCTTAGATACATGTCCTTCTGTCTGCTATGTACGGATGCATGTCCTTCTGTCTTCCATGTTTAGATACATGTCCTTCTGTCTGCCATGTTTAGATACATGTCCTTCTGTCTACTATGTTTAGATACATGTCCTTCTGTCTGCCATGTTTAGATACATGTCCTTCTGTCTACTATGTTTAGATGCATGTCCTTCTGTCTGCCATGCTTAGATACATGTCCTTCTGTCTGTTATGCTTAGATACATGTCCTTCTGTCTGCTATGTATGAATGCATGTCCTTCTGTCTGCCATGCTTAGATACATGTCCTTCTCTCTGCCATGCTTAGATACATGTCCTTCTCTCTGCCATGCTTAGATACATGTCCTTCTGTCTGCTATGTTTAGATACATGTCCTTCTGTCTGCTATGTATGGATGCATGTCCTTCTGTCTGCCATGCTTAGATACATGTCCTTCTGTCTACTGTTTAGATACATGTCCTTCTGTCTGCCATGCTTAGATACATGTCCTTCTCTCTGCCATGCTTAGATACATGTCCTTCTGTCTGCTATGTTTAGATACATGTCCTTCTGTCTACTGTTTAGATACATGTCCTTCTGTCTGCCATGCTTAGATACATGTCCTTCTCTCTGCCATGCTTAGATACATGTCCTTCTCTCTGCCATGCTTAGATACATGTCCTTCTGTCTGCTATGTTTAGATACATGTCCTTCTGTCTACTGTTTAGATACATGTCCTTCTGTCTGCCATGCTTAGATACATGTCCTTCTCTCTGCCATGCTTAGATACATGTCCTTCTGTCTACTATGTTTAGATACATGTTCTTCTGTCTGCTATGTTTAGATACATGTCCTTCTGTCTGCCATGCTTAGATACATGTCCTTCTGTCTGCCATGCTTAGATACATGTCCTTCTGTCTGCTATGTATGGATGCATGTCCTTCTGTCTGCCATGCTTAGATACATGTCCTTCTGTCTGCTATGTTTAGATACATGTCCTTCTGTCTGCCATGCTTATATACATGTCCTTCTGTCTGCCATGCTTAGATACATGTCCTTCTGTCTGCTATGTATGTATGCATGTCCTTCTCTATGTTTGGACACATGTCCTTTTACCTCACATGTATGTGTCTTTGTTGCCTGTCCCAATGTCCTGCCCTGGATTCCTGTTTTAGACCCGACCTCTGTTATCTGATGTTCCCGCCTGTTCCTGATGTTACCAGTCCTGAACTCTTGTCAGTTTTTAATCTTTGCATGTATTCTGTGTGCTGTAATTCTAGTCTGCATTCACACTATGTGTTTTGTCTGATTCTGTGATGTGCTGTACCATAGTCACTGACCTTCTTTGTGAGGACTGCCTCAGGAGGTATCGACCTGGCGGACTCCCTGCAATGAAGCCCATATGGGGGTTAAAGTGTGACTATCGGAGGGTCACTTAGACAACATGTTTAGAGGTGGTGCAAAATCAAACCAGTTTGGCAGCATTTGGGGCCCTCAGAAAGACAATACCTGTGCAGGACCCTTCAAAGGAACCCGTCACATTGCACATGGCGTCTGATCTGAGAGCACTATGTATTAGAGAAGCTAGAGCTGGAAGATTGATATATAATGTAAAACTCTGCTACTTCTCGGCCTAGTGTCCAGTGGGTGGTCCTAGTTAGTGACAGATATCCCTGTATGGATGCGCTTTGGATGTCAGGATTTGGGGACTACACAACAGGAAGGAATCCTTATTTTATCCACAACATGGAGATCACAAGAAGATTTATTTCTTTTTGTGCCTTTGTGTTGATAATGAATGTGGTTGTGACGTGAGATGGACCTTCTGGGATGAGCGGAGTGCTCGTCTTCACAGCTGGAGCCCCGATCTGCAGACAACATGACAGCATCTTGGACTTGTCTTCTTCTTGTTACACATTCTGCGCAGTGCTGAGACATCGGGTTTCCGCAGAATGAATTCCACATTGAGAGCGATGGATTCCTATCGGCTGCTGTTTACTTTCAGGCACGTCTTGTTCTCCAGGATGTAATGTACATCCAGCCGCGGCCATAATCAATCTTATAATTAAACTGGAGGATACTGTGGGAGGACGAAGACTAAGAAGCTGTAAAATCAAATGTCTTCACATTACAGGTTACCAGGGAGGATAGTCATCGGGGAACCTGGATCAAGCCCCAATGTATAGAGAAGACAATGCTCAGTCTCTGCTCTCAGATGAGGAAGATTAAGAGCAAATTAACTCCTTCAGTCCTGGCGAATAAAGTCCATGTGGTGGAACCTATTATTGTCCGATGACTGTAGTGATCCAGTCCCGTCTCAGGGGATCGGTGGAGGGGTTAATAATATCATAATAATAGAGTAGCAAAGTAAAGGGTTAAATAACATCAATAATAACATTGATGGGGATCTGCGGTGATGAAGAGGTTAATGCAGGTGTCTCAGATGGTCTAGAATGAAGAGCTATCAATAATGGTGGTCTAGGGTGGGTGAAGGGGATAACAATAGTAAGTCAGGGTTAATTGTATTCTTCACTTAGTACAGTGGTCAAGGGGTTAATGCAATTATTTCTGATGGTGGTCTAGGGTGGGTGAAGGGGTTAATGCAGTATCATTGATGGTCTAGAGTGGTGAAATAATTATTAGTATTGATCGCGGTAGTAAATGGGTTAATAATAATATCCTTGGAGGTTTAGGACAGTGAAGAGGTTAATTCAAGCTTTCTTGGTCCTCTAAGATGGTGACAAAATGAGTAAGTCCTGCCATTATCTGGGGGTGAAAGGGTTAACATGCCTTATAATATAGCATTGTGAACGGTAAGAGTAATGCCAGTACCTTCCCATTTCTTTGGGGAAATGACACATCCCCTTTACAGTGTTCACATATAACGTGCCCACATCAAATATAATATAGCGAGCCCGGCGGATGCAGGAGCAAAAAGGAGTAATATCCCTGACGGTATAGGATTGTGAGGGAGTTTGTATGATACCCCCCAAATCCCTGATGATCTTAGAGTGGTGGAAGGGTTAATAGTAACGTGTCTGATACTCTTGGACGGTGGAAGGGTTAATAGTAACATGCTAATACTCTTGGATGGTGGAAGGGTCAATAGCTAAATATCTGGCGATTCATGGTGGTGTAGAGGTTACCGGTAACCTCAGGCTTGCCTATGGATGGATTCATACCTAACATTAAGTTACTAGATCGTGACGAGGAGTTTCCTGAGTTATTGACCTGTAAACCATCTATATCCTTGGCTTATCTTCTCCGTCATATACACATGATGTGGACATCTCATGTCTCAGAGAACACCCCACTCCGCATTAATGACATCCTGGGAGGCCCCATGAAAAAAACCCTAAATTAGCCATAAATCAAGGAAAGTGTAAGGGACTTGCCAGTTGAGCAATTCCCCAGTAGCTGCTGCAGAACCCTGGGGGGAGGGGCAGAACAAGACAGAGGACCCTAAGCTGAACCCCCCCCCCCCCACTGGCCCTGCCTACTTGCCCTATCTGTCCTAGCGACAACAGCAACTGGTCGACAGTCCCTTCTTAATATAATAATATAAGTGAAAACACAGAACGCAGACAAGACAAACAACAACAAAATGGAGGTCAGCTAGCCAAGGGGTCGGTAACAGCCGAGCAGCGCAGTACAAAATCACAATCCAAGAGAATAGTCACAGACAAAGCCAGAGGTCAGGAATACAATAATAGCAGAAAAAGGAGCTAGCAGGGACAAAGTCACAGGACAGAATCTCAATAGCCAGCGAGCATGTGGGGGCTGACAACCTGTTTATAGAAAGTCCAGGACCTGCCCCAGACTGGATTGGTAGACAGGCTGTCAATCACACAGGCAAGAATGAGATTAACGGTTAAAGGAGCAAAAAGAAACAAGGTGCAGGAGACGGGTGTGGCTGAAATTCAATTACATAGTAGTAGTACTAGGACAGTGTTCAGACTGAGCAACAAAACCTTAAGCAAGGAATCAAACTGAGCACGCCTCCTGCGCCGCAGCGTGCGGGTGGAGGGTGGGGCAGAGACCCGAACAGGCAGAGACATTAGAAAAAGTTTTACCACAAAGTTTAAGGTGCAGCAGTCACATGGTGACAACTATTTTCCTTTGTGATGCCCCTTCCATGTTGAAATAGGGAGTTGGTGTGGTAGACGGTCACGTAGGGCACCATCGAGGAAGCAGGGGTAGTAAACCATACTATGTGGATAATACAGCGGCATCTCCATAAATTAGAATATCTGTGAAACGTTTATTTCTCTCAGTAATTCCAGTAATAAAGTGACCTCCTATATTTTCTAGATTCTTTACACAGAGTCTTCTATTTCAAGTGTTTTATTTCTGTAAATGTTGATTATGGATTACAGGGAATGAAAACCCAAATCTAAGAAAATGAGAATATTGTAAGTTCAGTTCAGTCTTGTAAATTCAGTGTCACCTGCCAAGGTTTCCTAAGCCTATAAATGGTCCCTCAGTCTGGTTCAGTAGGACACACAATCATGGAAGACGCTGATTATGGATTGTATTACTGAAATGAAGGAACGTTTCACAGATATTCTCATTTATTCAGATGCTCTTGTATGGTCGATGCAGCGGTACAATGAACGGTTCCATGGCCTGGTGAGGAGATGGGCACAGACTCTATGATCAGAGGCAATCAGGCGACGATGGCAGTATATATAGGGGGGGTACAAGAAGGATGGAAAGCTCCTCCATTATCTATCATGGTGAACTTAAGGAAATGAGGATAGAGAAAGAAAACATTCGGAAATGCCTTGGCCTCTAAGAGGGCTTGTCCTTCTCTTGGCAACCTCTCTTCAAAATGATGTAATCCTGGGTGCAGGTGTCAGTCATATGTCATCATTTCCTGTTTGAGTGACTTCATCCAGTTATAGCTATGGGGGATGGACTGTAGAAACACAATCTGCTAACGTGTACAGGTCTTAGAGGTTGGTTTTGGCTTTGGAGGGCTGTTTTTGAGGGAGCTAGTATTTCAGTCTCTGTATTGGTTGAATCGAAGGGTGAGTTGGTTGTGGAGATGTTCTTGAAATCTGGTCATAGGGGATATTACCCATAATACTTTCCTTAAATCTTGCCACCTTCTTGCCTTTTTTTGGTTCTCTGATGAGTCCACGTTCATATCTCCCCATGATATGGTACAGTGTGACCCATAAGCCATGAAGTCGCCATCAAATGCTGAGACTCTGATGACTTAGGACCAGATCTCTGTGTCCACAATTCTAATTGGTGGAGTCATTTTATGTTTCTCGGCTTTGGACAGAGAACTCCATGACCGCTCGGTAACTAGACATAAAAATAGCTGAGGGTCAGCAGGGTCAGGAATAGTTTGGGAGAGAACAGCACAAACACTTCTCCTCATACACTATTTAATAGATATAAAAGCTACTTGTCTTTCTTTCAATTACCTGTGACTTTCCGCAGTGCGGGTGCTAATCATCTCCATGGGGACAGCAGCAGGTTCTCCACCTGGTTACGTAAACTTGCCTCCTGTTTTTGGGGGAGTTGATTGTTCAGTCTTGTGATGAATAAATATGCTGCAGACATAAAGGTTAACGTGGAGTCGCTCCATCCATGATATCTATTGTGTGTGGATGAAAACAACCGAAGAATCTGACTAATCTTTACAGTAGGGTAAATTTACTGACCATTTATAGGGTACAATCAGCCGCACTACCTGTGGGCAATGAAAATGAAGAAGGTTTGTCTTAGCCCAAACTAGACCATGAAAGAATTTCCACTGCTAACATTTCACCTGTCACAGGCTCCAAGGATTTAACTTACAACACGATGGTAGAGCAACACTGAGGATAAAAATGGTGCATGATAGGTTGGTATCGTGGATAGTCGGTCAAGCGTGAATGATAGGTCAGCATGGTGAATAATAGGGCCAACATGGCAAATGATTGGTCAGAATGGTGGGAGATAGATTACCATGGTAGATGATAAATCAGCAGGGTGAATAATAGACCAACACTGTGAATGATTGGTCAGCATGACGGATGATATGGTGGACCAAAACCCAACATGGTAGATGATAAGTCAACATGGTGGGTCGAAATGGGGTGATAGATCAATATGGAGCATGATACAGTGGGGAAAAAAGTATTTAGTCAGCCACCAATTGTGCAAGTTCTCCCACTTATAAAGATGAGGCCGGCCTGTAATTGTCATCATAGGTAGACCTCAACTATGAGAGACAAAATGAGAAAACTAATCCAGAAAATCACATTGTCTGATTGTTATTAACCAAATACTTATTTTCCACCATAATTTGCAAATAAATTCTTTAAAAATCAGACAATGTGATTTTCTGGATTAGTTTTCTCATTTTGTCTCTCATAGTTGAGGTCTACCTATGATGACAATTACAGGCCGGCCTCATCTTTATAAGTGGGAGAACTTGCACAATTGGTGGCTGACTAAATACTTTTTTCCCCACTGTAACTCAACATGGTGAATGATGGATCAACAGAGTACATGAAAGGTCAACACTGCATATGATAGGACAAAGTGGTGGATGATAGGTCAACTTGGTGAATAATTGGCAAACATGGTAGGTAACAGATCAATGGGGTGGATGATATTGTGATGATCGGTCTGTATTGTGGGTGTTATATCAACAGGCTACATGATTGCAAGATTCAAGATTGCAAATTAAACGTCAGTGAGGTGGATGATACATTAAGCGGAATGAAATGTCAACAAAGCGAATGATAGGTCAATGAAGAAGAAAGTCAATCAACATGGTGAATGTATGTATGGAGAACCTACTGCAGTAGGGTCGCTTCTCTTTATAATAATCAGTACTGAAGTGTAAAGCAGGAGGGACGTTCTTGCAGTCTTTATAATGTCTAGAAAGTTAAACTTCCTCCTTCTCATAAGTTTGTGTGATCCAACATGTTAGCCCCCAGACCTTAATCTTCATGTACCATAGAAACCATCTTGAGAAATTTGCCGATACATAAATACATCAAATGAAGAGCAAGTGAGAGTCTATCAGGAGAAGGGAAGTGCGGGGCAAGCCCCTGAGATGGACCTAGTCTTCAGTCAAAGTCCTTGAAGTCTACTTCAGTCCTGTTGACCATTCCAGAAGAATCTGGAGGATGGAGGTTGGATAGATGAAGATATTTTAATCTCTTTATAGGGCATAAGGACATTGTAAAGAAGAGCTCTGCATTGGACCCCCTTCATAGGACAGAATGGAGAGCTACTCTATAAGGACGGCTTCGGCTCTGGAGGTCTAGGAGGCCATTCAGACTTGCCCTTCAATTCTGTCTCATGCTCCCACCATCTGAAAAGTTGAGTTCCTTGAGGAGTTTTGTTCAACCAGAGGTTATAAGCAAAACCTGGTCATCTTGTGTGGAGTCTGCTGTGGATTGTGACGGTCCGCAGCGCTCCACAAATATGGAATCATTGCTGATCAGACAGAGAAGTCTTCTCCTCGTAGACATCAATAGACTGTGAAATGTGGATCCAGATTGTGCACATAGATGTCAGTGACTTATATACTGTCCTATGAGCTGACTAGGAATCAGTCTTAAACTATTAGCAAGAAATCCAGCGATCCTTGGAGGATCTGAGTGCTGCATGGCTCCTGCTATTGCTTCTCAGAATAATGCTTCTTTCTCCACATATCAGACTCCTTTCCTCCTCCTCCTCCTTGCTAATCTGTTCAATTCACTGCTCAAATCTAGAGAAGAGCAAAAACTGTTCAGCTGAACCTGAGATTTTTGGGGTTCACCATCAACTATCCATTACAATATTTTGGGGTCTTTTCATACTAATAGAATAGTAATCGGAAGCCAAGTAATGATGCAGAAAAGTAAGAACCTACTCATACTCACCTTTCCTGGACTCCACTGTACCACATGGTGCTCGTTTCCCCGGCGTCCCCGGCTTCTTTGGCTCTCCCGTGTGATATCACATGGAGGGCATCTAAATCCTGACGCTTCGATGCTGATATCACAATCTTGGCCCCCACCACTAAGACACAGGGGAGAGCTGAAGTAGTCGGGGATAGATGATCACATGGTTCGGTGGAGTCCAGCAAAGATGAGTATAAGGATTTGTGTTATTCAACCCCCCGCCCCCCGGGGCCCCTGAGTACTATACTCCCAGGTCTGAAGAGACTCCAGAGTGCAATAACGGCAAAACTTGTGATGGACCTCATAAATATTCAGGAAACAAATCTCACAAGGTTCAACCATCATTTCTCAAATCCATCTTTAGTGAAGAAGGATTAGCAGCCGACAAACATATCTGGTTACATAGAAGTCTATGGAGAGGGGAGAGGGAGAAAGAGGAAGACACAGAAACATCCTGCTGCAGCTAACAGTAAGTGTTTGGCAATACTGAGCACTTTCACTCAGCTCATCTTCCTCCTTCCCTCCCCTCTCCATAGAGCTCTGTGTGCTAGGGTGTGAACAGTGAATTGGAGAGAGCATGTGAGGAGGTCGGTAAGTGGAGAGAGAAGACGCTACAAAAATTATCTTATATTCACTTTTACTACAGGAAAAAATGAGATCATAAGCCATAAACTGTAAAGCTGGACATAAACGTTCTGGCTACTCAGCCCACGGCTATTTGTCTGTGGTCTCATCCAGGTGCACACTCAGTAACAGATGCATGTGTTCTGTCTGGGATAAGGGAATACTCAGGAAGACCGGGAGCAGTCAGTGCTGGGGATGAAGTCCCCGCAGTCATCGCAGCTGGATTTATTTTACCAGTCGCCTTCTCTCTGCTCCGAGAACCCACAAATAAGGAAATCTATTCAGTGGTCGGAATTTCTGTGACCGACTAAAGAGCGTATTAATATCGCCCAGACGTCAGAGGGAAATGGGAAGGAAGTATATAAAACCGATTAGAAGGATTTATCCCACAATACCATATCCAAGTGCAGAGCGGCGCAGGCACGCCTCGGCCCCACTATAAAACTGATGTGAGGTACAATGTAAGTCTATGCCTGGTAACTGGTGCACATACATACAATTCTGGCCCATGGGAGTCCACGTCTCAGGAACTTTAAGATTGGCATACACCAAAACACCAGTCTTAATAAATCTGACCTCACTGTATACACTGTATACACCCTCTCCCCTCAGATTCCTTCTGTATACACTTCCTCTTCCCTCAGATTCCTCCTGTATACACTTCCTCTTCCCTCAGATTCCTCCTGTATACACTTCCCCTTCCCTTGTATTCCTCCTGTATACACTTCTCCTTCCCTTGTATTCCTCCTGTATACACTTCCTCTTCCCTTGTATTCCCCCTGTATACACTTCTCCTTCCCTTGTATTCCCCCTGTATACACTTCCTCTTCCCTTGTATTCCTCCTGTATACACTTCTCCTTCCCTTGTATTCCTCCTGTATACAATTCCCTTTCCCTTGTATTCCTCCTGTATACACTTCTCCTTCCCTTGAATTCCCCCTGTATACACTTCCTCTTCCCTTGTATTCCTCCTGTATACACTTCTCCTTCCCTTGTATTCCTCCTGTATACACTTCCCCTTCCCTTGTATTCCTCCTGTATACACTTCCCCTTCCCTTGTATTCCCCCTGTATAAACTTCCCCTTCCCTTGTATTCCTCCTGTATACACTTCCTCTTCCCTTGTATTCCTCCTGTATACACTTCCTCTTCCCTTGTATTCCCCCTGTATACACTTCCTCTTCCCTTGTATTCCCCCTGTATACACTTCCTCTTCCCTTGTATTCCCCCTGTATACAATTCCTCTTCCCTTGTATTCCTCCTGTATACACTTCCCCTTCCCTTGTATTCCCCCTGTATACACTTCTCCTTCCCTTGTATTCCCCCTGTATACACTTCTCCTTCCCTTGTATTCTCCCTGTATACACTTCCCCTTCCCTTGTATTCCCCCTGTATACACTTCCTCTTCCCTTGTATTCCTCCTGTATACACTTCCTCTTCCCTTGTATTCCCCCTGTATACACTTCCTCTTCCCTTGTATTCCTCCTGTATACACTTCCCCTTCCCTTGTATTCCTCCTGTATACACTTCTCCTTCCCTTGTATTCCCCCCTGTATACACTTCCTCTTCCCTTGTATTCCTCCTGTATACAGTTCTCCTTCCCTTGTATTCCCCCTGTATACACTTCTCCTTCCCTTGTATTCCTCCTGTATACACTTCTCCTTCCCTTGTATTCCCCCTGTATACACTTCTCCTTCCCTTGTATTCCCCCTGTATACACTTCTCCTTCCCTTGTATTCCTCCTGTATACACTTCCTCTTCCCTTGTATTCCCCCTGTATACACTTCTCCTTCCCTTGTATTCCCCTTGTATACACTTCCTCTTCCCTTGTATTCCTCCTGTATACACTTCTCCTTCCCTTGTATTCCTCCTGTATACAATTCCCTTTCCCTTGTATTCCTCCTGTATACACTTCTCCTTCCCTTGTATTCCCCCTGTATACACTTCCTCTTCCCTTGTATTCCTCCTGTATACACTTCTCCTTCCCTTGTATTCCTCCTGTATACACTTCCCCTTCCCTTGTATTCCTCCTGTATACACTTCCCCTTCCCTTGTATTCCCCCTGTATACACTTCCCCTTCCCTTGTATTCCTCCTGTATACACTTCTCCTTCCCTTGTATTCCTCCTGTATACACTTCCTCTTCCCTTGTATTCCCCCTGTATACACTTCCTCTTCCCTTGTATTCCTCCTGTATACACTTCCTCTTCCCTTGTATTCCCCCTGTATACACTTCCTCTTCCCTTGTATTCCCCCTGTATACACTTCCTCTTCCCTTGTATTCCCCCTGTATACAATTCCTCTTCCCTTGTATTCCTCCTGTATACACTTCCCCTTCCCTTGTATTCCCCCTGTATACACTTCTCCTTCCCTTGTATTCCCCCCTGTATACACTTCTCCTTCCCTTGTATTCTCCCTGTATACACTTCCCCTTCCCTTGTATTCCCCCTGTATACACTTCCTCTTCCCTTGTATTCCTCCTGTATACACTTCCTCTTCCCTTGTATTCCTCCTGTATACACTTCTCCTTCCCTTGTATTCCTCCTGTATACACTTCCCCTTCCCTTGTATTCCTCCTGTATACACTTCTCCTTCCCTTGTATTCCCCCTGTATACACTTCCTCTTCCCTTGTATTCCTCCTGTATACACTTCCTCTTCCCTTGTATTCCTCCTGTATACACTTCTCCTTCCCTTGTATTCCTCCTGTATACACTTCTCCTTCCCTTGTATTCCCCCTGTATACACTTCCTCTTCCCTTGTATTCCTCCTGTATACACTTCTCCTTCCCTTGTATTCCTCCTGTATACACTTCTCCTTCCCTTGTATTCCTCCTGTATACACTTCTCCTTCCCTTGTATTCCTCCTGTATACACTTCCCCTTCCCTTGTATTCCTCCTGTATACACTTCCTCCTTCCCTTGTATTCCTCCTGTATACACTTCCTCTTCCCTTGTATTCCCCCTGTATACACTTCCTCTTCCCTTGTATTCCTCCTGTATACACTTCTCCTTCCCTTGTATTCCCCCTGTATACACTTCCCCTTCCCTTGTATTCCTCCTGTATACACTTCCTCCTTCCCTTGTATTCCTCCTGTATACACTTCCTCTTCCCTTGTATTCCCCCTGTATACACTTCCTCTTCCCTTGTATTCCTCCTGTATACACTTCTCCTTCCCTTGTATTCCCCCCTGTATACACTTCCTCTTCCCTTGTATTCCTCCTGTATACACTTCTCCTTCCCTTGTATTCCTCCTGTATACACTTCTCCTTCCCTTGTATTCCCCCCTGTATACACTTCCCCTTCCCTTGTATTCCCCCTGTATACACTTCTCCTTCCCTTGTATTCCCCCTGTATACACTTCTCCTTCCCTTGTATTCCTCCTGTATACACTTCCTCTTCCCTTGTATTCCCCCTGTATACACTTCCTCTTCCCTTGTATGCCTCCTGTATACACTTCTCCTTCCCTTGTATTCCCCCTGTATACACTTCTCCTTCCCTTGTATTCCTCCTGTATACACTTCCTCTTTCCTTGTATTCCTCCTGTATACACTTCCTCTTTCCTTGTATTCCTCCTGTATACACTTCTCCTTCCCTTGTATTCCCCCTGTATACACGTCTCCTTCCCTAGTATTCCCCCTGTATACACTTCTCCTTCCCTTGTATTCCTCCTGTATACACTTCTCCTTCCCTTGTATTCCTCCTGTATACACTTCCTCCTTCCCTTGTATTCCCCCTCTATACACTTCTCCTTCCCTTGTATTCCTCCTGTATACACTTCCTCCTTCCCTTGTATTCCTCCTGTATACACTTCTCCTTCCCTTGTATTCCTCCTGTATACACTTCCTCTTCCCTTGTATTCCCCCTGTATACACTTCCTCTTCCCTTGTATGCCTCCTGTATACACTTCTCCTTCCCTTGTATTCCCCCTGTATACACTTCCTCTTTCCTTGTATTCCTCCTGTATACACTTCTCCTTCCCTAGTATACCTCCTGTATACACTTCCTCTTCCCTTGTATTCCCCCTGTATACACTTCCTCTTCCCTTGTATTCCCCCTGTATACACTTCTCCTTCCCTTGTATTCCTCCTGTATACACTTCCCCTTCCCTTGTATTCCTCCTGTATACACTTTCTCTTCCCTTGTATTCCTCCTGTATACACTTCCCCTTCCCTTGTATTCCTCCTGTATACACTTCTCCTTCCCTTGTATTCCCCCTGTATACACTTCCTCTTACCTTGTATTCCTCCTGTATACACTTCCTCTTCCCTTGTATTCCTCCTGTACTGTATACACTTCTCCTTCCCTTGTATTCCTCCTGTATACACTTCCTCTTCCCTTGTATTCCCCCTGTATACACTTCCTCTTCCCTTGTATTCCTCCTGTATACACTTCCTCTTCCCTTGTATTCCTCCTGTATACACTTCCTCTTCCCTTGTATTCCCCCTGTATACACTTCCTCTTCCCTTGTATTCCTCCTGTATACACTTCCTCTTCCCTTGTATTCCTCCTGTATACACTTCTCCTTCCCTTGTATTCCCCCTGTATACACTTCCCCTTCCCTTGTATTCCTCCTGTATACACTTCCTCCTTCCCTTGTATTCCTCCTGTATACACTTCCTCTTCCCTTGTATTCCCCCTGTATACACTTCCTCTTCCCTTGTATTCCTCCTGTATACACTTCTCCTTCCCTTGTATTCCCCCTGTATACACTCACTCTTCCCTTGTATTCCCCCTGTATACACTTCCTCTTCCCTTGTATTCCTCCTGTATACACTTCTCCTTCCCTTGTATTCCTCCTGTATACACTTCTCCTTCCCTTGTATTCCCCCTGTATACACTTCCCCTTCCCTTGTATTCCCCCTGTATACACTTCTCCTTCCCTTGTATTCCCCCTGTATACACTTCTCCTTCCCTTGTATTCCTCCTGTATACACTTCCTCTTCCCTTGTATTCCTCCTGTATACACTTCTCCTTCCCTTGTATTCCTCCTGTATACACTTCCTCTTCCCTTGTATTCCCCCTGTATACACTTCCTCTTCCCTTGTATGCCTCCTGTATACACTTCTCCTTCCCTTGTATTCCCCCTGTATACACTTCTCCTTCCCTTGTATTCCTCCTGTATACACTTCCTCTTTCCTTGTATTCCTCCTGTATACACTTCTCCTTCCCTTGTATTCCCCCTGTATACACTTCTCCTTCCCTTGTATTCCCCCTGTATACACTTCTCCTTCCCTTGTATTCCTCCTGTATACACTTCTCCTTCCCTTGTATTCCTCCTGTATACACTTCCTCCTTCCCTTGTATTCCTCCTGTATACACTTCTCCTTCCCTTGTATTCCTCCTGTATACACTTCTCCTTCCCTTGTATTCCCCCTGTATACACTTCCTCTTTCCTTGTATTCCTCCTGTATACACTTCTCCTTCCCTTGTATACCTCCTGTATACACTTCCTCTTCCCTTGTATTCCCCCTGTATACACTTCCTCTTCCCTTGTATTCCCCCTGTATACACTTCTCCTTCCCTTGTATTCCTCCTGTATACACTTCCCCTTCCCTTGTATTCCTCCTGTATACACTTTCTCTTCCCTTGTATTCCTCCTGTATACACTTCCCCTTCCCTTGTATTCCTCCTGTATACACTTCTCCTTCCCTTGTATTCCCCCTGTATACACTTCCTCTTACCTTGTATTCCTCCTGTATACACTTCCTCTTCCCTTGTATTCCTCCTGTACTGTATACACTTCTCCTTCCCTTGTATTCCTCCTGTATACACTTTCTCTTCCCTTGTATTCCCCCTCTATACACTTCTCCTTCCCTTGTATTCCTCCTGTATACACTTCTCCTTCACTTGTATTCCCCCTGTATACACTTCCTCTTTCCTTGTATTCCTCCTGTATACACTTCCTCTTCCCTTGTATTCCCCCTGTATACACTTCCTCTTCCCTTGTATTCCTCCTGTATACACTTCCTCTTCCCTTGTATTCCCCCTGTATACACTTCTCCTTCCCTTGTATTCCCCCTGTATACACTTCTCCTTCCCTTGTATTCCTCCTGTATACACTTCTCCTTCCCTTGTATTCCCCCTGTATACACTTCTCCTTCCCTTGTATTCTCCCTGTATACACTTCTCCTTCCCTTGTATTCCCCCTGTATACACTTCTCCTTCCCTTGTATTCCTCCTGTATACACTTCTCCTTCCCTTGTATTCCTCCTGTATACACTTCTCCTTCCCTTGTATTCTCCCTTTATACACTTCTCCTTCCCTTGTATTCCCCCTGTATACACTTCTCCTTCCCTTGTATTCCTCCTGTATACACTTCTCCTTCCCTTGTATTCCCCCTGTATACACTTCTCCTTCCCTTGTATTCCCCCTGTATACACTTCCCCTTCCCTTGTATTCCCCCTCTATACACTTCTCCTTCCCTTGTATTCCCCCTGTATACACTTCTCCTTCCCTTGTATTCCCCCTGTATACACTTCTCCTTCCCTTGTATTCCTCCTGTATACACTTCTCCTTCCCTTGTATTCTCCCTGTATACACTTCTCCTTCCCTTGTATTCCCCCTCTATACACTTCTCCTTCCCTTGTATTCCTCCTGTATACACTTCTCCTTCCCTTGTATTCCCCCTGTATACACTTCCTCTTCCCTTGTATTCCCCCTGTATACACTTCTCCTTCCCTTGTATTCCTCCTGTATACACTTCTCCTTCCCTTGTATTCCTCCTGTATACACTTCTCCTTCCCTTGTATTCCTCCTGTATACACTTCCCCTTCCCTTGTATTCCTCCTGTATACACTTCCTCCTTCCCTTGTATTCCCCCTCTATGCACTTCTCCTTCCCTTGTATTCCTCCTGTATACACTTCTCCTTCCCTTGTATTCCTCCTGTATACACTTCTCCTTCCCTTGTATTCCTCCTGTATACACTTCTCCTTCCCTTGTATTCCCCCTGTATACACTTCTCCTTCCCTTGTATTCCCCCTGTATACACTTCTCCTTCCCTTGTATTCCTCCTGTATACACTTCCTCTTCCCTTGTATTCCCCCTGTATACACTTCTCCTTCCCTTGTATTCCCCCTGTATACACTTCTCCTTCCCTTGTATTCCCCCTGTATACACTTCTCCTTCCCTTGTATTCCCCCCTGTATACACTTCTCCTTCCCTTGTATTCCTCCTGTATACACTTCTCCTTCCCTTGTATTCCTCCTGTATACACTTCCTCTTCCCTTGTATTCCCCCTGTATACACTTCCTCTTCCCTTGTATGCCTCCTGTATACACTTCTCCTTCCCTTGTATTCCCCCTGTATACACTTCTCCTTCCCTTGTATTCCTCCTGTATACACTTCCTCTTCCCTTGTATTCCCCCTGTATACACTTCTCCTTCCCTTGTATTCCCCCTCTATACACTTCTCCTTCCCTTATATTCCTCCTGTATACACTTCTCCTTCCCTTGTATTCCTCCTGTATACACTTCTCCTTCCCTTGTATTCCCCCTGTATACACTTCCCTTTCCCTTGTATTCCTCCTGTATACATTTCCTCTTCCCTTGTATTCCTCCTGTATACACTTATCCTTCCCTTGTATTCCCCCTGTATACACTTCTCCTTCCCTTGTATTCCCCCCTCTATGCACTTCTCCTTCCCTTGTATTCCCCCTGTATACACTTCTCCTTCCCTTGTATTCCCCCTGTATACACTTCTCCTTCCCTTGTATTCCCCCTCTATGCACTTCTCCTTCCCTTGTATTCCTCCTGTATACACTTCTCCTTCCCTTGTATTCCTCCTGTATACACTTCTCCTTCCCTTGTATTCCTCCTGTATACACTTCCCCTTCCCTTGTATTCCTCCTGTATACACTTCTCCTTCCCTTGTATTCCCCCCTGTATACACTTCTCCTTCCCTTGTATTCCTCCTGTATACACTTCTCCTTCCCTTGTATTCCTCCTGTATACACTTCTCCTTCCCTTGTATTCCTCCTGTATACACTTCCTCTTCACTTACTTTTCCTCTCTCTACTCCAGGACTGAGATTAGTAAATCTTGTTCCCAGTGTAGATTCTTATTATTGCCGGATCAGAATGTTCCCATCAGACCTCACTCCCAGTGTCTATGGCGCCCCCATCTATCACATCTGAATATTTACATTGCGTCTCTCAGCTCTGCTGAAATATTCTTATTATTGTTTGGATTCCTTTCCTTCAATACTTTTGATCTTCTCGGAATCAGATTAATGCTTTCTCCACGTCCTGTTCATCTCCATTACTTCCTCCAGCCTTTCATCACTATAATGGAAACTAGATAAAGGCGACACCGTGAGCACGAACATCACAAGATGCAAATGGGAGAGCGACAGAGACAAAGCCAGGAGATAATAATGGTAATAATAATAATAATAATAGTACTCATCATCATCATCATCATCATCATCATCATCATCCTCATATTATATCACTAAGGCTGATAATATTACACATAATAATCACTAAAAAATAGTAATAATAGTAGCAGTAGTAATAATAATAATTATAATAATTAATAATAATAATAATTACTACTAATAATAATTACTAATAATAACTATAATAATAATTATCCTCATCATAATCATTATCATCATATAGTATTAATGACATAAACTAATAGTATCCCACCCAATATTCTTATAACAAATTATAAGTCTTCCTCCTCTTTATCTTCTTCCTCTTGATATACTGCTAATGCTGATACTATAACACCTAATAATCATATAACAAATAATAAGTCTTCCTCCTCCTCTTCCTCCCCTTGATATATAACTAATGCTGATATTATTTGTTATATGATTATTAGGTGTGATAGTAAGTCTTCCTCCTCTTCTTCCTCATCTTCCTCTTCCTCCTTTTCTTCCTCTTCTTGATATACTCCTAATGCTGATCCTATCACATCTAATATTATTATAACAAATAATAAGTCTTCCTCCTCCTCTTCCTCCCCTTGATATATAACTAATGCTGATATTATTTGTTATATGATTATTGGGTGTGATAGTAAGTCTTCCTCCTCTTCATCCTCTTCTTCCTCCTCTTGATATACTCCTTATGCTGATCCTATCACACCTAATAATCATATAACAATTAACAATGATGATAATAAATATGTAATATGCAGCAGGATCTTCACTTTCTTCTCTCTCTATGTTGGCAGCTCCACCATTCAGTTCCTTTAGTAACATATTTGCCTCTGTACACATGAGATACTTTGAGTGGACACTCAGAGGACTTTATGCAAATCCAGATCAATACAAGACATAACAAATACAGATGGGTGAATCTTGCAAGGTCCATTTTGCTAATTTTTCTGAGGTTCACCTGCCAGTTTTGCTTCAGACAAAAAAATGTTCAGTCTGAACCAGAATTGCTATTGGTATACTCCCCAGTATAATCACCTTCCCTCACCTCTTCTGAGCTACCTTGTGATGTCCAGCCTTCCCTCGCAGTCCTCTTTGGTCAACTTCAGGTCTCCTGGGTGACAAAAGTATCATGACCTCAATAAGCCAAACATGACCATTTAGACCCAGTCACAGACCTCAGCAGTCACGTGGGGCGAGCCAACATCATGACACTTGTGTCATCCAGGAAATCTTAAGAGGCCAGAAGACAACTGAAGAGGACCATGAGGGACCCAGGAGAGGTGAGGGGGGGATATCTTTGGTTATGATGTTTCCAAACTTCCCCATGGCCTCCGATTACTATGCTCTGGGGTCTGAAGAAGTAATGATTTTTGGGTGGAAAACCACTAAAATGTTTGGAAAATTTGTAACAAACCTGTCTCATTCCAAACCTGATGGCTCATCTCTGGTAAGAAAAGATACTGTGTAAGAAAGAAAGATAAAGAAAGAGTTCAGAAAACAATATCATACCCAACACCAGACACAATGTCATACCCAACACCACACAAAGCACCATACCCAATGTCATACACAACACCACACAAAGCACCATATACAATGTCATACACACCACACAAAGCACCATACACAATGTCATACCCAACACCAGACACAATGTCATACCCAACACCACACAAAGCACCATACACAATGTCATACCCAACACCACACAAAGCACCATACCCAATGTCATACACAACATCACACATAGGGGAGGATTTATCAATCATTCTGTGAACCACAACCCCTGCTCCCACCTTTCTGGCCACATTTTTGGTTCCAGCAAGGTTTTTTGATATAAGTTATTATGGAAATGTATGCCAATTCTTATCTGGTGTAGACCTCCATTCTGGCCGCATCCTCTTCACAAATCTCTTGTTCCCTGAGCTAGTCAGGCCTTTGTGAACACTGGCATTCGATACACCAGTCTTTATAAATATGCCCACTATTTTTTTTTCCAGTATTACAGTGGAGATGTGTCAAGTGATGCAGGGATTTGGAGGACATTTCCACACAATCATCCCCCTGAGCTTTACTGCCTGGGTCCACCTCACGTCCACCTCACGTCTGTCTCACGTCTACACATCGTCCTCAGATCCAATCCCAGCTATTGTTCAGACCTGCGTCTTTCACCAGTACATCATTCTCAGTCTTATCTCATCAACCCTAATTGAGATATCATTTTCACCTGACAGCCCCCCCCCCCACTAATTACAGTCCCCCTCATAATTACAGCCCTCCCTCATAATTACAGTCCCCCTCATAATTAAAGCCCCCCCTCATAATTACAGACCCCCACTAATTACAGCCCTCCCTCATAATTACAGCTCCCCCACTAATTACAGCCCCCCCACTAATTACAGCCCCCCTCATAATTAAAGCCCCCCACTAATTACAGCCCCCCCAGTAACTTTCATGTTGTCTTCTATAAATCACCTCCTCTTGTCATGTGACATCTCGGTAATTATCATTTACGGTGATTATCGGGGTCTTTATCTCAGGACCGGGGGCCGCAGCTATTTATGGCGTTGATTCCATCTCTTCTTCACATGCTAACAAGACAAGAAATGAGCACAGATTAATGGGAGGATATAAATGGCGCCTCACCGATACCAGCAGGTCAGAGAGGGGCTGCAGCGCCCAATTATTGTCTTCTGCACCGTGAGCTAATTGCACTCTGTTCACACTGATGTCAGGTCAGTCACCGTCACTTATTATTATTATGTTCTACCAGAATCACAGCCGTTCAGTCTGCATGTGGCGTCAGTGTAAACAGAGTCAAAACACTCTGGTGGGCACTGGGACGCAAGGGGGAATGGACGCTGAAAAAAGGAAGACGACAGGATTAGTTGGATCTAACCACATGGAGTCCACATGAAGAGCCTCTTCATTGTTCAGGACCATCTTGTGCCAGTGGGTGAATGAGTTAAGACTGGCATAGGAAACGCCAGTCTTAGTAAATCACCCCAATAGTGTTTTCTGACATATAGCTTGTTGCCCTGTGGCCAAAACTGAACTTAAATGTCTTACCTTCAAATGCCGTAATTCTGCAATGCGGTTTTCAATTGCCTAAGAATTACAGATGAAACAGTTCAAACGAGGTCAAGAACCTTAAAGAGGACCTTTCTCCACCTCCACTAACTTCAGCTCTGCATCCTTTATTAGGTGCCACTCCACTGATTCAGGATCCCCCGCCATTCCTGAGCAATCGTTGTTGTAGATGCAGCACAATTATGTTATCTGCTGTCAAGTGAGTGGTCCCTGTCTGTCAGCTCATGTCAAGGACCGCCCACCTGACAGTAGTGAGCATAACTAAGCAGCGAATAACAGAAATGATTACTCAGGAATGGTGGGGGAAGATAAAAAGTTCTAACTATGCCAAAAGCAGTGAAGCATCACCTATCGAAGGATATCAAGTTGGAGTTGGTGGAGGTTTTGAAAGGTCCTCCAACACATGGGTCATCTGAAGGACCCTACATTTTAATGTGCTTCTCACTGTTGTGTGACTGAAAAGCAAATGTGAGAACCTTGGCATTCTGCAATAAACCAGGACAAGGTCTTTAACCCTCCATTTCCACCACCTCAGCACCTTCATAGGCCTGGTTATGTTTAGTTAAGCCTCGTTGTGCCTCATTATGCCTCGTTACTTGTCATTATGCCTCATTATGCCTCCTCATGCTTCGTTATATCTCTTTATGTCTCATTTGCCCAGATGAATTGGCATAATCTCTTCTCAAGGAATTGAGAATTCAGGAAACTTTTTGAATGATGATTTTTGTTTGATCTGTAAATGTAACAATGACCGGTCAGAAGCTGGCGATGTCCTCCAGCCAAGGAGCTGGCTGTCCGCGAGGATGTCAGTCACCCTGGAGATGGGCTTATAGAACTGCTGGAGTCTTGTGGTGAGTGAAGGATCTCTGTTTAATTGCTTGTTTTATCAGCAGCTTCTCGAGATTTCCCTGCAGCGGAGATTAAATGGTTGAAGTAGTTTTTGAGTGTGAATGATGGACAGAGACTCCACCAACCCCTCCCAGGCCTCTGTCCTCCTCTTCTCCTCCGCTGGTCGCAGCTCTCTGCCTCCCTATTAACAGCTCAGTACTGTGCCCTGTCCTCCAGAACAGGACCTTAGACCTGGAAATCACACATCACCCACACAATATTTACTAACTAGTATGGAGCCCGCTGATGAAGGCGACCTCGAGCCAAAACTGAAGACAAGGTCACTAAAGAGTAATTAATAATATCTGAAGATACTCTGATGAGATGATCTTGAAATGCACCTGGGGAGGATGAGAGCTCTCAGGATGTCAACAACACAAACTACGGAGGAGAAAACAAGGTATACAGAGGAGCAGACAGTATAGAGAAGAAGAGACATTATAGAGAGAAGCAGACACTATAGAGAAGAAGAGACATTATAGAGAGGAGCAGACAGTATAGAGAAGAAGAGACATTATAGAGAGGAGCAGACAGTATAGAGAAGAAGAGACACTATAGAGAGGAGCAGACAGTATAGAGAAGAAGAGACATTATAGAGAGGAGCAGATAGTATAGAGAAGAAGAGACATTATAGAGAGAAGCAGACACTATAGAGAAGAAGAGACATTATAGAGAGGAGCAGACAGTATAGAGAAGAAGAGACATTATAGAGAGGAGCAGACAGTATAGAGAAGAAGAGACACTATAGAGAGGAGCAGACAGTATAGAGAAGAAGAGACATTATAGAGAAGAAGAGACACTATAGAGAGGAGCAGACAGTATAGAGAAGAAGAGACATTATAGAGAGGAGCAGACAGTATAGAGAAGAAGAGACATTATAGAGAGGAGCAGACAGTATAGAGAAGAAGAGACATTATAGAGAGGAGCAGACAGTATAGAGAAGAAGAGACATTATAGAGAGGAGCAGACAGTATAGAGAAGAGAAGACATTATAGAGAGGAGCAGACAGTATAGAGAAGAAGAGACATTATAGAGAAGAAGAGACACTATAGAGAGGAGCAGACAGTATAGAGAAGAGACATTATAGAGAGGAGCAGACAGTATAGAGAAGGGACATTATAGAGAGGAGCAGACAGTATAGAGAAGAAGATACACTATAGAGAGGAGAAGACAGTATAGAGAAGAGACATTATAGAGAGGAGCAGACAGTATAGAGAAGAAGGACATTATAGAGAGGAGCAGACAGTATAGAGAAGAGACATTATAGAGAGGAGCAGACAGTATAGAGAAGAAGAGACATTATAGAGAAGAAGAGACACTATAGAGAGGAGCAGACAGTATAGAGAAGAAGAGACATTATAGAGAGGAGCAGACAGTATAGAGAAGAAGAGACATTATAGAGAGGAGCAGACAGTATAGAGAAGAGAAGACATTATAGAGAGGAGCAGACAGTATAGAGAAGAAGAGACATTATAGAGAGGAGCAGACAGTATAGAGAAGAAGAGACATTATAGAGAGGAGCAGACAGTATAGAGAAGAGACATTATACAGAGGAGCAGATAGTATAGAGAAGAAGAGACACTATAGAGATGAGCAGACAGTATAGAGAAGAAGAGACACTATAGAGAGGAGCAGACAGTATAGAGAAGAAGAGACATTATAGAGAGGAGCAGACAGTATAGAGAAGAGACATTATAGAGAGGAGCAGACAGTATAGAGAAGAAGAGACAATATACAGAGGAGCAGACAGTATAGAGAAGAAGAGACACTATAGAGAGGAGCAGACAGTATAGAGAAGAAGAGACATTATAGAGAGGAGCAGACAGTATAGAGAAGAAGAGACATTATAGAGAGGAGCAGACAGTATAGAGAAGAAGAGACAATATAGAGAGGAGCAGACAGTATAGAGAAGAAGAGACATTATAGAGAGGAGCAGACAGTATAGAGAAGAAGAGACATTATAGAGAGGAGCAGACAGTATAGAGAAGAAGAGACATTATAGAGAGGAGCAGACAGTATAGAGAAGAAAAGACATTATAGAGAGGAGCAGACAGTATAGAGAAGAAGAGACACTATAGAGAGGAACAGACAGTATAGAGAAGAAGAGATATTATAGAGAGGAGCAGACAGTATAGAGAAGAGAAGACATTATAGAGAGGAGCAGACAGTATAGAGAAGAGAAGACATTATAGAGAGGAGCAGACAGTATAGAGAAGAAGATACATTATAGAGAGGAGCAGACAGTATAGAGAAGAGACACTATAGAGAGGAGCAGACAGTATAGAGAAGAGACACTATAGAGAGGAGCAGACAGTATAGAGAAGAAGAGACATTATAGAGAGGAGCAGACAGTATAGAGAAGAGACATCATAGAGAGGAGCAGACAGTATAGAGAAGAGACAGTATAGAGAGGAGCAGACAGTATAGAGAAGAAGATACACTATAGAGAGGAGAAGACAGTATAGAGAAGAGACATTATAGAGAGGAGCAGACAGTATAGAGAAGAGACATTATAGAGAGGAGCAGACAGTATAGAGAAGAGACATTATAGAGAGGAGCAGACAGTATAGAGAAAAAGAGACTTTATACAGAGAGGAGCAGACAGTATAGAGAAGAGACATTATAGAGAGGAGCAGACAGTATAGAGAAAAAGAGACATTATAGAGAGGAGCAGACAGTATAGAGAAGAAGAGACATTATAGAGAGGAGCAGACAGTATAGAGAAAAAGAGACATTATAGACAGGAGCAGACAGTATAGAGAAGAAGAGACATTATAGAGAGGAGCAGACAGTATAGAGAAAAAGACATTATAGAGAGAAGCAGACAGTGTAGAGAAAAAGAGACATTATAGAGAGGAGCAGACAGTATAGAGAAGAAGAGACATTATAGAGAGGAGCAGACAGTATAGAGAAGAAGAGACATTATAGAGAGGAGCAGACAGTATAGAGAAGAAGAGACATTATAGAGAGGAGCAGACAGTATAGAGAAGAAGAGACATTATAGAGAGGAGCAGACAGTATAGAGAAGAAGAGACATTATAGAGAGGAGCAGACAGTATAAAGAGGAAAAGACACTATAGAGAAGAATCAAAACTATAGAGAAGAAGACACTACAGAGAGGAACAGACAGTATAGAATAGAACACAAAGTGTAGAGAGGAACAGATCAAATGTGCACCATAGATCCCGATTACAGATAAGCAAATTTTTCAAAAATTCGATTCGGCCAGTTCGCCGAAATTTCCTAAACAATTCGATCCAAATTAATTTACAGCAAATATCGCTAAAAAACAGCTATTTCCTGGCGTCAGAGAGCCTGTATAGCGGTGTAGAACACTGTGCCTTGCAGTAACACACATAGGGAACCTACTGTGGTAGTGACACAATACTGTGAGTCAGTATGACACGCACATGACAGGCGTCGCTCTTAGAACCACTGCACACTTCACTTATTTGGCCAGTTATGGGTTCAAAACTGACCAACTAACTGAAGTGTGAACTCAGCCTTACAGGTCCATGTTAGTGCCAGGTAGTGGCGTAACTAAAGTCTTGTGGGCCCCGGTACAGTGTTTTGTCCAGGGCCCCCTACCTCATCCCTACAGCAAATTCTCGATAGTGTTGGTTACAGGTGCTAAGGAGTTTAATCACCCTTAGTGTGGTCGGGGTAATCTGTGGGTTTCCTTGGCTTATGCGCCAGATGGAAGCTGCAATCTTAATACTGATGCTAGTGCTTATGGGTCCCCTAAGGCTCCTGGGCCCCAGTGCGACTGCACCCTCTGCACCCCCTAAAGTTACACCCCTGGTGTTAGGTATAAAGAACCGTGCAGAGGCCCAACCTACTACTGTAGTGTGAGAGCACACTCCTTTTACCAATTGGCTACCAAATCATAAGCCAATTCTGATGAGACCATACAAGCTTTACAGCTGCTACACAGACAGGATCTGTTGTGAGTCTCATTTTTCCTTCCTTCTGACAGATCAGAAGAAGGGTCAAATAAAAGAGGATGTCAACCAGGTCATAAAGGCAAAATAGTGGCCCAGTCATGGAGTGGGGAGGGTGGGAACAGCATGAGAATTGACATAGTGTTCAGGTAGCAGCAGCATGAGGAGGCCACAAAGTGGCAATGTGACATAATGTGGAGGTGGCAGCAGCATGAGGAGTCCACAGAATGGCAAGGTGACATAATGTGGAGGTGGCAGCAGCATGAGGAGGCCACAGAGTGGCAAGGTGACATAATGTGGTGGTGGCAGCAGCATGAGGAGGCCACAGAGTGGCAAGGTGACATAATGAGGAGGTGGCAGCAGCATGAGGAGGCCACAGATTGGCATGATGACATAATGTGGAGGTGGCAGAAATATGAGGAGGCCATAGAGTGACCTGGTGACAGAGTGGGGAGGTGGCAGCAGCATGAGGAGGCCGTAGAGTGATCCGGTGACAGAGTGAGGAGGTGGGTGGCACAAACAGTATCCGCTGACAATGGTGGCTGTAAGAAGGAGCAGTTGGCATCAGGCGGGTGGCAGCATCAAAATAGGAGCTGAGGCAGGTAGCTAGAAGAAACAAGTCTCTTTTGTTGAGGTTTGAGTGAAGCAGCATGGATGATTTAATCTGATGCATCAGGGAATGGTGGCTGCTTCAATGGTCTCTGAGCCAGGAGACTGACCGCTCGCAACACCAGCTCGCATGCCACTCTCCTCATCACTACTTGCCTGCCTACCGAAGGAAGCGGCGGATGTCTCCTCCCGATCTTGGCTGAGCAGTAGCTGCTGACTGTCCTCTAGTACCTCCTCCTCACTGTACAGTGGATCTGAGCCCACAGCATAGAGTAGTTCTCAGGCTGAGGGAACAGAAAAGGACAGAGGCAGGTTGAGGACAGGTGAGGGCACAGGGCCTGCTGCTGGGCCATGCCAACTAAGGGTTGTGTCTGACAAACCCACCGACTCTTGGCTGGGGGTGGCTGATGTGACTTGGGATGAAGTCACCATTCTAGAACCGTTGGGTTGCTGGTCAAGACACGACTGCTAGCTGACACTGGGTGCTCAGGCCTCTGTAAGTGACCCCTGCTGCCACTCCCCTTACTCTGCTGTGACCTGTGCCTGCGCCAGAAACATTTAGGCCCCTCCCCTGTGCAGAGCCTGCCGCTTCTCTGTCTGACATACTGTTATATCAAATAAGTAAATGAAAAGGAAATTATTACAGGGCAAAAATGCCTGTAATTTTCTACCTTCAACACACAACGGCGAAAAAGCCACTTATTTTTTTCCCCACTAATAAATGCCAAGAAAAGGCCTTACAACATATAACTGCACTGCACAAGGACTAATAAGGCCCCAATAATTTGAATTACACAGGTTTGATCTATTGCAAACCTGCAATGAGCAGCAGTATAATGGCAGTGAGTGCTGCAATATGTAGTAGGATTGTTCCTATTACCCAGGTTGCAAACACCCCAAATGAGCCCTGTTCTGCTTCAATACTCTTCTCTAAATTCCTCCATATGCTTTCCCTACACTTCTAATGCTCTTTCACTGAACTGCGATTGAGCAAACTATCAGTTTTCAAGTCTTTTCTACCAGTTTCGCTAGCACCTGCTGACGTCTCTCCCTGCACTAAATACACTGGAAAATGCCTGAATCCAAGATGGCGGAGGGTATTTATAGGGCTGTGACATCACAGGGCCGACTGGCTGCTGATTAGCTGCACGCATGGCATTGTGGGTGATCCCGCGTTCCCAGAGTTCCTTGCCCTATGTCCTAACATGTGCAGCAGCCATTTTTGGAAAAAATGCGATTCATTACCACGAAGCGTGAGGAAATCCGGATTCGATGCGAATCGAATATTTCCTGAAATTCGGATTGAATTCCACTTCATCAGCATCGATTCACTATTCTCTAATCCTGATTCGCACCTCGCTCACCAGATTGTACAAATGACTTGTCCTAACTGATTTATTATAACTCACGTCAGTTTTATTGTTACAATAGAAATGTTCACCAACTCGTAACTGGTGCAGATTTCCATTCTGGCGCACAGGTTGGAGCCTCTTCATAAATCTCTAGTTTCCTGCACCAGTCAGGCTACGTATTAAGACTGGTCTATGATACTCCAGTCTTAATAAACTTGCCCCATTGTGTCAAGCAGGGTGCAGATAGGGCATTGTGTTCTATTGTGTTCCAGGCTTGAAGCTGTAACATATAACATGGAGCCGTCCTTTGAGTTGGGGCACATTTGACTGTAGTGATGTCATCGTTTAGCTTTGTCTCCAGCCACGTTTGGTCTTTCATTTCCTGCTGATATTTTTTCTTCTCTCTTTCCCGACTGATTCACGTATAGTGAGGTGGATATACTACATCTTCAGATAAGTCGTGTTTAACATGTTTCATTCCTGTAGATGTTGTAGTCACATGACTAAGACTCGAGTCAGTTCTTTCTGCGCCTTCTTCATGTTTGGTTAATGTTCAGTTGTTGTGATTTCCGCTTCTTCTCTTAATCTTGTGCAGATCTGACATTTCCTGGTATTTAGTGTGTGGTGGCAGATGAGGGATGATGCCGGCTGCCAACAAGCCATTTACACTAATCTTTATTTAATGACCACACCAATTCTTCCTGATCATCCATCTCGCAACCTCCCTGCCAAGTTACTTCAGTGTTTCAGGATGGAGGCTGTCAGGGGAAAAGGCGGCAGGATTTATGGTTGTCTCATTATCTGCACCAGCATCTCCAGCAATATGTATGAGAGACTCCGGACATCGACCATACGTGATAGATATAAGTGATGAGGAAACAGTCAAAAGATCTCCAGTAATATGTATGAGAGACTCAAGACATCGACCATATGTGATAGACATAAGTGATGAGGAAACAGTCAAAAGATCTCCAGTAATATGTATGAGAGACTCAAGACATCGACCATATGTGATAGACATAAGTGATGAGGAAACAGTCCACAGATCTCCAGTAATATGTATGAGAGACTCCAGACATCCACCATACGTGATAGATATAAATGAAGAGGAAACAGTCCAAAGATCTCCAGTAATATGTATGAGAGACTCCAGACATCCACCATATCTGATAGATATAAGTGATGAGGAAACAGTCCAAAGATCTCCAGTAATATGTATGAGAGACTCCAGACATCCACCATATGTGATAGATATAAGTGATGAGGAAACAGTCCACAGATCTCCAGTAATATGTATGAGAGACTCCAGACATCCACCATATGTGACAGACATAAGTGATGAGGAAACAGTCCAAAGATCTCCAGTAATATGTATGAGAGACTCCAGACATCCACCATATGTGATAGACATAAGTGATGAGGGAACAGTCCAAAGATCTCCAGTAATATGTATGAGACACTCCGGACATCTACCATGTGTGATAGATATAAGTCATGAGGAAACAGTCCAAAGATCTCCAGTAATATGTATGAGAGACTCCAGACATCCACCATACGTGATAGATATAAGTGATGAGGAAACAGTCCACAGATCTCCAGTAATATGTTTGAGAGACTCCAGACATTGACCATGTGTGATAGATATAAGTGATGAGGATCAGTCCAAAGATCTCCAGTAATATGTATGAGAGACTCCAGACATCCACCATACGTGATAGATATAAGAGATGAGGGAACAGTCCAAAGATCTCCAGTAATATGTATGAGAGACTCCAGACATCCACCATACATGATAGATATAAGTGATGAGGGAACAGTCCAAAGATCTCCAGTAATATGTATGAGAGACTCCGGACATCTACCATGTGTGATAGATATAAGTGATGAGGATCAGTCCACAGATCTCCAGTAATATGTATGAGAGACTCCAGACATCCACCATATGTGACAGACATAAGTGATGAGGAAACAGTCCAAAGATCTCCAGTAATATGTATGAGACACTCCGGACATCCACCATATGTGATACACATAAGTGATGAGGATCAGTCCACAGATCTCCAGTAATATGTATGAGACACTCTGGACATCGACCATGTGTGATAGATATAAGTCATAAGGAAACAGTCCAAAGATCTCCAGTAATATGTTTGAGAGACTCCAGACATCCACCATATGTGATAGACATAAGTGATGAGGGAACAGTCCAAAGATCGCCAGTAATATGTATGAGAGACTCTGGACATCCACCATATGTGATAGACATAAGTGATGAGGGAACAGTCCAAAGATCTCCAGTAATATGTATGAGACACTCCGGACATCGACCATGTGTGATAGATATAAGTCATGAGGAAACAGTCCAAAGATCTCCAGTAATATGTATGAGAGACTCCAGACATCCACCATATGTGATAGATATAAGTGATGAGGGAACAGTCCAAAGATCTCCAGTAATATGTATAAGAGACTCTGGACATCTACCATACATGAAAGATATAAGTGATGAGGAAACAGTCTAAAGATCTCCAGTAATATGTATGAGAGACTCCAGACATCCACCATACATGATAGACATAAGTGATGAGGAAACAGTCCAAAGATCTCCAGTAATATGTATGAGACACTCCGGACATCGACCATGTGTGATAGATATAAGTGATGAGGAAACAGTCCAAAGATCTCCAGTAATATGTATGAGAGACTCCGGACATCGACCATACATGGTAGATATAAGTGATGAGGGAACAGTCCAAAGATCTCCAGTAATATGTATGAGAGACTCTGGACATCTACCATACATGAAAGATATAAGTGATGAGGAAAAAGTCTAAAGATCTCCAGTAATATGTATGAGAGACTCCAGACATCCACCATATGTGATAGATATACAGTAAGTGATGAGGAAACAGTCCAAAGATCTCCAGTAATATGTATGAGAGACTCTGGACATCCACCATATGTGATAGACATAAGTGATGAGGGAACAGTCCAAAGATCTCCAGTAATATGTATGAGACACTCCGGACATCGACCATGTGTGATAGATATAAGTCATGAGGAAACAGTCCAAAGATCTCCAGTAATATGTATGAGAGACTCCAGACATCCACCATATGTGATAGATATAAGTGATGAGGGAACAGTCCAAAGATCTCCAGTAATATGTATAAGAGACTCTGGACATCTACCATACATGAAAGATATAAGTGATGAGGAAACAGTCTAAAGATCTCCAGTAATATGTATGAGAGACTCCAGACATCCACCATACATGATAGACATAAGTGATGAGGAAACAGTCCAAAGATCTCCAGTAATATGTATGAGACACTCCGGACATCGACCATGTGTGATAGATATAACTGATGAGGAAACAGTCCAAAGATCTCCAGTAATATGTATGAGACACTCCGGACATCGACCATGTGTGATAGATATAAGTGATGAGGAAACAGTCCAAAGATCTCCAGTAATATGTTTGAGAGACTCCAGACATCCACCATACATAATAGATATAAGTGATGAGGGAACAGTCCAAAGATCTCCAGTAATATGTTTGAGAGACTCCAGACATCCACCATATGTGATAGACATAAGTGATGAGGGAACAGTCCAAAGATCGCCAGTAATATGTATGAGACACTCCGGACATCGACCATGTGTGATAGATATAAGTGATGAGGAAACAGTCCACAGATCTCCAGTAATATGTATGAGAGACTCCAGACATCCACCATATGTGATAGACATAAGTGATGAGGAAACAGTCCAAAGATCTCTAGTAATATGTATGAGAGACTCCAGACATCCACCATACATGATAGACATAAGTGATGAGGATCAGTCCAAAGATCTCCAGTAATATGTATGAGAGACTCCAGACATCCACCATACGTGATAGATATAAGTGATGAGGGAACAGTCCAAAGATCTCCAGTAATATGTATGAGAGACTCCGGACATCCACCATGTGTGATAGATATAAGTGATGAGGATCAGTCCACAGATCTCCAGTAATATGTATGAGAGACTCCAGACATCCACCATATGTGACAGACATAAGTGATGAGGAAACAGTGCAAAGATCTCCAGTAATATGTATGAGACACTCTGGACATCGACCATGTGTGATAGACATAAGTGATGAGGAAACAGTCCACAGATCTCCAGTAATATGTATGAGACACTCTGGACATCCACCATACGTGATAGATATAAGTGATGAGGAAACAGTCCAAAGATCTCCAGTAATATGTATGAGAGACTCCAGACATCCACCATACATGATAGACATAAGTGATGAGGAAACAGTCCAAAGATCTCCAGTAATATGTATGAGACACTCCGGACATCGACCATGTGTGATAGATATAAGTGATGAGGAAACAGTCCAAAGATCTCCAGTAATATGTATGAGACACTCTGGACATCGACCATGTGTGATAGATATAAGTGATGAGGAAACAGTCCAAAGATCTCCAGTAATATGTTTGAGAGACTCCAGACATCCACCATATGTGATAGACATAAGTGATGAGGGAACAGTCCAAAGATCTCCAGTAATATGTATGAGACACTCCGGACATCGACCATGTGTGATAGATATAAGTGATGAGGAAACAGTCCAAAGATCTCCAGTAATATGTTTGAGAGACTCCAGACATCCACCATATGTGATAGACATAAGTGATGAGGGAACAGTCCAAAGATCGCCAGTAATATGTATGAGACACTCCGGACATCGACCATGTGTGATAGATATAAGTCATGAGGAAACAGTCCACAGATCTCCAGTAATATGTATGAGAGACTCCAGACATCCACCATATGTGATAGACATAAGTGATGAGGAAACAGTCCAAAGATCTCTAGTAATATGTATGAGAGACTCCAGACATCCACCATACATGATAGACATAAGTGATGAGGATCAGTCCAAAGATCTCCAGTAATATGTATGAGAGACTCCAGACATCCACCATACGTGATAGATATAAGTGATGAGGAAACAGTCCAAAGATCTCCAGTAATATGTATGAGAGACTCCTGACATCCACCATATGTGATAGATATAAGTGATGAGGGAACAGTCCAAAGATCTCCAGTAATATGTATGAGAGACTCCGGACATCTACCATGTGTGATAGATATAAGTGATGAGGATCAGTCCACAGATCTCCAGTAATATGTATGAGAGACTCCAGACATCCACCATATGTGACAGACATAAGTGATGAGGAAACAGTGCAAAGATCTCCAGTAATATGTATGAGACACTCTGGACATCGACCATGTGTGATAGACATAAGTGATGAGGAAACAGTCCACAGATCTCCAGTAATATGTATGAGACATTCTGGACATCCACCATACGTGATAGATATAAGTGATGAGGAAACAATCCACAGATCTCCAGTAATATGTATGAGAGACTCTGGACATCCACCATACGTGATAGATATAAGTGATGAGGAAACAGTCCACAGATCTCCAGTAATATGTTTGAGAGACTCCAGACATCCACCATATGTGATAGACATAAGTGATGAGGCAACAGTCCAAAGATCTCCAGTAATATGTATGAGAGACTCCGGACATCCACCATACGTGATAGATATAAGTGATGAGGGAACAGTCCAAAGATCTCCAGTAATATGTATGAGAGACTCCAGACATCCACCATATGTGATAGATATAAGTGATGAGGAAACAGTCCAAAGATCTCCAGTAATATGTATGAGAGACTCCGGACATCCACCATATGTGATACACATAAGTGATGAGGATCAGTCCACAGATCTCCAGTAATATGTATGAGACACTCTGGACATCGACCATGTGTGATAGACATAAGTGATGAGGAAACAGTCCACAGATCTCCAGTAATATGTTTGAGAGACTCCAGACATCCACCATACGTGATAGATATAAGTGATGAGGAAACAGTCCACAGATCTCCAGTAATATGTTTGAGAGACTCCAGACATTGACCATGTGTGATAGATATAAGTGATGAGGATCAGTCCAAAGATCTCCAGTAATATGTATGAGAGACTCCAGACATCCACCATACGTGATAGATATAAGAGATGAGGGAACAGTCCAAAGATCTCCAGTAATATGTATGAGAGACTCTGAACATCTACCATACATGAAAGATATAAGTGATGAGGAAACAGTCTAAAGATCTCCAGTAATATGTATGAGAGACTCCAGACATCCACCATATGTGACAGACATAAGTGATGAGGAAACAGTCCAAAGATCTCCAGTAATATGTATGAGAGACTCCGGACATCCACCATATGTGATACACATAAGTGATGAGGAAACAGTCCAAAGATCTCCAGTAATATGTATGAGAGACTCCGGACATCCACCATATGTGACAGACATAAGTGATGAGGAAACAGTGCAAAGATCTCCAGTAATATGTATGAGACACTCTGGACATCGACCATGTGTGATAGACATAAGTGATGAGGAAACAGTCCACAGATCTCCAGTAATATGTATGAGACACTCTGGACATCCACCATACGTGATAGATATAAGTGATGAGGAAACAGTCCACAGATCTCCAGTAATATGTTTGAGAGACTCCAGACATCCACCATACGTGATAGATATAAGTGATGAGGAAACAGTCCACAGATCTCCAGTAATATGTATGAGACATTCTGGACATCCACCATACGTGATAGATATAAGTGATGAGGAAACAATCCACAGATCTCCAGTAATATGTTTGAGAGACTCCAAACATCCACCATATGTGATAGACATAAGTGATGAGGGAACAGTCCAAAGATCTCCAGTAATATGTATGAGACACTCCGGACATCGACCATGTGTGATAGATATAAGTGATGAGGAAACAGTCCAAAGATCTCCAGTAATATGTTTGAGAGACTCCAGACATCCACCATATGTGATAGACATAAGTGATGAGGGAACAGTCCAAAGATCGCCAGTAATATGTATGAGACACTCCGGACATCGACCATGTGTGATAGATATAAGTCATGAGGAAACAGTCCACAGATCTCCAGTAATATGTATGAGAGACTCCAGACATCCACCATATGTGATAGACATAAGTGATGAGGAAACAGTCCAAAGATCTCTAGTAATATGTATGAGAGACTCCAGACATCCACCATACATGATAGACATAAGTGATGAGGATCAGTCCAAAGATCTCCAGTAATATGTATGAGACACTCCGGACATCCACCATCTGTGATAGATATAAGTGATGAGGAAACAGTCTAAAGATCTCCAGTAATATGTATGAGAGACTCCAGACATCCACCATACGTGATAGATATAAGTGATGAGGGAACAGTCCAAAGATCTCCAGTAATATGTATGAGAGACTCCAGACATCCACCATACATGATAGATATAAGTGATGAGGGAACAGTCCAAAGATCTCCAGTAATATGTATGAGAGACTCCGGACATCTACCATGTGTGATAGATATAAATGATGAGGAAACAGTCCAAAGATCTCCAGCCTTCACTAGTTGCCACTTTTCATGATTTTTGTGTCCAATATAACAGACACTATCCAAGACCAGATTTCGTAGACCTCATAATCCATGTTCATGGCTTTCTTCCTCATTTATTCTGCTCTGAGTAAGTTGATGTTGCTGATGAAGTACATAGAACGTTGTATTTGCTGTACAATATACTGCCCTTCCCAGACGCAAGGACCAGTTATAGACGTTATATCTTGTATTGTACGCCAGAGCTTCATTCACTATTCTGCTGGTGTAGATGATAATTTTATGCCGGGCGTCTCATACATCTTCTTGGTTCTTCTCCATATTAGCTCATACATGACCTCCATGGCTCTGCCCCATCTTTCCTTATATGACTTGTCTCCTCGTGATATTCCCCCATTCCCGTCTGGAGGACGCTATCTCTTCTGTGCCTCAGTCATTGATTCCATGGTGGGAATGACGTATATTTCTACCAGGGCAGATAGTGACATTGTAACCCAATGGTCCATATGGGGAACATTGGAAGGTCTGAACATAACATCCTCTATGTATCGATGCTACTAGGCCACCAGCCACTGAGAACTGCTCCAAGGAATTGATGGGTGTTGTAGGCTACACATCACTTCACAGAGCACATGGAGACTTACAGTGGAGACCTCCTTTAACACCAGATTTCTCCTAAGGAGATTGGACGGAGACTTCATATCTGTTGTTTATTATTTCCTCATTTTCACTTCCTCTTCTCTTTTGTGGAGTTTATGAAGCTGATGGAGGACGTCTGGAGGATGTGCGGCAGGCGATAATTATCCAGAGTAAGCCGGGGGAGGGGGGGACATTACTTCCATCGCTGCCTCCTTGTATCATTCTATTCATGGTTTGAATTCATTTAAGTTCACATAATAGAAGTGAAGTCTGAGGAGCGTGAGCTCTAACTTCCTGGCTCCGCTGCTCTCTCATCATCAGTTGTCTTCCATATCTCACCCCTCAGTCAAGATTGCATCATGGAAAACGATGTTCTTAGCTGAACCTACCCTGTGGATCGGGGTCCTCAACTACTTCTAGTAAAGGTCCACTGACCAGGGCTTGCCATTAGGAGAAGAGCCAAGATGTGTCTGTTTCAGGGATGCTTTAACCACAGAACCAACAGTGCACTTGAATCGGGTCTTAGGGTAGTGGCGCCCCCTTCGGACAGCCCGGGCAGTGGGTCTAAGCTCCTCCGACTCCAACTAATCCGTGTCCTCTGGGCGCAGATGAGCTGCCTATTGCTCCCTGAACACTCCAGGATGGACCAGAGACAGAAGAGAACAGGGGAGTGGGGAAAGGTGTAGAGGACCTTTTTTTTGACCCATTGTACTGGGGTGCACATGAAGGGGGACAATGTATACAGTGTGGGCAACTGGAGGGGTACATCGTAATATAAAATGTCTGAGGGAACACTTGGAAGGTGGGGCGTTTTAATGTCTCAAGAGTCATGGGGGTGTACAGGTTCATGTCATTATATTTTATGGGGCCACTGCAGGGGAATGTAACTTTGTGATGGGCCACTGAAGAGAATTATATTCTATGGGGCCACTAAGCAGGCATTATACTATGTGAGGGCCACTGAGGCTGAGGGGGCATTGTAATTTGGGTGAGTCAGGCATGTCTAAATGGTGGTGATGGGGGAAGGCCCACTTATAAAATCTTTGTACTCCACTAATGTGTTACAATGGCCCTGCTCTGTGTAACATACAGTGATGAAGCATCCTTAGTGCCCCCGTATAATGCACCCTACACAGTATATTGCTATTGCCCCCTTAGTTGCTACCTTATGATATAATATTGGTGCTCCCACACAGTATAATGCCCCTATTATGCCTCTACATGGTATAATGCTATACTTGTACCCCCCACAGTATAATGCCCCCTTAGTTGCCCCCTTATGATATAATATCCTATTGGTGCTCCTACAGATTGGTGCTCCTATAATTCCTCTACATGGTATAATGCCATACTTGTACCCCCACAGTATAATGCCCCCTTAGTTTCAATTACATGGCTTAATGTCCAACATGCATTATAATGCCCCACACAGTATAATGCCCCATTAGTGACCTCCCTATGGTATAATTTTTCATTGGTGCCCCCACACATTATAATGCCCTCTTAGTGCCTCCACACAGTGTAATATGCCCTTAGATGCCTCCTCTTAGTGTAATGCCTCATTGGTGCCCCACACAGTGTAATATTTCCAGAGTACCCCAACACAGCATAATGCCTCCTTAGCTATGAACTCACAGTATAATGCCCTCACACAGTATAATGCCCTCTTAGTGCTTCCACACAGTGTAATATGCCCTTAGATGCCTTCTCTTAGTGTAATGTCTCAGTGGGGCCCCACAAAGTGTACTATTCCCAGAGTACCCCAACACAGCATAATGCCCCTTTAGCTATGAACTCACAGTATAATGGCCTCATTGTGTCCCATATGATAAAATTCCATACTTATACCTTCACACAGTATAATGCCCCATTATGCCTCCACATGGTATAATGCCATATTTGTACCCACCATATAATGCTCTGTTAGTGCCCCCATATTGACACATTATGATTTCCCTTAGTGCCCCCATACAGTATTATGCCATCTTATTCCACCAAAACTATATAATGCCCTGTTAGTATCCCCACACTTTATAATGTCACTTAGTGCCCCTATACAGTATAATGCCACCTTATTCCCCCAAAACTATATAATCCCTTTTAGTGCCCCCACGCATTATAATGCCACTTAGCGCTCCCGTACAATATAATGCCACCCTTTTGTACTAATATATTTCTACAGTAGTAGCAGGAGGGATCAGAAAGCAAACCCACTGCCTTCACAGCAGCATGCTTCCCCTTTATAGGCAGCAGGGAACATTACAAAAATTAGTTTGGGAGTAAGAAGGCAAGTGTGTGGACAGCTGGAGGACATAGTCCAGGTTCAGACAGCACTGCACCAGATGGAACAACTCATAGTCTATGACCAAACCATGACCACAGTGTCAACAGTGTTGCTTATGAGAATGTGACTAAAAAACAGGACATGAAAAAAAAAACAAGAAGAAAAACTAGAGCCTGATGAATACAGGACAGATCCAGGTCCTGGTGGTGTGGCAGAAGATGACCAGGCTGCAGATGATCGCTTTCTTATGTCCCAGGATCTTCCCTGGTGGATCTCTTGTATGGAGGGGTTTTGGTCGGATTCCTGGATAATATTTCCAGCTGCTTTTATTGGTCAGTGTAGGCCAAGGTGGGATCCAACATTAGTTAAGTCATTAGACACATTGGCATATGAAACGCCAACCTTAATCAATCTGCCCCAATCTTAATAAAGGCCCCAACAGGTGCAAGGAACGAGATCCTACTGACGTATATTCCTGGTATAACTTGTGCCAGAAAACTAGGGTGAGTTATAAAAAATGTATGGAGCTGAGGTGTCCCCGCCCAGCCTGCTCCGCTCTGACAATTTTTGTATAAATTTTAAAGAAAAATCCACACTAATATAAAAGATATAAATATTTATTAGTATCCAATAAAAAACATATATACGGACACAAAATAGCAAGTGACAGAAATAATATGCACAATATGGGGAAAGACTTGTAAAGTCAGACATAGTGCCAGTGATACCTAATGATATGCGTGGTGACAGTGGGATGGCAGTATAGAAATACAGTTATCACACAAAGAACTCCCAGAAGTAATACTCTCACAGGTATGTATTGTAACAAGGTCAAGACATAAGTTCTACCTCAAATGGAATCACCCAAAACAGAGAGGAAGGCGGCAAGTGGAATATAGCCACAAAAGAGGGTCCACCACTTAATAAATGTGATATACAGATGTAACAGATTACCTAACTGCAACCATGCAGACGCCCGACGCGCGTTTCGCCTACAACCAAGGCTTCGTCCAGGGACAAATGTATGAAGTGACGCAGCTATTCAAGTAACCAAGGATCAATAAAAATAGAGAAAACTCAGGCTTTTGCCTTCACTTAATCAATAAGACATACTTATTATAGAGGATAAGCGCCTTGATGACACAACCGCGCATGTGCGGGATTTTGGAGCATGCGCAAGACTTGTACAAGTCTCGCAACGGGACTGGGGATGGTAAAAAGTTAGCAGTGCCCACTACCTATATGAATGAAAACCGAAGACTTGCAACAATACAATGACGGGTTAGCGCATGAGCGGTAAAAGTATGCGGTGTGGCGCTCATTCAGGCACCTTTCAGATTACTCATAGAAGAAACCTCTGTGGTATAAAAGTCAGTGAGAATATGTGGTGTGGCCCTCATTCAGGCACCTTTCAAAGTGAACCTCCGTGTTATAGAAACACATACAAACTAAAGGAATTAGAATTAACCTAATATCGACCCACAATCAAAACCCTATAGTAAAAATGAGCTATACCATATAGTGTAGTATGATGATTGAATATAAAATATGCAGTGAAAAAATAGTAATTGTGAGGAAGAAAAATAAGGTGAACGTAACTAGAAGTGATAAAACAAGAAAGTAGTGACACAGCATTAACAAACTATAAAGAGACAAATAAATTGTGTAAAAGACAAATAAAGGAGGCGAAGATTGAGGCTGAGAGAAAAATTGCCAAGGAAAGTAAAAATAATCCAAAATTATTCTTCAATTACATAAATAACAAGAGAATAAAAACTGACAATGTGGGCCCTCTTAAAAATAATCTGGGTGTAATGGTGGAGGAGGATGAGGAAAAAGCACAACTATTACATGTCTTCTTCTCTACGGCGTTTACACAAGAAAATCCAATGGCCAGCAACATGATTAGGGGTAATGTTAACTCTCCATTAAATGTCACCTGTGTAACCCAGGAGGAAGTGCGGTGCCGCCTTCAAAACACTAAATTAGAGAAATTGCCAGATCCAGATGGCATACACCCCGAGTTCTGATGGAATTATGCACGGTGATAGACAGACCCTTATATCTAATATTTAAGGATTCAGTAATGACTGGGTCTGTTCCACAGGATTGGCGCATAATAAATGTGGTGCCAATTTTCAAAAAGGGGTCTAAAAGTGAGTCTGGAAACTATAGGCCGGTAAGTTAGACCTCTGTGGTGGGTAAGATATTTGAGAGCTTTCTAAGAGATGCCATACTGGAGTATCTCAATGTAAATAATATTATCACACCCAATCAGCATGGGTATATGAGGAATCGGTCCTGTCAGACTAATCTGATCAGCTCTATGAAGAGGTCACTTCTAGATTGGACATGGGTAATGCAGTGGACGTGGTGTATCTGGACATGGGTAATGCAGTGGACGTGGTGTATCTGGACTTTTCAAAGGCTTTTGATACTGTACCACATAAAAGGTTGGTATGCAAAATGAGAATGTTGGGACTGGGGGAAAACATATGCATTTGGTTTTGTATCTGGCTCACTGATAGGAAACAGAGGGTGCTTATTAATGGTAAATATTCAGACTGGATCACAGTCACCAGTGGGGAGCCACAGGGGTCAGTATTGGGGGTCACAGTCACCAGTGGGGAGCCACAGGGGGCAGGATTGGAGGGGTCACAGTCACCAGTGGGGTGCCACAGGGGTCAGTATTGGGTCCTCTCTTGTTTAATATCTTTATTAATGACCTGGTTGAGGTTACAGATCAGGTGTCCATATCTGCAGATGATACTAAACTCTGTAAGGTAATCAATAATGAGGAAGATAATAGAATATTACAAGGGGATTTAAGGAAGCTGGAAACATGGGCGGAGACTTGGCAAATGAAGTTTAATATTGACAAATGTAAGGTTATGCATTTTGGTCGACGAAATAAAATGTCTGATTATGTACTTAATAGTAAATTACTGGGTAAGACTGACAGTGAGAGAGACTTAGGGATTGTGGTGGACAGTAAGCTTACCTTTAGTGACCAGTGCCAGGCAGCGGCTGCCAAGGCAAATAAAATTATGGGATGCATCAAAAGAGGTCTAGACACTCATGACAAGAACATAGTTATGCCTCTATACAAATCACTGGTACGGCCACACTTAGACTATTGTGCACAATTCTGGGCCCCAGTATACAAGAAAGACAAAATCGAACTAGAAAGAGTGCAAAGAAGGGCAACCAAAATTATTATTGGAATGGGTGGATTGGAGGACAACGAGAGATTAACAAACTTGGGGTTATTCAGTTTAGAGAAAAGACGTCTACGGGGAGATCTAATAACAATGTACAAATACATGAAGGAACAGCACAAAGAACTTTCTAATGATCTTTTTACTCCTAGGCCAGTGACAGTGACAGGGGGACGTCCTCTACACCTAGGCCAGTGACAGTGACAAGGAGACATCCTCTACACCTAGGTCAGTGACAGTGACAAGGGGACGTCCTCTACACCTAGACCAGTGACAGTGAAAAGGGGACATCCTCTACACCTAGGCCAGAGACAGTGACAAGGGGACGTCCTCTACACCTAGGCCAGTGACAAGGGGACATCCTCTACACCTAGGCCAGAGACAGTGACAAGAGGATATCCTGTACACCTAGGCCAGTGACAGTGACAAGGGGACGTCCTCTATACCTAGACCAGAGACAAGGGGACATCCTCTACACCTAGGCCGGTGACAGTGACAAGGGGACGTCCTCTATACCTAGACCAGAGACAAGGGGACATCCTCTACACCTAGACCAGTGACAAGGGGACATCCTCTACACCTAGACGAGTGACAGTGACAAGGGGATGTCCTCTACACCTAGACCAGTGATAGTGACAAGGAGACATCCTCTACACCTAGACCAGTGACAGTGACAAGGGGACGTCCTCTATACCTAGACTGGTGACAGTGACAAGGAGACATCCTCTACACCTAGACCGGTGACAGTGACAAGGGGACATCCTCTACACCTAGGCCGGTGACAGTGACAAGGAGACATCCTCTACACCTAGGCCGGTGACAGTGACAAGGAGACATCCTCTACACCTAGGCCGGTGACAGTGACAAGGGGACGTCCTCTATACCTAGACTGGTGACAGTGACAAGGAGACATCCTCTACACCTAGACCAGTGACAGTGACAAGGGGACATCCTCTACACCTAGGCCGGTGACAGTGACAAGGGGACGTCCTCTATACCTAGACCAGAGACAAGGGGACATCCTCTACACCTAGACGAGTGACAGTGACAAGGGGATGTCCTCTACACCTAGACCAGTGATAGTGACAAGGAGACATCCTCTACACCTAGACCAGTGACAGTGACAAGGGGACGTCCTCTATACCTAGACTGGTGACAGTGACAAGGAGACATCCTCTACACCTAGACCAGTGACAGTGACAAGGAGACATCCTCTACACCTAGGCCGGTGACAGTGACAAGGAGACATCCTCTACACCTAGGCCGGTGACAGTGACAAGGAGACATCCTCTACACCTAGACCAGTGACAGTGACAAGGGGACATCCTCTACACCTCCTTTGGGATTGACAATGCTGACTTCATTAAGAGATGGGAGGAAATCTGTAACAACAGTAGTAAAGAATTCATGCAATTAATTACTGAGCACAATACTAAGTCCTTAGAAACCTCAGCGGTTGATATACAGAAAATTGAAATAGACAGGAGAAACTCTCTCCTGCAGAATTTGATCTTCTAAAGAAAGAATTTGAGGATTTGGTATGTACTTGGGAAAAACAGATACAGCAGATGAAAGGTAAAAAATACCAACTCGATTTAATGGATGTACAAAATAATCGTGTTTATAGATAGAAGTTTTCAGGAAAAACTCCTAGGAGCCGGTCTTCATCTATTTCCTCAGTTGGTTCCACTGGAGGCGAGTCCACGCATTCTTTTAGATGTGAGCGACACTTCACACGCCAACATAAGCGCAAGCAAGAGGGTCAAGATGGTGGACAAAGGAAAAAAAAAAAAATCCCTTTTCATCTGAAGCCGATGGGATAAGAAATAACAACAATTTGCAGGTAATCAACCTTTCTGATACAACTTTGAGAAAAGCTCAACAGGAGGTCTTGGAATTGGGTTTGAACTTTGTGCCTTCCTCTAGGTTTAACTCTTTCACAGCGACCAAAGACTTACACCTGTTTGCACGAAAGTTAGTATTTAAGAAAATGTTTCATCACGAAATATCAACTGATTCTTTCCCTACCACTACCGAACAAGAAGCAGTATAGGTCTTACAAGATCTGTTGGATGAGCAGGCTACAAATTTAACAGGTAAGTTCCCCTCATCTATTATTCCGTCATCTAAAAAATGTCCACCTTTAACTATAGTCAACAATGTGAGCGCTGAAATTCAACAATTACAAATGACGGACGTGGTAATTAAGCAGTCCGACAAGGGCGGTAACGTGGTCATTTGGCCTAAGTCCATGTATAGGAGGGAAGCGCTGCGTCAGCTAAAGACTGTCTCCTGCTAGAAGAAGCTTACATATAACCCTTTGCAGAAATTTGATCTGAACTACTTATTTTATTATAGGCTGCAGTCGATATTATTAACCAAAAGCAACTTATCTTCTTGATGCCGGAGTTTCCTTCTTGCGCAATGTTCTACATGTTACCCAAAATTCACTAAAATGCCACATGCCCCCCTGGGCGCCCGATAGTTTCAGGTGTGGGGTGTCTCAGCAATCCAATTTGTAAATTTATTGATTTTCATTTAAAACCTTTAGTTGAGATTCTCCCCTCTTTCGTTAACGATACCATGGCTATTTTGTCCAAAGTTGACGGAGTACATTTACAACAGGACATGTTTCTAGTAACCTGCGATGTGGAATCCCTTTACACATCTATCAGGCATGATGATAGCTTACAGGCGGTTCAAGTCTTTATTGCAATGTTGGACATGGATAATAAACTAGGTGAGTTCATTGTCTCCCTACTGCGATTTTCTTTAACACAGGAACCTACAGCTCCAGGGAACTGCTATAGGGGCGTCTTGTGTGCCCTTATATGCAAATTTGTTCCTGGGGCTGTGGGAGAGTCATATCTATTTAGCTGAACCGGTCCCTTTGATTGATCATGTACAGTATTGGTGACGCTATATTGACGATGTGTTGTTGATTTGGCAGGGTTCTCTTGGTGAATTGGAGCAATTTATGAGTCATCTTAATCAAAATGATAAAAACATCAAACTTACTTGGAAAAGTAGTCGTACTGTGATTGACTATCTTGATGTACAGATGAGAGTTGAAGATGATGGATTCATTCATACGATTTGTTCCGCAAAGAGACTTCTACCAATTCTCTTTTACATAGTAAATCAGCACATCCGAGACAGCTCATTCATATATTCAATATTCCTGTGGGCCAGTTCTTACAGGGACGCCAAATTTGTTCTATGGATGAAGCCTTTGAAAAATCTGCCCGGGATTTGGAAAAACGTTTTAGACAACGTGGATACGACGAACAATCAATCCATCGCGGTTATAGACGGGCTCGCCTCTCCAATCGCATTGATCTTTTCAAAGGAAAAAAGAAAACCAAGATGTTTGACAAGGACTCTCTGAACCAGGTACGGTATATTACAACTTACAACTCCCAATGGTTTAAGATACGTGACATCCTAAAAAAATTTTGCTGTGTGATCCTGTGTTGAAGAAATATTTGAAGCCATCTCCCTCTATTACCTATAGGAGGTCTGGTAATTTGAGAGACACATTGGTACACAGTCATTTTGTGGGGGAATTAGGCCAAAAATTCATAGATGGCAGTGGACCAAAAGAAGGATGTAAACCTTGCGGACGTTATGTTGCATGTAGTAATGTCGACACGGCTAAAGAGGAATACCGACCACAGCCGTAACTTTGAAATTCGACATCATTCAAACTGTCAATCTGTTGGCGTTATTTATTCCGCTACTTGTTCCTGCAACTTGATCTATATACTGTAGGTTTAACTACACGAGAACTTCGACGCAGAGTACGGGAACACGTCCTGGGAATCATAAACGCCCGCAGTATTGAGGACATTTCCATGCTTAAAACAATTCCAAAGCATTTTTGCATTCACCATAATTCGGAGCCAGCAACCTTCCGTGTTTGTGCTATTGATCAGGTTTCTACCGGCTTGAGGGTAGGGAATTGGAAGAAAAAACTTGCTCAGATGGAAAGTCGGTGGATTTATACTCTCAACACAGTTCATCCAAAAGGCTTAAATCAGGGATGTCAAACTCATTTTCACCGGGGGCCACTTCAGCCTCACGGGGTACCTTGAAGGACCAAGATTATTTTACACATATATAAAAGTAACTTCTCCTTAACAGTTAAGCGTGCTATTAAGGAGTAGTTACATTTGTACATTACTACTGTTACAATCAGCCCTTTAAGGGCAACCAGGAAGAACATAATGTATTGTTAAAACCTAAGACATTGGCATGTTACATACTATCCTCATCCTTTTCTGAATATATCAAAAATTAAGCACTATACAAATACTGTTTACCCCTGCAAACGGTATTATGCTCTATAGTTGCCTCTGCACACGGTATTACGCCCCACAGCGGCCACTGCACACGGTATTATGCTCCATAGTTGCCCCTGCACACGGTATTATGCTCAATAGTGGCCCCTGCAATCGGTATTATGCTCCTTTGTGGCCCCTGCATTGGTATTATGCTCTATAGTGGCCCCTGCACACGGTATTATGCTTCATAGTGGCCCCTGCACATCGTATTATGTCCCATAGTGACCCCCCACCCATGAACTATTATTATACTCTGGGGTGTTTTCAGACCCCAGAGTATAATGATTGGAGACCCAGGTGGTGACAAACATAAAACCAGTGTTACTTACCTGGGCTCCGTTGCGCTCCCTGCGTTCAGCCTTCTTCAATGTCGCACAGACCGGCGTCGCCACATAATGACATCGGCCTGGCTCACGTGACGCCTGGGACGTCACCAAAGAAGGCCGAAGCCTACAGGGAGTAACATTGGATCGCCGGAGAGGTGAGTAACAATGGTTTTTATGTTTATCACCTCCCCTGGGTCTCCGTTTATTATACTCCGGGGTCTGAAAAGCCCCCAAAGTAAAATAATAGTAGTATTTGATGGGGTTCGCCGGCCGCGGCCTCACTTACCATCCCCGCTCCTGCACACAGCCGCTTCTGCATCCCATAGCAGAAGGGGAAGCGGGGGCGGCCACGACCAGCAGCGGGGATCGGTAAGTAAATAGGCCGTTACGTGCCGGGGATACTCCAGCAGGCAACGACCTATTTATATATATATATATATATATATATATATATATATATATATAAAACTTATCCTCACCTACCTCCAATGCCTTGATGCAGCCGCCTCCTCTTGTTGTCCGCGACGTCTGCGTGTCAGCGTAGGATGCGCGATGACGTCATTGTATCGCCGCCTGCGCTGACATGCAGAGGTCTTGTAAACCAGCCCAGGACAGGTATCGCGCAGCTTTGTTTTTTTTGTTTTTTAAGCGGCCTGTCCTGGGCTGGCTTACATTAAATAGACAATAAAAAATGCCGCCCGGGGCCAGATAAGTGCCGGGCCAGATAACAGAAGGCAGCGGGCTGGATTCGGCCCGCGGGCCTTGTGTTTGACACCTGTGGCTTAAATGATATGTAAGTTTTGCTCCTTTTCTTTAAAACCCCTCTTTTTCAAGAAAAACCTTTTCTGCTATAATGCTTCTTCGCTTCTTCTTTTTGGCTCTTTTTTGTTTTTAATATGTTTGCCATGTTTCCATAGGTATAAGCTGCAGCAGCTTTTGTGTATCTAGTGTCTTTATGCTCATTTTTAATTTGTTTGTTTTTGCAGGTTTTTTGCCTTATTATATTTATCATACCGACTTGCGGCCCCTTGGCACATGCATGTTTATCCACTCGCCTGCCTACATGAGGGATTAGTATTGTGTCCATCCATTGTTACACAACAAAGCTTTGTAGTCTTGTCTCATATATAAAAATCTCTACATTGAAGAAACTGGATGTTGACAAGCCAAAGAAACGCGTAGCTTTGTAGTCTTGTTTCATATACAAAAATCTTCATATAAGTTGAAGAAACTTGATGCCTTGCCGTTTAGTCTCATATATAATAATTATTTTGCTAAGTTATATTATTACTCAGTATATTTCACTGCGCACCGCGTTCACTTATAATTATTATTTTTGTGATAGTAATGTGTTTTTGTGTTATGCATTATGCATTCTAGTTACGTTCACTTTTTTTTCCTCACAATTACAATTTTTTCACTATTTTATATTCAATGATCATACTACACTATATGGTATAGCTCATTTTTACTATAGGGTTTTTATTGTGGGTCGATATTAGGTTAATTTTAATTCCTTTAGTTTGTGTGTGTTTCTACTGCATACATTTACCGTGCATGCGCTAACCCGTCATTGTATTGTTGCAAGTCTTCGGTTTTCATTCATATAGGTAGGTGGCGGTTCTAACTTTTTACCATCCCCAGTTACGTTGTGAGACTTGTACAAGTCTCGCGCATGCTCCATTGTGTCCATGACGTCTGTTATCGCGGGATGTCGCGGCAAAATCCCGCACATGCGCAGTTGTGTCATCAAGGCGCTTATCCTCTATAATAAGTATGTCTTATTGATTAAGTGAAGGCAAAAGCCTGAGTTTTCTCTATTCTTATTGGTCCTTGGATACTTGAATAGCTGCGTCACTTCATACATTTGTCCCTGGACGAAGCCTTGGTTGTAGGCGAAACGCGCGTCGGGCGTCTGCATGGTTGCAGTTAGGTAATCTGTTACATCTGTATATCACATGTATTAAGTGGTGGACCCTCTTTTGTGGCTATATTCCACTTGCCGCCTTCTTCTCTGTTTTGGGTGATTCCATTTGAGGTAGAACTTATGTCTTGACCTTGTTACAATATATACCTGTGAGAGTATTACTTCTGGGAGTTCTTTGTGTGATAACTGTATTTCTATACTGCCATCCCACTGTCACCACGCATATCATTAGGTATCACTGGCACTATGTCTGACTTTACAAGTCTTTCCCCATATTGTGCATATTATTTCTGTCACTTGCTATTTTGTGTCTGTCTATATGTTTTTTATTGGATACTAATAAATATTTATATCTTTTATATTAGTGTGGATTTCTCTTTAATATTTACTTTGGTGTATTATCCCACTTCTTTTGTTATAATGGCCTCTGGAGTATTTTAAATTTTTGTATAAAGTGGCGAGTGAGACCTTAGCTCATCTACACCAGAAAACCATTGTGAAGGGGTTGATAAATTGCCCCCATTGTTATGAAATGTAATTCTTGAAGAAAGTTCCTGAATTCCTGGTGAGGAGCATCGACACTGTACTGTACTACCACCATGTATGAAGTGCTTGACAGCTCCGTTATGGTCCATACAGACTCAGCGGTCTCTATCTGGAATCTGATGACACGCTGTAGAGTGATATCACAGAAAAAAGAGCCATAGCAAGGCAGTCAAATTAAGGTTGTATCGAAGGAGATCACATTGTGCTGCCACCCATTATGGCCTAAATGTTGGGCCATTTACAGGATTGATCATCCAGTTCAAGCCAGAATGGTGGAAGACGTGTCTGAACTGAGCTGTATGTAGTATGGTGTAGTGTTCGCCATTTTCACCACATTAAACATGTTGATATTCCTCTGTGCCATGGTTACCTCTCTGGAGCCTACGTCCCCATGGTGGTCATGTCCTGACTCCTTACATTCTGCAAGGTTCAGGCATTGATGGATTCTGCCATGACTGTGTAATCGGGAACCTCATGAACGCCACATAAGGTTCCCCGAAATCCACCACAAGTACTACTGGGTGGAATCTGGGGCAATGAGGCAGACAAATGTCATCACAGTGTCGGATCTCATGCTATTTAACCCCTCGATTTTCTTCATGTTTATCATAATTGTCAATATCATCCCCATTTTCTTCTTAAATCTCCTTCTCATCATCATCCATCTCATTCTGCTCCTCTTCCTCCTCCACCACCATGTCTATTATGGAATTGTCACTTAAGTAATTCCCAAAAGGTAACGAAACTGCTATTTACGAAACTTGCTAATATGCAGCAGGTAACTGAACAGACCCTGGCTCTCAGAATCTGAGGTCACCCCGAGATATTCCTGGTAGGATGTAGAAACACAGGTTGTATCCTCAGAAGAAGGTACTAGACAATAAGTGCACTGGCAGGATGAGGACTAGACCAGAAACCTTATTGTGGGCAGAACAATAATACACAAGTCAGGGTCAAAAACTAGGAGAGTATGGGGATAGCCAAATGAAAGCAGAGAAATATCAAAGTCCAGGTCACAGTTGAGCCCAGAAGCCAAGTCAACAAAAAAAGGAATAATCAGGGGAGCAAACCAAGAAATCAGCAGAAAACAGGGAGAGGTACTGGCAGCGAGTACAGGGAACAGAGAACCTGGACACAAGATGGAATTACAGGCACCTGAGCAAGGAAAGTGTCAGGTTAGCATAGCCTGGACACTGAAGTACAGCCCTGATGGGCTTTGTATCCCAAACATCTGACTGGTGGAAGAAACCCAGCCAAAGTCTGGCTGACAGCAACAGCATTCTCATCCTCCTGATCATCATTCTCATCCTCCTCATCATCATCTTCCTCCTCATCAGCCTTCTCATCATCCTCTTCATCATCCTTTTCATCATCATTCTCATCCTCCTCATCATCATCTTCCTCCTCATCAGCCTTCTCATCATCCTCATCATCACTCTCATCCTCCTCCTCTTACTCTTCCTTCCATGCATACAGACACTTCCATCAGGAGAATATACAAACTAGCAGGGATGAATTATTAATCCGGATCCCTCAATCCGCGCAGACGACGCAGTGATTAAAGATTTACTGATGGATGGCGAATCGCTCTGATCTATATTTCATGTCGTGTTTTTACATCTGTGCGCTGCTCGCTGATGAATTGTGCAATTATTCATGCATTTTGGTGCTGTAAACACGAAACCTTCGTAGCGATTCCGAGAAAACTCTCATTCTAGGTAGAGGAAGGTCAATAATTGGAAGAAGACGCTGATCTCAGAGGACAGACGACAGCTGAATAGATGGTTCACCATGAAATATAGCACATCACAAGCAGCGCAAGTACCTTCATATACAGTGCACCAGCCAGAGAGAACCTCCATATACAGTGCACCAGCCAGAGATAACCTCCATATACAGTGCACCAGCCAGAGATAACCTCCATATACAGTGCACCTGCCACAGAGGGCCTTCATATACAGTGCACCTGCCAGGGAGAACCTCCATATACAGTACACCAGCCAGAGAGGACCTCCATATACAGTGCACCAGCCAGAGAGAACCTCCATATACAGTGCACCAGCCAGAGAGGACCTCCATATACAGTGCACCAGAGAGTACCTTCATATACAGTGCACCAGCCAGAGAGTACCTTCATATACAGTGCACCAGCCAGAGAGGACCTCCATATACAGTGCACCAGCCAGAGAGTACCTTCATATACAGTGCACCAGCCAGAGAGGACCTCCATATACAGTACACCAGCCAGAGAGGACCTCTATATACAGTGCACCAGCCAGAGAGGACCTCCATATACAGTACACCAGCCAGAGAGGACCTCTATATACAGTGCACCAGCCAGAGAGGACCTCCATATACAGTACACCAGCCAGAGAGGACCTCTATATACAGTGCACCAGCCAGAGAGGACCTCCATATACAGTGCACCAGCCAGAGAGAACCTCCATATACAGTACACCAGCCAGAGAGAACCTCCATATACAGTACACCAACCAGGGAGGACCTCTGTATACTGAGCATCAATCTATTGGGAGAACTGCCCCTCTATCTATTACAACTGCCGCTCTATCACAACTGCCCCTCTATCTATCACAACTGCCCCTCCACATGTGGAGTAAATAAAGCTCACAATAGAATAAAATAAGTCCCGTCCCTGTATATGAGGAGTCGGGGGCGGCCATGTGTCATGTAATGGAGGTTCTCAAAGCCACAAGCTTAATGCAAGAGAGAACATCAGCACATGTGAAGCAAGAATGGCAGAGGGACATATGTGCGGCCCAGGGACTCCCCGCATCCTCCTCACATACACAGGACACCTGCAAGACACTATTCACACTGCAGACACACAGGGCAGGAGGAAGCCTTGTCAGGTTTATGACAGTAGTTGTGGTGCTCATATAGTGCAAGAAGGAGAGGACTAAGGATGAGGAGATGGCACTGACCAAATAAGAGGTCAGAGAAGATGGTGGCTGCTTGTGTAGGTGGTGGAGGACCAGAGGAGGCTGCAAGAAGGGTTAGGGTGGGAAATGTCACCCAGGAGTAACAGAGTGACACAGAGCACAGATGGGACTGGGAAACCGAGATTTACCACATTCCAATGAAAGAGAGGAAGTGTTATCTAGATCTGCAGCAAAGAAATGGTTAACAGAATACGAGCAGCAGCATATGAGCAGGCACCATTGCACCTTAACCATAAGACATGGGATTGCTCAGGAACCTTCCAATGATTGGCCAGAAACAGATTACTGGGTGCACACTCACCTTTTAGGAGGCGTCCAGGGGGGGTGTACATGTCCCATGGGCAGAGGCTAGGGGTAAGATGCCATGATGTCCTCAGGCAAGAGAGACGTGGTGGGCAGAGCAGAAACACCAGCAGCAAGCAGATAGGGTGTAAGGGGAGAAGCTGGTGGGCGCAGTCTAATCCAACAGAGATTGTATAAAAGCCTCTGGACCACCAGGGAGACTATCAGAGCGTCTGGGCCCCCAGGAATTGTATGGAAGTCTCTGAACCTCCAGGGATTTCATCAGAGCTTCTGGTGCACCAGGGATCTTCTGAGAGCCTCTGAACCTCCTGAGATTTTTGAGATCCTCTGAATCACCAGGGATGTTATGAGAGCCTCGAACCACCAGAAACTGTATGACAGTCTCTAAACTATCAGGGATGTTATTAGTTTATCTGGCCCACTAAGGAAGTTATAAGAGCCTCTGGACCACCAGAATCTTAAGTGAACCTCCAGACCACTAGGACCATATAGGTTGGACCACCAGAATCTTAAGTGAACCTCCAGACCACTAGGACCATATAGGTTGGACCACCAGAATCTTAAGTGAACCTCCAGACCACTAGGACCATATAGATTGGACCACTTGACTACCAGGGATGTTGCTAGGATTATTATTGCTGTTGCACCACTTGGCATAAATATAAGACCACCTTGGTGGATGGACTGAATAGCGAAATCCCTGGATGACCAGAATGGTAAATGTAGGTCCTATAGACAATACAGCCTGGGCCGGAGCCCACAACCTCCTGATCCTCCGAGTTCCCTCCTACCTGAGCTCTGAGCTAGTTCATGGATTAGATCAGGTGAACTAACAAGAACTAACACAAATAAAATATTCATCCAGATTTCAGGATTTTTTGTTTAATCCATTTGGCTCTTGATGAGAAAAACTTCTAATGACTTCTGAGCCTTTTATGAAGTTCTGACCTGTCCGAGCTACTTTCGTGTTCATTTTGAGGAAATATTCTGTGATTTATGTCAAGAGGATTTTAATACTTCCCTGAATTATTTACGGGAGCTTTTAAACAGAAATTTATTAGGGCTCGATAAATTAAACATTCTTTGAAAGGCTCTTTACAGCTCCGCTCCGTCCGCCTGTCTCCCGGAATCACATCCCAACATTTGCACATGGTGGATATTAGCGCAGGCGGATTCATGGAAAGACCCAAAGAGCAGCTCAGCTGGTGGAGCGTCCCCTAAAGAGTCACTTTAAGAGGCTTCCCCGCTACAATAAGAAACATTGGCCCCCAATTCATCCCCTTAAGGGAAGTCTATTAATATTTTATTCTGATCTCCTAACGGGGTTAGAGCTACAACCACCAATGGTCACCATTGCATCACCCATAGGATTGTCACTTTTAGGAACCTTGGTGGTGACACATAGCACTTTTATGGGTTACCCTGGGCTACAGCCCACATTTTGATGGATGGCTGAATGATCTCATGCCCTATGGAGATCTAGTCAACAAATACTGCGGAGTATAATCTGAAGACATGGTCAGGGACGGGATCGGTGGCAACTAAAAAATTAAGCTTCATACAGAGTGTGTGAAATGTGTATTTGGTGGTTGTTGTAAAACCTCAGTCCCATAATTTGCCCTCGAGCTGAACATAATCTCCTGCCTGCATTGCTTGTAAAGGGTATGAAGATGCGGTCATGTGGCCTTTACTCTTTTACTCGAGAAGTTGCGGGGCAGAGCAGATCCCAGGAGGAGGCTGTAGGTTTAGTAGAGGACAGGCTTCCACAATCAGCTTTATCCTCCTTTGCTACTTGCTTTAAACCCGTCTTTGGAAAGAAGTTCCAGATTCCCAAGTGATTTGGGTAAATGGTCAATCTGTGGAAGCTGCAAGGTTTACATGTCTGCCATGATGGCTCCTTACAACACCGAGCCCGGAGCTCATTTACTCCTTTGATTTTTTTTTATAGAGGGCAATTCTCCAAAGACTGTCCCAGACCCCGGCAAGGAGCTGGATGTCTGAAAGCAGGACAAGACAATCCTCAATCCTTTAAGGAAAAGATGGAATCAAAGACACTATTAGTAGCCAAGGGCTTGAGGAGTCTGAGACTTCAGGGTCTTCTGATAACCCCTTGGTAAGAACTGACAAACATGAAAACCTTTCCTTCTGAGACCAACGAGATCAAGTCTTCTAGAATATCAGATGTGATAGTAAGTGGAGATTCTCTTAGATTGAATTATTTCCATGCTCTAAACTTCTGCATTCTTAAGGCGTATTCTCATCTTAGGCATGTCCACAAGATATACTATAAATATCTGAGGGCTCTATTGGGAAAACTGGGGCCCAATGATCCCTGTTCACCAATTCCTGGCCTCCTTACAGTTCAGTAGGTGAAATACTGTTTGCGCAGCTCGTCTTGTGACTCCTATAGCCCCATAGCCATGTGGGCACCTCTCCACTGAAGAGCAAGGAGAATGCAGCAAATGGGAGTCAGGGGACCATTATCTTCCTAATAGAGTCACCAAAGTGGGATTTATGACCATATTCCATACCTAATAAGATGTGGCTGCTGTTGGGTATCTGTCCTGTGGGATTTGAACACTACTGATATAGTAAGGTGGGACACCTTGAACAGTTGGCTTGTAACAATGGAAAAGTAGGTTGCGAGAAGTCTGTAAGAAGACAGGTTTTTTGTGATGGACAATGCACCTCTCGCCACAGCAGAAGCAGGCGGATTGGGAACTTACACGCTAGGCCTTACATTCAACCATTACTTGACATCTGTCATTGTAGAGTTACAACTTTTAACAGAATCTACCTCAGTAAAGAGGACTTCAGTGAAGAGCGGGGGTGTCCATGTAGCTGCTCATCACCAATGGGCGGCTTCAGCTGTCTTGCTAAAAGACAGGCTGGACATGGTGGCTTGTTGTCCATGGGAGAAATCGACCTGATGGCCCTGGAGATCACTCGTCCATGGGTCCTACTTACATTATCATAAACAGAGCGGGAACATGTAGACTAGTCGATGGATGAAGGAATGCACAAAACAGGACTATGGTCATTAGGTCTGTCTGTCCTCTCCTGGAATATGACACTTGGAGGTGACACCTGACATCTTACAGGACATTTCTCCGAGCACCAGCTTGTCTCTCATCAGTCAGTTCACTAAACTAAAGGATTGCTTCATTGTACCTACCTTACATTGGTGGCCCCATAGTAAAGTTTAAATTGGCTCCCGCTATGGTGTAAGGTCTTGTTACCTTGGATAGAAGGGCCTAATGTTTCTTTCCCTCTCCATCTCCCCTCACATTACTCTTGGGTCGGTTCCATGCCCTTGCCTTGGCTAATGGCCTTTCTAGAATTTATATAAGGTCCGATTCAATAAATTTGGGTTCAATTGGAAGTTCCATAATGGCCTTGAAAAGTTATCTAAGACACTGAGGACACGGAGGACCCCTAAGACTCAGTCTACGTAACAGCTGCAGATATGTCTATGGGTAACAGTCGGCAACCGGTGGGAATAACACATTGACCCGGAGGAGATTTTATACTTTTTCAAAACAAAAATTGTCGAAAAATTCTCCTTTTTGGGGGCAGGAGCCTACTCTTTATCCACGCAGACGACACTATCAGAAGAAGCAATGGCTTTCTAGCAAGAGCTCCAAAAACAATCCCTCCTTTGGGGAGTAAGAACAGGTTAGATATTATCTCCGAGCGGCCGCTATCTGCACCAGGATGAGAGAAGAAGACATGTGAGCGAGCTGATAAAGACTGTGAAGGTGACAGTAATGACTGCCGGAGCCTGCCTAACACTGACACTGACTCTGGCCTCTCCTCACTATCACACTCCTCGCTGACACTTACCTGCCGCCTCTCTCCGTGTTCTCCTCGCTGACACTTACCTGCCGCCTCTCTCCGTGTTCTCCTTGCTGACACTTACCTGCCGCCTCTCTCCGTGTTCTCCTTGCTGACACTTACCTGCCGCCTCTCTCCGTGTTCTCCTCGCTGACACTCACCTGCCGCCTCTCTCTATGACTTGTAGACACTTCACATGTGAACAATCTCAGCATCTGTGGAATCATCTGCCAGGAGCATCACCTTCTGAGGACTTCTCAAGGCTTTTTCTGTGTCCTCTGCTCTTCCCACCATTGTCATTCTCTTTTTGTGTCCACTTTTACATCATCTCCTATTATGGTGTAAATGATTCTCCGAACATCCCCCCCCCCCTCCAACCTCCCCTACAGGTCTCTGACCAACACTCCAATACTTCATATTCATGGACTCTCCTAGGTATCACTTCTGGAAGATGCAATGTTCTCCCTGAAATACTTCCAAAACACAAAAATTGAAACCAGCAGCACAGAGTATTTCAGAAGTGTGCTGATCTTATAGGGGAGGTCACAGGGTGAGAGTTACATAGTGGAAGGAGCAGGGTCCCCAGCAGTACAGAGTATTTCAGGAGATCAGACCCCAGATTCTGACCCCAGAATCCAAAATGAATTCAAACCCCTTAATCAGTTCTGACCCCAAGTTAATCATAACCCAGAATGATCCGGACCCTACACCAGACCTCCTCAGTGCACATGCCCCGTACCTCCAACACTTGTGCAGTGAAGTAGGGGTGCCGGTCCTGAAGAACTGTCCAGGTGCCGGGAGCACCAGAGAGGACTCCGCTCAGGCTTATTGAACTCATCTCTAGGTAAGTAGAAGGATTTCCTTTTTCAAATGTGGGCACAGATGGATTTATAACAGGACAATTTGGGACAATAAACCCCCAGTCTATAAGGACCTGTCCCAAATCAACTTGACAGGTTCCCTTTAAGAGTTGACAATTTGCACCCTCAGTAGTCCTCCTGTCTGTCTTTGTAGTCTTCTTTAGTCCTCCTGTCTTATAGGTTCATAGTCACTGTAGTCCTCCTGTTTGATAGGTGCATACGCTCTGTAGTCCTCCTGTCTGATAGGTGCATATTCACTGTAGTCCTCCTGTCTGATAGGTGCATACTCACTGTAGTCCTCCAGTCTGATAGGTGCATACTCTCTGTAGTCCTCCAGTCTGATAGGTGCATACTCTCTGTAGTCCTCCAGTCTGATAGGTGCATACTCACTGTAGTTCTCCAGTCTGATAGGTGCATACTCTCTGTAGTCCTCCAGTCTGATAGGTGCATACTCTCTGTAGTCCTCCAGTCTGATAGGTGCATACTCACTGTAGTCCCCCTGTCTGATAGGTAGATACTCTCTGTAGTCCTCCTGTCTGATAGGTGCATACTCTCTGTAGTCCTCCAGTCTGATAGGTGCATACTCTCTGTAGTCCTCCAGTCTGATAGGTGCATGCTCACTGTAGTCCTCCTGTCTGATAGGTGCATACTCACTGTAGTCCTCCTGTCTGATAGGTACATACTCTCTGTAGTCCTCCTGTCTGATAGGTGCATACTCTCTGTAGTCCTCCAGTCTGATAGGTGCATACTCTCTGTAGTCCTCCAGTCTGATAGGTGCATACTCACTGTAGTCCTCCTGTCTGATAGGTGCATACTCACTGTAGTCCTCCTGTCTGATAGGTGCATACTCACTGTAGTCCCCCTGTCTGATAGGTACATACTCTCTGTAGTCCTCCTGTCTGATAGGTGCATACTCACTGTAGTCCTCCAGTCTGATAGGTGCATACTCACTGTAGTCCTCCTGTCTGATAGGTGCATACTCACTGTAGTCCTCCTGTCTGATAGGTACATACTCACTGTAGTCCCCCTGTCTGATAGGTGCATACTCACTGTAGTCCCCCTGTCTGATAGGTACATACTGTCTGTAGTCCCCCTGTCTGATAGGTGCATACTCACTGTAGTCCTCCAGTCTGATAAGTGCATACTCACTGTAGTCCTCCTGTCTGATAGGTACATACTCTCTGTAGTCCTCCTGTCTGATAGGTGCATACTCACTGTAGTCCTCCAGTCTGATAGGTGCATACTCTCTGTAGTCCTCCAGTCTGATAGGTGCATACTCACTGTAGTCCTCCTGTCTGATAGGTGCATACTCACTGTAGTCCTCCTGTCTGATAGGTACATACTCTCTGTAGTCCTCCTGTCTGATAGGTGCATACTCTCTGTAGTCCTCCTGTCTGATAGGTGCATACTCACTGTAGTCCTCCTGTCTGATAGGTGCATACTCTCTGTAGTCCTCCTGTCTGATAGGTGCATACTCTCTGTAGTCCTCCAGTCTGATAGGTGCATACTCACTGTAGTCCTCCAGTCTGATAGGTGCATACTCACTGTAGTCCTCCTGTCTGATAGGTGCATACTCTCTGTAGTCCTCCAGTCTGATAGGTGCATACTCTCTGTAGTCCTCCTGTCTGATAGGTGCATACTCTCTGTAGTCCTCCAGTCTGATAGGTGCATACTCACTGTAATCCTCCTGTCTGATAGGTGCATATTCTCTGTAGTCCCCCTGTCTGATAGGTACATACTGTCTGTAGTCCCCCTGTTTGATAGGTGCATACTCACTGTAGTCCTCCTGTCTGATAGGTACATACTCTCTGTAGTCCTCCTGTCTGATAGGTGCATACTCTCTGTAGTCCTCCAGTCTGATAGGTGCATACTCTCTGTAGTCCTCCAGTCTGATAGGTGCATACTCACTGTAGTCCTCCTGTCTGATAGGTGCATACTCACTGTAGTCCTCCAGTCTGATAGGTGCATACTCACTGTAGTCCCCCTGTCTGATAGGTACATACTCTCTGTAGTCCTCCTGTCTGATAGGTGCATACTCACTGTAGTCCCCCTGTCTGATAGGTACATACTGTCTGTAGTCCCCCTGTCTGATAGGTGCATACTCACTGTAGTCCTCCAGTCTGATAAGTGCATACTCACTGTAGTCCTCCTGTCTGATAGGTACATACTCTCTGTAGTCCTCCTGTCTGATAGGTGCATACTCACTGTAGTCCTCCAGTCTGATAGGTGCATACTCTCTGTAGTCCTCCAGTCTGATAGGTGCATACTCACTGTAGTCCTCCTGTCTGATAGGTGCATACTCACTGTAGTCCTCCTGTCTGATAGGTACATACTCACTGTAGTCCCCCTGTCTGATAGGTACATACTCTCTGTAGTCCTCCTGTCTGATAGGTGCATACTCTCCTACTGCTCTGCCTGTGTCAGTTTTCACTGTAGTTCAGTTTTTCATCAATTAACCAGGAGGTACAGTACAAGCTGAACAGAGCTCTAGATCCATTCTATCTCTAGGCTTACTACAAGCAGGGGATTGTGGGAGAACCCAGTGACTATAAATGAGGAGCTCTACTTACAATAATAACCTCTTTTATTATCCTCTCCTGGGAGAAATCAGAAAATATTGCTCAGACTTGTGATTCTGCAGAGGGAGCATTCATCATGTGGACAGCGCTCCCTGTGGATGGAGCCGCGCTGAGAATCGTAAACTATTATGGAATAAATTCACTAAAATGTAATAAATGAACCCGGAGCTCAGAGTATTCCTGCTGGATGGAGAGAACGTCAGCAAGGAGGAGGTCAGGAGACGTCATGTAACCGCATGCTACACATAACAAACATGAATACAATGGTGCAGTAGAGAAAAAGCAACAGAACGTGTGATACATAGCAATATAATAAGTAATACCGAGTACAAAAACCTCCGGGGTATAAGGCTGGGGCAGAGAGCGAAAATAAGAAAGGGAATCTAGATGTAGTGAAAAGAGTCTTAGTGTACAATCAGACAGTCTGAAAATCTGCATGGAGTTACATCACAATAATGGTCTGGGGTCTGTAAAATGTTTAATAACATTATTCCTGGTGGTCTGGGGGGTAAAAGGTTTAATATTATAATCCCTGGTGGTCTGGGGGGAGTAAAAGTATTAATAACACCATCCCTGGTGGTCTGGGGTAATAGTTCTTCACAGTATATTGTACTCTAGATGCCCCCACATCATATATTGTCCCCAGGTACTCCCTCACAGTATTATGCCCCCACATAACATCACCCTGTTCCCCTGGAGATATCTACAGGTCCACTCCGGTATCTGCCCTCAAGCGATGATGTCACTACAGTACACCAGTCAGCAGTACTTATGGGGGTTGATTGGTGGAGCAAGGGCTGAAGGGTGAGAAAGCAGAAAGGGTTGAAGCTGCTGCCCAAGACACTGGAACAGCACCCGAAATCTAGGAACGTCCTACTGGACCTGGGATGGCTGTGAAGTGCGAGAAATGGTGCAAAGTATGAACTATGACATATGAGATATATGAGGCATATGGGGTGTGTACAGTCATGACAACCTCTTATTATATCAGCACCCTCTTATTATATTGGCCCCCTCTCATTATATCAGCGCCCACTTATTATATTGGCCCCCTCTCATTATATCAGCATCCTCTTATTATATTGGCCCCCTCTCATTATATCAGCGCCCACTTATTATATTGGCCCCCTCTCATTATATCAGCATCCTCTTATTATATAGACCCCCTCTTATTATATCAGCACCCTCTTATTATATTGGCACCCTCTTATTATATCAGCACCCTCTTATTATATCAGCACCCTCTTATTATATAGACCCCCTCTTATTATATCAGCACCCTCTTATTATATTGGCACCCTCTCATTATATCGGCACCCTCTTATTATATTGGCCTCCTCTTATTATATAGACCCCCTCTTATTATATCAGCATCCTCTTATTATATTGGCACCCTCTCATTATATCAGCATCCTATTATATAGACCCCCCTCTTATTATATCAGCGCCCACTTATTATATTGGCCCCCTCTCATTATATCAGCATCCTCTTATTATATAGACCCCCTCTTATTATATCAGCACCCTCTTATTATATTGGCACCCTCTTATTATATCAGCACCCTCTTATTATATCAGCACCCTCTTATTATATAGACCCCCTCTTATTATATCAGCACCCTCTTATTATATTGGCACCCTCTCATTATATCGGCACCCTCTTATTATATTGGCCTCCTCTTATTATATAGACCCCCTCTTATTATATCAGCATCCTCTTATTATATTGACCCCCTCTTATTATATCGGTGCCCTCTTATTATATTGGCCCCCTCATTATATGCCCCTCCATTATATAAGCCCCGCTCCCCCTCTTGCCATTGGCTGCAGTCTCACCACTTTTCCCATCTTCTCTTCGTACTTTTGCTGCTTTTTGGTTGGATTTTCTTTTTTCCATTATCTTTGTTATTTACTCAGTAAATGATGGAATTTGCGCCGGACGCGTCTCGCGGGTTTTACAGTAAATTACTCCTTTTTTTTCATTAATATTCCAGCTTTTCCTTTCCATTGTAATGTCCTTTACAATAAGCAGATCTGACATCGTCGTTATTCCGGTCACAGCGACAACAAGATGAATTGTGGACTGTGCTGGGAATATTAATATCAGATCCAGGAAGACATATTCATATCCCGGAGTATAGTAGGTTATATTGTAATAGATTATATGTTATAGCAGATTTTATATTATCGTAGATTATATACATCATTATAGAGTATATATTATAGTACATTGTATACGGTATTGTAGCATACTATAGTAGATTACATACATTATAGTAGATTACATACATCATTATAGAGAGTATATATGTATATATATATATATATATATATATATATATATATATATATATAAAAACAGTAGATTAAATACATCATTATAGAGTATATATTATAGTACATTGTATACGGTATTGTAGAGTACTATAGTATATTATATACATTATAGTAGATTACATACATCATTATAGAGAGTATATATATATATATATATATATATATATATATATATATATATATAATAGTAGATTAAATACGTTATTGTAGAGTATATATACCATAGTAGAGTATATACATCATTGTAGAGAGTAACATTACTGTAATCTGGTACTAGCTCAGGGCCGGCTAAAGGCTTTGGTGGACTCCTGGGCATCAGAATGTCTTAAGTAGTCTCGATACACTTTCTAACAATCATTTTACATAAATACCATCATTTAGGGCTGCGTTCACATCTGCAATGTGGATACCAGGACATAATGTTGTCTTGGTCTGACGGCAGACATGACCTTTACACCACAGATCCCGCTGACTTACAAGGCTTTTATGATTCATGTTTCACACTGGACATTTGTTATAATGATGGCAGATAAACTGACTCACTGATAGCTGTGTAATAAGGGACAGGTACTACAAGTCCCAGGGCAGAACAAATGCACAATGGACTGACAAACTGAGGCAAATTAACATGATTAACACTTTCATTGCTTAGCTATCGCTTATCTGTGGCCACTGACACACCAGCTGTCCAGTGTCTGTGCAGGTCAGTTACAGAAATTCTATATCACTATAATAAATAATATAGCATACAGTGCTCATGTAATAATATACCCAGGCAGACAGTGCACAAATAATATAGCATACAGTGCTCATGTAATAATATACCCAGGCAGACAGTGCACAAATAATATAGCATACAGTGCTCATGTAATAATATACCCAGGCAGTGCACAAATAATATAGCATACAGTGCTCATGTAATAATATACCCAGGCAGACAGTGCACAAATAATATAGCATACAGTGCTCATGTAATAATATACCCAGGTAGTGTACAAATAATATAGCATACAGTGCTCATGTAATAATACATCCAGGTAGTGTACAAATAATATAGCATACAGTGCTCATGTAATAATATACCCAGACAGTGTACAAATAATATAGCATACAGTGCTCATGTAATAATACATACAGGTAGTGTACAAATAATATAGCATACAGTGCTCATGTAATAATACCTCCAGGTAGTGCACAAATAATATAGCATACAGTGCTCATGTAATAATACCTCCAGGTAGTGCACAAATAATATAGCATACAGTGCTCATGTAATAATACCTCCAGGTAGTGCACAAATAATATAGCATACAGTGCTCATGTAATAATACATCCAGGCAGTGCACAAATAATATAGCATACAGTGCTCATGTAATAATACATCCAGGTAGTGTACAAATATAGCATACAGTGCACATGTAATAATACATCCAGGTAGTGCACAAATAATATAGCATACAGTGCTCATGTAATAATATATCCAGACAGTGCACAAATAATATAGCATACAGTGCTCTTGTAATAATATACCCAGACAGTGCACAATATAGCATACAGTGCTCATGTAATAATATATCCAGACAGTGCACAAATAATATAGCATACAGTGCTCATGTAATAATATACCCATACAGTGCACAAATAATATAGCATACAGTGCTCATGTAATAATACCTCCAGGTAGTGTACAAATAATATAGCATACAGTGCTCATGTAATAATATACCAAGGCAGTGCACAAATAATATAGCATACAGTGCTCATGTAATAATACATACAGGTAGTGTACAAATAACAACGACAGTATCTGCCACACATCTCAGACATACAATGACAGTATCTGCCTCACATTGTATCTTGATGGTGTGAGGACAACAGTGAGCTGTGGACAGGACCAAGCGGAGAGGCAGATGTGGAGACCAGTGCAATAGTGTCTGTCAGTGGCGTAACTAAAGTCTTGCGGGCCCTGGTGCAAATTTTTGTCCTGGACACGCTACCCCTTCAAAAGAGCGAATTCTTGATAGTGATGGGTGCTGCAGCGATAGCTCAGATACTTGAAAGGGATACAAATATAGTACCCACAACTGCAGTTATCAAGAATACGGTGAGTGAGCAGCGCAGTGCCCGGCACATAAACAATACTTGGACAGTATAATATACTCCACAGTGGCCCCCACACAGTATAATAGGCTCCACAGTGGCCCCACACAGTATAATAAGCTCCACAGTGGCCCCACACAGTATAATAGGCTCCACAGTGGCCCCCACACAGTATAATAGGCTCCACAGTGGCCCCCACACAGTATAATAGGCTCCACAGTGGCCCCCACACAGTATAATAGGCTCCACAGTGGCCCCCATACAGTATTATATGCTCCACAGTGGCCCCCACACAGTATAATAGGCTCTACAGTGGCCCCCACACAGTATAATATGCTCCACAGTGGCCCCCATACAGTATTATATGCTCCTAATAGCCCCCCTAGAGCCGGGGCTATTATACTCTGAGATCTCCTCAGGGGATACAAGTGCCACATAAGAAGACACCAGTATGACTAATGGCACATTGCGGGTAGGAACCATCTCAGACAGCTGTGTGTGGAGGTCATATATCCTGGACCACATGGCGCTTGTCTGAAGTCACTGCAGCCTAGTCTATGATTGTGCAGCCTGACCCGCAGGTCTACTGACTCCTGGTTACTGTAGTCCTACATTCCAGCTGGAGCTCACACCATCATAGATCACTCAGTAAAGCTACAGGCGGTCCGAGATCAGTGAACACCACAAAGACCACAAGACCTGGACCATATATGGCCGTCTGAATCCAGTCCTACAAATATTTCACTGGCCCAGATCTGGAGAGACTGTCAGCGGCAGGCACGGCTTGCACGACAACGTCCCATTGTTCACAGCGACATCCCATCATTTACTAATATACACTGCTCACAATATTGTGCCATATAATCTGACTGTCAGCGACAAGGCCTGAGTGAGGGGCTGAGGGATAATGGAGCCTGCGAGGGGAGATCTGATGATCGCTCATTAATAGTGCAGCCTGGGTCCCTCCTTGAGATGTGAGGAGGGGGCACAGCGATGGGCACGGTGCTCGCCCCAGCACACACATACGTGATGTTCCAATCCCCAGGGAACAATTATAGACTCATTAGCTGTTGTGAATCTCAGCAGCACAATAAGGGCGACGTCCCCACGGCCATAATTAACCCATCTGGATAATTGATGCCTAAGAGGGAATCATAACTGCGCTCAATAAACTGCAAGAAGCGGAGGACTGACAGCAGCCTATTAATTGGGGAGTGACATGTGGCCCCCAGGAGGGCTCACATACGTTACAGATTAACTCCCAGCAAATGACGCTTATTGGGAATGCTGACAGTTTGTTACATTGACTGACATCACATGACCTCCAACTCATTAGACTATAGAGAAGTAATGGAAGGGATGAGAAGAAGTAAAATTATTAGAGATGGAGAAATCGGACAGAAGGAGTCTGAGGAATTCAGAGGTAAAGACGGGTCTACTAAGAGCAAAAATACCACAAGAACACCACAAAATCAAACCAATCCCTGCAAGTAACCAAATAAATATTAGTCAAGAGGCCACAATCACTATAACTGCATAAATGGTGACAACTGAGATGAGATGGTTATAGATGGTGACGGGAGATGAGATGGTTATAGATGGTGACGAGAGATGAGATGGTTATAGATGGTGACGGGAGATGAGATGGTTATAGATGGTGACGGGAGATGAGATGGTTATAGATGGTGACGAGAGATGAGATGGTTATAGATGGTGACGAGAGATGAGATGGTTATAGATGGTGACGGGAGATGAGATGGTTATAGATGGTGACAGGAGAGGAGATGGTTATAGATGGTGACGAGAGGTGAGATGGTTATAGATGGTGACGAGAGATGAGATGGTTATAGATGGTGACGGGAGATGAGATGGTTATAGATGGTGACGGGAGATGAGATGGTTATAGATGGTGACGGGAGATGAGATGGTTATAGATGGTGACGGGAGATGAGATGGTTATAGATGGTGACAGGAGATGAGATGGTTATAGATGGTGACGAGAGATGAGATGGTTATAGATGGTGACGGGAGATGAGATGGTTATAGATGGTGACGGGAGATGAGATGGTTATAGATGGTGACGAGAGATGAGATGGTTATAGATGGTGACGGGAGATGAGATGGTTATAGATGGTGACAGGAGAGGAGATGGTTATAGATGGTGACGAGAGGTGAGATGGTTATAGATGGTGACGAGAGATGAGATGGTTATAGATGGTGACGGGAGATGAGATGGTTATAGATGGTGACGGGAGATGAGATGGTTATAGATGGTGACGAGAGATGAGATGGTTATAGATGGTGACGGGAGATGAGATGGTTATAGATGGTGACGAGAGGTGAGATGGTTATAGATGGTGACGAGAGATGAGATGGTTATAGATGGTGTCAGGTGATGAGATGGTTATAGATGGTGACGGGAGATGAGATGGTTATAGATGGTGACGGGAGATGAGATGGTTATAGATGGTGACAGGAGAGGAGATGGTTATAGATGGTGACGAGAGGTGAGATGGTTATAGATGGTGACGAGAGATGAGATGGTTATAGATGGTGACGGGAGATGAGATGGTTATAGATGGTGACGAGAGATGAGATGGTTATAGATGGTGACGGGAGATGAGATGGTTATAGATGGTGACGGGAGATGAGATGGTTATAGATGGTGACGAGAGATGAGATGGTTACGGGAGATGAGATGGTTATAGATGGTGACGAGAGATGAGATGGTTATAGATGGTGACAGGAGAGGAGATGGTTATAGATGGTGACGGGAGAGGAGATGGTTATAGATGGTGACGAGAAAGGAGATGGTTATAGATGGTGACGGGAGAGAAGATGGTTATAGATGGTGACGGGAGGTGAGATGGTTATAGATGGTGACGAGAGATGAGATGGTTATAGATGGTGACGGGAGATGAGATGGTTATAGATGGTGACGGGAGATGAGATGGTTATAGATGGTGACGAGAGATGAGATGGTTATAGATGGTGACGGGAGATGAGATGGTTATAGATGGTGACGAGAGATGAGATGGTTATAGATGGTGACGAGACATGAGATGGCTATAGATGGTGACGAGAGGTGAGATGGTTATAGATGGTGACAGGAGATGAGATGGTTATAGATGGTGATGAGAGATGAGATGGTTATAGATGGTGACGAGAGATGAGATGGTTATAGATGGTGACGGGAGATGAGATGGTTATAGATGGTGACGGGAGATGAGATGGTTATAGATGGTGACAGGAGAGGAGATGGTTATAGATGGTGACGAGAGGTGAGATGGTTATAGATGGTGACGAGAGATGAGATGGTTATAGATGGTGACGGGAGATGAGATGGTTATAGATGGTGACGAGAGATGAGATGGTTATAGATGGTGACGGGAGATGAGATGGTTATAGATGGTGACGAGAGATGAGATGGTTACGGGAGATGAGATGGTTATAGATGGTGACGAGAGATGAGATGGTTATAGATGGTGACAGGAGAGGAGATGGTTATAGATGGTGACGGGAGAGGAGATGGTTATAGATGGTGACGAGAAAGGAGATGGTTATAGATGGTGACGGGAGAGAAGATGGTTATAGGTGGTGACGGGAGGTGAGATGGTTATAGATGGTGACGAGAGATGAGATGGTTATAGATGGTGACGGGAGATGAGATGGTTATAGATGGTGACGAGAGATGAGATGGTTATAGATGGTGACGGGAGATGAGATGGTTATAGATGGTGACGAGAGATGAGATGGTTATAGATGGTGACGGGAGATGAGATGGTTACGGGAGATGAGATGGTTATAGATGGTGACGGGAAGTGAGATGGTTATAGATGGTGACGGGAGATGAGATGGTTATAGATGGTGACGAGAGATGAGATGGTTATAGATGGTGACGGGAGATGAGATGGTTATAGATGGTGACAGGAGAGGAGATGGTTATAGATGGTGACGAGAGGTGAGATGGTTATAGATGGTGACGAGAGATGAGATGGTTATAGATGGTGACGGGAGATGAGATGGTTATAGATGGTGACGAGAGATGAGATGGTTATAGATGGTGACGAGAGATGAGATGGTTATAGATGGTGACGGGAGATGAGATGGTTATAGATGGTGACGGGAGATGAGATGGTTATAGATGGTGACGAGAGATGAGATGGTTATAGATGGTGACGGGAGATGAGATGGTTATAGATGGTGACGAGAGATGAGATGGTTATAGATGGTGACGGGAGATGAGATGGTTATAGATGGTGACGAGAGATGAGATGGTTATAGATGGTGACAGGAGAGGAGATGGTTATAGATGGTGACGGGAGAGGAGATGGTTATAGATGGTGACGAGAAAGGAGATGGTTATAGATGGTGACGGGAGAGAAGATGGTTATAGATGGTGACGGGAGGTGAGATGGTTATAGATGGTGACGAGAGATGAGATGGTTATAGATGGTGACGGGAGATGAGATGGTTATAGATGGTGACGAGAGATGAGATGGTTATAGATGGTGACGGGAGATGAGATGGTTACGGGAGATGAGATGGTTATAGATGGTGACGGGAAGTGAGATGGTTATAGATGGTGACGGGAGATGAGATGGTTATAGATCGTGACAAGAGATGAGATGGTTATAGATGGTGATGAGAGATGAGATGGTTATAGATGGTGACAACTGAGATGAGATGGTTATAGATGGTGACGGGAGAGGAGATGGTTATAGATGGTGTCAGGTGATGAGATGGTTATAGATGGTGACGGGAGATGAGATCGTTATAGATGGTGATGGGAGATGAGATGAACTCGGTGGGTGTAATAGAATCATCATCGGAATCAGCAATGTTATCATCTTCCTCACTTTTTAGTGACTCATCTTGGCCAGAGCTAGATGATTCAGTTCGTAACGAGTCGATTCATCCTGAATATTCCAAATTATTCAGTTTTTAATTAAATCAAACAAATGGCAATTCGATTTAGACGAACAAAAATAGCCACTCTACGAGAAAATGGCCGCCGCCACTTGTTAGACCAGGAAATACAGAACAGACAGTGTTATGTGTGCAGTGACTCACACATCATGTGATAGCAATATCTGACAGTCTCAGATATGATGTCATATGGAGTATATAAGGTTGTGCACTCGCGATCTCATCCTTCAGTTGATGTAAATGGTGGATATGCACACACATCTGTGATCCCACTGTATCTCATAGCTATTAGCTAGGCTATAGGCAGCACAAGTCAGAAACCTGAACAATAGTTATGGGAGTATCAGCAGCTTACACAGACAGATCAGTAGTGCTAGAATAGAATAGACATAGATAGACAGGACAGGTTCAGACAGTGAGTCTGCAGAGTAGACAGTTAACTCTTTCATGGCCAAGTAATAATCTATATTGTCTGTGAGAACATGTAATAAAACTATTTCATCTCTTCTCTATGCACATAACACATTCTTTAACCACATCAGTACCGGCCCAATTTCTGGTCCAGGATCAGACACATTTTCGGGCTTTTTTGTATGTGCGGTTTTGAGGGCTGTAATATTTTTATCATTTATGATATTTTATTCAACTAATTTCTACGTCTTTTTTTGGTGACACATAGGGCTTTATTTTTATGTTGTTCTTATTTTTGCATGTGTTTTAATTTTTTTTATATCTGGGAAAATCTAAACAAAAGGAGGGAAAACGGGTCTGTTTTTCACTTTTCATTTTTTTTTTTAAATTTAATAGCACAAAGTGCTACTAAAAAACTTTATAAAATAGTTTTTACTCTCCATTATGGTAATTTTTATTTTGTATGATGTCGTTTGGGGTGGGACTATAACCTTTAATAAGGGCGTGTTATTGACATATTATTTTATTATTTTTTTAATTATTTTATTTACTTTTTTTTCCCTGTCTCCATAGTGTCATAATAGACCTTTGGGGACATCTGATCACTTTTTTTTTTTTTGGGGGGAGGCTGATGTCCCCTGTAACTGGGGCTGGTACATTTAGGAATACCGCCTCCTGCACATTACTATAGCACTTATAGAGCGGATCTGGGTCTTGTAGGACCCAGCTGCTCTTACAGACGCTGCACCCAGCGGATCATGTGACTGCCAGGTCACAACATGGCGACGCCCCTAGCGCTGTATACAGTGTTCATTGAGCTCTGTATACACAGCGATCGGGATGGCAGGGAAGGTAATAAACCTCCCCTGTCTTCTCTCTGGGAGCTCCGGCTGAAGTTACAGCCGACTCCCCATTTCAGCAGCTGCTGAGTTCTGCTTGGACGTTCCGGTACATCCTTGCAGAACAAGGCAACCACTCCATTGGACGTATATAGTCTATGGGCGGTACTGAAGTGGTTAAACATACTTTTCTACTGAAAAAGACAATCCTGTAAGTGAAAAATATGTTAAGGACTTTGAGCAAGTTTTAACATATATATCCTCCACTTTCTTTTACCTGTCACCTGCGCTGTCTTTTTGCAGTCATTTTATTGCATGTTCCTAGATGGTGCTAGTCCACAATAGTGCAGGGCCTGTAGATGGTGCTAGCCCACAATAGTGCAGAGCCTATAGATGGTGCTAGTCCACAATAGTGCAGGGCCTGTAGATGGTGCTAGTCCACAATAGTGCAGGGCCTGTAGATGGTGCTAGTCCACAATAGTGCAGGGCCTGTAGATGGTGCTAGTCCACAATAGTGTAGAGCCTGTAGATGGTGCTAGTCCACAATAGTGCAGGGTCTGTAGATGATGCTAGTCCACAATAGTGCAGAGCCTGTAGATGGTGCTAGCCCACAATAGTGCAGAGCCTGTAGATGGTGCTAGTCCACAATAATGCAGAGCCTGTAGATGGCACTAGTCCACAATAGTGCAGAGCCTGTAGATGGTGCTAGTCCACAATAGTGCTTGGCCTGTAGATGGTGCTAGTCCACAATAGTGCTGGGCCTGTAGATGGTGCTAGCCCACAATGAGACCTCTTTGTGTATAGATACAAGGTAGGTAATTCCAGTTCTCACCCATAAATCGCCTATACTCCGCTTTCCCCTGGCTCTGCTGCAGCCTCTGATCATTTTCCCTGATCCCAGGAGGGCACTGGATGGCGCACTAATCATCTCATCACAACAGTCAGGATTTCATAAAGGAGAGAGGACGGTATGTAGGAAATGCAAGACTCTCAATAATATAGGGAGGGTTCTTTACAGTAAGAGCAGTTCAGTTGTCCATTTTTCCATCCAGTTCAGCAGGGATCTTGTTATGCTTCCTCTGCACCAGCAGCTACAGAGGGCTGAGTGTGATGATGCACGGGTGTCACTAGGGGTCACTGATGATGTCACGTCCATCTTGCCGGTTCCAGTGGGGAACGTCACCTACTCCTGATCACATCTGGTGGTGAAGAATATCTACGTCTCCAAATCAGAGAGAACGTGGAAACCAGGATGGGACCAGCACCTGCTGAGCAAACATGTCCTGAAGCTATCAGTGGCAGGCAGGCAGCTGCTGTCAGCGAGGCGGCAGCCATATCTAGAGGTTGTTTACAGGGTCATAGCAAGGGAGATTGAAACCGGCTTATCAGAGTTATAACCGGAGGATGAGGGGGGTTATGTTCCTGCCGAGGTGACTGGTGGACCTTATGAATGGAGACACTTAAGGTGCCCGTACATATTAATATACAGATGAGGAACATGGATGACTCAACCAGTGACACAACCATCATCTGGTGACGTCAGTCCTGGAGATCCTCCTGATGAGCTGATAACATGCATCCTCAGCCACTCCTAGCAGGCGCGTGTATGGGACAAACATGACGGGGCTGTCCAAGGTGTATTTTCATAGAATTTGTTTTATTGGTACATAATTGACATTTGTGATCGCAGATATAATGTTTATTTCTCACAGAATTCACCAAAAATCATTCCATGTCCAGACGTCACTTGTTACCGATTGGTCAGTAAAAAAGGTCATTCTGACACAAAGAACCCAATTCTGTGACCATTTGTGAACATTTTGTCAGCAGAAATCAGCCAAGTAATTTGTGATTGTGTCACACACATGATGTTACTGACACGTGATATTATTGTGTCGCACACATGATGTTACTTTCTGACACCATTGAAAAAACAAAAAAGTTGCCCCAGCTCTGCCACAGAGTGGCAAGGTGATATAATGTGGAGTTGGCAGCAGCATGAGGAGGTCATACAGTGACCCGGTGGCAGCAGCATGAGGAGGACATACAGTGACCCGGTGGCAGCAGCACGAGGAGGCCATACAGTGACCCGGTGGCAGCAGCACGAGGAGGCCATACAGTGACCCGGTGGCAGCAGCACGAGGAGGCCATACAGTGACCCGGTGGCAGCAGCACGAGGAGGCCATACAGTGACCCGGTGGCAGCAGCACGAGGAGGCCATACAGTGACCCGGTGGCAGCAGCACGAGGAGGCCATACAGTGACCCGGTGGCAGCAGCACGAGGAGGCCATACAGTGACCCGGTGGCAGCAGCACGAGGAGGCCATACAGTGACCCGGTGGCAGCAGCACGAGGAGGCCATACAGTGACCCGGTGGCAGCAGCACGAGGAGGCCATACAGTGACCCGGTGGCAGCAGCACGAGGAGGCCATACAGTGACCCGGTGGCAGCAGCACGAGGAGGCCATACAGTGACCCGGTGGCAGCAGCACGAGGAGGCCATACAGTGACCCGGTGGCAGCAGCATGAGGAGGCCACAGAGCGGCAAGGCAACATAATGTGAAGTTGGCAGCAGCATGAGGCATAGGTGGTTGGAAATCCTGGCTGATCCACGCCTGATTTTTCTTGACAAAGGTCAGTCTCTCAAAATTTTGGAATAATCAAACACAAAAAAGGGCTAATAGCTAAGCATGAAAAACTCTGTAGATCATGTAAAACCATAGACCATAATAGCAAGACCACAAAAAAATTATAATAAAATAATATTTTATTAACATAAATAATGAAACAAAACTATATGGGGAGATAAATAATGAAGGTACACCATAATAACGATAGGGAGGGAAATGGGGGCCACAATAATAATAAATAGGGGATATATACCGCTGGTACAAATAAATATGTATAAGGATGGTTGAAAACAACCTATATAGCACTATGTATGCATAAACATACCACAAACAGTATAATAGCCCAAAGAAATCTAGTAAATACTAGAAAAATGGTAATAAATATAAACATAATAAGCCACCATTGTAACCTCACCTAGTCACACTCCACCCCAACGACCGTTTCGCCAGACAGCTTCATCAAGGGGGCGTGTGGCATGGTCAAACAGCTTAGCTTAAATATAAAGCAATGTCCAATCCACTAAAGCACACAGATCACATGTAAAAACACACCTGAATACTAAATAATGATATGAAACAACATGGCAAATCACTAAGAAACTAAAGCTCCATGATAACAGTGCATAGTAATGCTGAACTGAAAGGCATTGATACAATATAACCCCATTAATCGCGGGAGTACATGCTATCAAAAATAAATGAAAGTAAATAGCAGTAAAACAACAGGTAAGGTTCATTACTAATTTTAACTCCCGTTAGTTTCAGGCACAGCGGATTCTGAGGAGATATTGGGGCATACTTACATGTGATCCCATTCTTAGACGTTACGTAGGGCCACGCCCTTCTATCACATGTCGTCGTTCAAGGAATCTGCGGGACATGTTGGTACGGAGCCATTTTCCTGGTATAACTGTTAGTTCCTTGTTCGGTGGTTCTTGTCCCAAAAACGGTTGTCGTCCATGTGGCAAGTCGCTTGTACGAATATTGATTCGGGCTGTGAATTTGTTGGTAGTGATGGGATACGACGGTTTCGCATTCTCTCCCATTTTTCTTGTCATTCAATGGGAGTAGTTTATCATGCGACATGCCCATGTGGTTTCATTTATATTGGTCTTACAACTCGTGAGCTTCGTAGACGCGTCCGTGAACATGTGTTGGGGATTGTCGCATCTCAAAATTGTGAGGATGTTTCTTCACTAGAAAATAATCCCCAAACATTTCAAGTTGTTCCATAACTCTGATCCAACTGGATTTAGAGTACTAGCTATTGATGGAATAAAAATGGGACCCAGGATGGGTAATTGGAAACAAATCCTTGCACAAAAAGAATGCAAATGGATTTTTACACTTAAAACTATACAACCCTCTGGCCTAAATGAAGAAATTAGTTTTGCACCTTTTCTGTAGTTATCTTTGATCGGTTTATTATTTTTGTTGCTTATTGATTTATTTTTTTTTATTAAATTTTTTTTATTATTATTTATTTACTTTTTTTTTCATATACCTCTATTATTATTATATAGTATATATTGATTACACTGTTATCATCAGTATTCTAAACACTATTTACACTTGTATGACTATTTTTGTACATTTTAATATTGTTCTTATATTTTGCATACATTATTATATGTAATTTCTGACATCATTTTATGCACTTTTTTTATCACTGCATGTTTCACTTTGCACTTGCACTTTTTTCATTTTTTCACCATTTTATCTCTTTCACATCACTTTTATCTTTTTTATGCATAAGTTATTTATATTGTGCCCACTTTTCTCGCGCAGGCGCTCATTATATGTTTTGTACTTCTTGGTGTTGATACAGCGGTATTATTTAGCGCATACGCTGGGCTTGGTTATTACAATGCGAGATCTCGCGATGATATGCGCTAACCTCCGCGTATGCACTGCTTTACCGCTATTTACTTTCATTTATTTTTGATAGCATGTACTCCCGCGATTAATGGGGTTATATTGTATCAATGCCTTTCAGTTCAGCATTACTATGCACTGTTATCATGGAGCTTTAGTTTCTTAGTGATTTGCCATGTTGTTTCATATCATTATTTAGTATTCAGGTGTGTTTTTACATGTGATCTCTGTGCTTTAGTGGATTGGACATTGCTGTATATTTAAGCTAAGCTGTTTGACCATGCCACACGCCCCCTTGATGAAGCCTTCTGGCGAAACGTTCGTTGGGGTGGAGTGTGATTAGGTGAGGTTACAATGGTGGCTTATTATGTTTATATTTATTTCCATTTTTCTAGTATTTACTAGATTTCTTTGGGCTATTACACTGTTTGTGGTATGTTTATGCATATATAGTGCTATATAGGTTGTTTTCAACCATCCTTACACATATTTATTTGTACCAGCGGTATATATCCCCTATTTATTATTATTGTGGCCCCCATTTCCCTCCCTATCGTTATTATGGTGTACCTTCATTATTTATCTCCCCATATATGTTTGTTTCATTATATATGTTAATAAAATGATATTATTTTATTATAATTTTTTTTGTGGTCATGCTATTATGGTGTTCTCCAAATTTTGGGCGGAGAGGCGAGTTCTCCTTTGGGTAACTATGGCCCTGCTGCACTAAACACCCGCTCTGATGCCACACTACTGGCCAGGCTGGACAGATTTTCCAGGGCAAACTCGGCCAGTTGCGGCCACAAATCCAGTTTGGCTGCCCAGTAGTCCAGCGGATCTTCAATGACAGGTGGCAGGGTGCACTCCAAGTATGCCACCACCTGTTGGTTCAGGTTCTGCTCTGTGTCTAGCTGCTGGTGAGTAGTTTCTTCACTATGCGGGTGAAGAAAGCTGCTCATCAGCGACTCTAGGCTCAGGCTGCTGCTGATGAAGCTGATATTGCTCCTGCCACCCCCACCCCCTCCCACAGCTACCATGGCAGTGCAAGGTGAGCGCTCAGGGCCCCCCTGGACAGACCTGCGAGAAGATGGACGATGGCGCAGATAGGCAGTGGCCAACTTGCTACATAGGATGTCCCTATAGTAGTTCAGTTTGTCCTCCCTCTCAGCGGGTGTAAAAAAGGCCCTCATTTTTGACTGGTAGCGAGGGTCATAGTGGAGAGCCAGTAGTCATCCCTCTGCTGAATGGTGACAATTCTGCTGTCACTACACAAGCAAGTGAGCATGCATCGGGCCATTTGCACAAGTGACTCCGAGGGACTACCTGCATCCATCTCTACTGCATACTGCCACGGTGTGTCTGGATCATCTGCATCGTCCTCCTCATCTCCCTCTGGCTCTTCCGGCTGCTCCTCCTCTTCTGTCACCCGTGTGGAAAAACCACCCATTTCACTACACATTGCTTGTGCTCCAATGTCCTCCTCATTCTCCTCCAGTTCAGCCCCCACAGGGCTCATGTGGCTGTGAGATGTAGACGCCACATCTCCAGTCCCCTGACCAGCAAGATTTACCAGCAGCTTTTCCAGGATGTGAATCAGTGGAATGACATTGTTCATCCTGCAGTCCTGGCGACTGACTAACAAAGTGGCCTCCTCAAAGGGAACGAGCAAACGGCAGGTGTCACGCATGAGCTGCCACTGGCTAAAGTTACACAGGGGAGTACCTCTGTCCACTTGGGTCATCAAGAAATCATTTATGGCTTTTCTCTGTTCATACAGTCGATCCAACATATGGAGGGTGTGCTTGGCGGTGTATGAGTGGCTGAAGTGCATGCAAAGTTTCCTTGACATTTTTAGGATGTGTTGCAGATGGGTGGAATACTTATGGAAACGCTTGACAACCAGATTGAACACGTGCGCCATGCAGGGCACATGGCTCAGCCCTCCTTGACGCAGCGCCGACACCATGTTCTTCCCATTGTCAGTCACCATGGTTCCGATTAAGTTCTTTTGGAGAAAGCCAGGATTCGATTTCTTGATTGAGGACACGGAGCAGTTCCTCCCCTGTGTGACTTTATTCGCCCCTTACAAACGAGGTGTAGAACAGCGTGACATCGCCGTGCCCTGCACATGTGGTATGCTGGAGGAGCACTGGGAATTGTCCCTGCAGTGGAGGCTGAGGACACAGTGGAGGATGAGGCAGACATTGTTGCAGGAACAACGGCGTGAGAACGTGGAGGTAGAAGCTGCGTCACCTGTCCAAGTTGCTGGTGTGTCTGGGCAGGCACCACATTAACCCAGTGGGCCGTAAAGGACATATATTGTCCTTGACCATAGTTACAGCTCCACATGTCGGCGCTGCCGTGCATTTTGGCAGACACCGACAGGCTCAAGGACTGGCCCACCTTCTGTTCTACATATTTGTGGTACTGTGTTTTTTGCAAAGAAATGACGGCTTGGGGCTCTCCACCTCGGCTCGGCACAAGCCATCAGTTCTCTGAAAGGTGCAGAGTCCACCAAGTAGAAAGGGAGGGACTGCAGCACCAGCAACTTGGACAGGAGCACGTTCAGCTTCTGCATCGTTGGATGAGTGCACGCATACTGTTGTCTCTTCGAAATCGCTTCGGTGATGGATTGCTGATGCAATGACTGACTGCGAGGAGAAGCAGGAGCATCACGACTAGCAGATGATGGGAAGGACACACAGCTTCCTTCAGCTGAGGTTGTGGAGCCTTGACTGGCTGAAATGGGGTGCGTGAGGCCCTTCGGGTTTGAAGGGTGCCTTTTCCAGACGGCATGTTTCAGCTCCTTCCAAAGATGCTCAATAGGATTTAGGTCAGGGCTCATAGAAGGCCACTTTAGAATAGTCCAGTTTTCCTCTTAGCCATTCTTGGGGGTTTTTAGCTGTGTTTTGGGTCATTATCCTGTTGCAAGACCCATGCCCTGCGACTGAGACCAAGCTTTCTGACACTGGGCAGCACATTTCTCTCTAGAATCCCTCGATAGTCTTGAGATTTCATTGTACCCTGCACAGATTCAAGACACCCTGTGCCAGATGTAGCAAAGCAGCCCCAGAACATAACAGAGCCTCCTCCATGTGTCACAGTAGGGACAGTGTTCTTTCCAAGATAGGCTTCATTTTTCCATCTGTGAACATAGAGCTGATGTGCCTTGCCAAAAATTTCGATTTTTGTCTCATCTGTCCATAGGACATTCTCCCAGAAGCTTTGTGGCTTGTCAACATGTAGTTTGGCAAATTCCAGTCTGACTTTTTTATGATTTGTTTTCAACAATGGTGTCCTCCTTGGTCGTCTCCAACGAAGTCCACTTTGGCTCAGACAATGACGGATGGTGCGATCTGACATTGATGTTCCTTGAGCTTGAAGTTCACCTTTAATCTCTTTAGAAGTTTTTCTGGGCTCCTTTGTTACCATTCGTATTATCCTTCTCTTTGATATGCCATCAGTTTCCCTCCTGCGGCCACGTCCAGGTTGGCTACAGGCCCATGGATCTTACATTTCTGAATAATATGTGTAACTGTAGTCACAGGGACATCAAGCTGCTTGGAGATGGTCTTATAACCTTTACCTTTAACATGCTTGTCTATCATTCTCTTTATTTCGCTTGCTTCCTCTGGTCCATGTTAGTACTCACCATGTCACCGAACAGCACAGCGAGTATCTGTAGCCCTATATACAGGCCACGGACTGATTACAGGATTGTAGACACCTGGGATGATAATTCGTAGACACACCTTGATGTCCCTTTGGTCACATTATTTTCAGGGGAACCGTCATTTCTGTCCAGGCCTGTTTCATGTTGCAGCCTGGTTCGAAAGCAATGTCTGACTCTCATTTGTTCATTTTCATAGAATTTTTAGATATTATTACTTTTGTCAGATTCCAGTTATTTCTGTGACCATTGTGGGGTTTTCTTTCATTAAACGAGGGAGGGACCAACAATTTTGTGTATATTATAGGGACAGCACTTATTATAGTCACACTTTATCCAGCACTCAGTGCACATTCAGATATATATTATTATAGACCCAAATTCACCTCCCTCCCCTAACATGGGCTCCTTTGTCTGTTTTAAATGTTTTTACTTTTTTTCCAATACATGCTCAATAAAGATTTTTTTTTTTTTTTTATTATTTGGGTTGTGCCTCTTTTTTTCTTTGGTTCTGTGCCCTGACCACAAATACGGACAATCACTTCCTCCAGGATGAGGGGGGCAGGTAATATTTATACACAGCCTGGTGACAACACCCTATCGGAGGTGTAGAGGCGGCCATATTGGTTGTCAGCCAAGAGAACATTTACCAGCCTGACAGACAAATCAGCAGTTTGGATTGTCTGATAATCCATAATATATCTGATAATCTGGGGTGTGATTGGAGCCGGCCCTGTCACACACACCGGGCCATGATGCTGTGGAGATAGAGAGAACATTCCCTGCGGCCGCCGTCACCAGTTACACGAACAGACAGCGCAGTCCTGCGGCAGACGAGATCTCACTACAGAGCAGACCCAGCTGTCTCCAGAGCCGCAGACACAAAGCTCCAGATGGCAGATTAAGAACAACACCGGGGGGTGCTGCATGTGGCAATCTACTCAGGAGACCACAGACCCCAATATCTATCTCACATCTATCCATCTCACATCTATCTATCTATCTATCTATCTATCTATCTATCTATCTATCTATCTATCTCCATATCTATCTATCTATCTATCTATCTATATACAGTACAGACCAAAAGTTTGGACACACCTTCTCATTCCAAGAGTTTTCTGTATTTTCATGACTATAAAAATTGTAGATTCACACTGAAGGCATCAAAACTATGAATTACCACATGTGGAATTATATACATAACAAAAAAGTGTGAAACAACTGAAAATATGTCTTCTATTCTAGGTTCTTCAAAGTAGCCACCTTTTGCTTTGATTACTGCTTTGCACACTCTTGGCATTCTCTTGATGAGCTACAAGAGGTAGTCACCTGAAATGGTTTTCACTTCACAGGTGTGCCCTGTCAGGTTTAATAAGTGGGATTTCTTGCCTTATAAATGGGGTTGGGACCATCAGTTGTGTTGTTCAGAAGTCAGGTGGATACACAGCTGATAGTCCTACTGGATGGAGTGTTAGAATTTGTATTATGGCAAGAAAAAAAGCAGCTAAGTAAAGAAAAACGAGTGGCCATCATTACTTTAAGAAATGAAGGTCAGTCAGTCCGAAAAATTGGGAAAACTTTGAAAGTGTCCCCAAGTGCAGTGGCCAAAACCATCAAGCGCTACAAAGAAACTGGCTCACATGAGGACCGCCCCAGGAAAGGAAGACCAAGAGTCACCTCTGCTGCGGAGGATAAGTTCATCCGAGTCACCAGCCTCAGAAATCGCAGGTTAACAGCAGCTCAGATTAGAGACCAGGTCAATGCCACACAGAGTTCTAGCAGCAGACACATCTCTACAACAACTGTTAAGAGGAGACTGTGTGCAGCAGGCCTTCATGGTAAAATAGCTGCTAGGAAACCACTGCTAAGGACAGGCAACAAGCACAAGAAGAACACAAGGAATGGACATTAGACCTGTGGAAATCTGGGCTTTGGTCTGATGAGTCCAAATTTGAGATCTTTGGTTCCAACCACCGTGTCTTTGTGCGACGCAGAAAAGGTGAAGGAATGGACTCTACATCCCTGGTTCCCACCGTGACGCATGGAGGAGGAGGTGTGATGGTGTGGGGGGGCTTTGCTGGTGACACTGTTGGGGATTTATTCTGAACCAGCATGGTTACCACAGCATCTTGCAGCGGCATGCTATTCCATCCGGTTTGCGTTTAGTTGGACCAACAGGACAATGACCCCAAACACCTCCAGACTGTGTAAGGGCTATGTGACCAAGAAGGAGAGTGATGGGGTGCTACGCCAGATGACCTGGCCTCCACAGTCACCAGACCTGAACCCAATCCAGATGGTTTGGGGTGAGCTGGACCGCAGAGTGAAGGCAAAAGGGCCAACAAGTGCTAAGCATCTCTGGGAACTCCTTCAAGACTGTTGGAAGACCATTTCAGGTGACTACCTCTTGAAGCTCATCAAGAGAATGCCAAGAGTGTGCAAAGCAGTAATCAAAGCAAAAGGTGGCTACTTTGAAGAACCTAGAATATAAGACATATTTTCAGTTGTTTCACACTTTTTTTGTTATGTATATAATTCCACATGTGGTAATTCATAGTATTGATGCCTTCAGTGTGAATCTACAATTTTTATAGTCATGAAAATACAGAAAACTCTTGGAATGAGAAGGTGTGTCCAAACTTTTGGTCTGTACTGTATCTCTATCTATCTATCTATCTATCTATCTATCTATCTATCTCATATCTATCTATCTATCTATCTATCTATCTATCTCATATCTATCTATCTATCTATCTATCTATCTATCTATCTATCTATAAGCCTAAGCACATTAGGTATCACCAGGCCTGAACATGGTTGAACTGTTAACCTATTAGTGACTGACATATAGACTTTCTACATCAATTCCACCAGAATATTGCGGGGCCTCCTGAAGTGGGTGCTTTAAAAAGTGACCGCAGTATTTCAATGGTTTTTGGAGGGGAGGGGCTCTGTCCTCTAGGCATCGGCGCCCAGTAAATGAGACTGCAGCCGAGGCCTAATGAAGTCCTACAAGGATCAGATTGTGACATAGATAGTGCAATGTATTATACAGGGGGACTAAAAATTAACATAAAAAAATTAAATAAAGTTTTACATATAAAAAAAACCACACAAGTAAAATGAGAATAACACATTAATAAATAATTAAAAAAAAATGAAACTAAAAACTTCACACCCATATTGAATATTTCTGCATCTGCAATGACCCGAGCAATACAGCTGTAATATTATTTTCCCCATATGGCGAACAGTGTAAAAAAAAAAATCTAAAAAGAAACTTTCTAGAATTGCTGGTTTTATCTTTCGGCCACTGAAAAAATGTTATCAATGAAAACTGCAAAAAGAAGCCTCAAAAAATTCCTAAAATATTACTTAGTTATGGGTCTTGGAAAGTGACGATGCAAAAATAGTAAAAGTTAAAAAAAAAGGAAAAACTATAATTTTTTTTTTATCTATTTAAGATATTTAAGGCAAAGGCAAAATTTCTTCTCTGAAAGACTTAATAAAAGTTAATAAATGTGATAAATCTACCCCAAAATAGCGTCATTAAAGAGCACGACCTGTCCTACAAAAAAACAAGCCCTCATTAGATACATGGGGGAAAAAAGTAAAAAACACAAGAAATGGGTTGTTATTAAGGCCTAATACAGACCGGTCAGTAAAGGGTTAAGAAATACAAATATTTTTCTCATACGAAGAACGCTGTAACGAGAAAATAGAGAAATAAAAAATCAAAATGCCAAAATCGATAAAAGTCATAAAAAGGTCAACTCTGGTTTGGTATCAAGAAAAATTAAATCTTGCCCTGCAGAAAAGTCACTGCATGGCCCCGACCACGAGAATATCAAAAAAGTTACAGATCTCTTAAGACCCCAGAGTATAAGAGGTGCAGGCCGAAGGGAGGTGTCAAAAATAAAAAAACACTCCTACCCACCTTCTGTTACCTCTTCTGGGCCTCCTGGTGGGGTCTGGTGCTCTTTTGTGATGTCATGCACCCGGGGTCACCACTGAGGCCTCTGATTGGACCTCAGCAGGGACATGACAGGAGGGCGTCTGATGCCACCAGGAGGCCCAGAAGAGGTAATGGAAGGTGGGTGGGAGTGTTTTTTTTTTTTTTGACACCTCCCCTCGACCTCCACCTATCATACTTGCAGTATAATGATGTCACTTCTGGATCTCGCCAAGCACAGGGCATCACTTCCGGTTCTCTCCGAGCACAGGACCTCACTTTCGGTTCTCTCCAAGCACAAGGCATCACTTCCGGTTCTCTCCGAGCTCAGGACGTCACTTTCGGTTCTCTCCGAGCACAGGGTGTCACTTCCGGTTCTCTCCGAGCACAGGACGTCACTTCCGGTTCTCTCCGAAAACAGGACGTCACTTCCGGTTCTCTCCGAAAACAGGACGTCACTTCCGGTTCTCTCCGAAAACAGGACGTCACTTCCGGTTCTCTCTGAGCAAAGGGCGTCACTTCTTGTTCTCTCCGAGCACAGGGCGTCACTTCTTGTTCTCTCTGAGCACAAAACGTCACTGCCGGTTCTCTCCGAGCACAGGGCGTCACTTCCGGTTCTCTCCCAGCACAGGGCGTCACTGCCGGTTCTCTCCCAGCACAGGGCGTCACTGCCGGTTCTCTCCCAGCACAGGGCGTCACTGCCGGTTCTCTCCCAGCACAGGGCGTCACTGCCGGTTCTCTCCCAGCACAGGGCGTCACTGCCGGTTCTCTCCCAGCACAGGGCGTCACTGCCGGTTCTCTCCGAGCACAGGGCGTCACTGCCGGTTCTCTCCGAGCACAGGGCGTCACTGCCGGTTCTCTCCGAGCACAGGGCGTCACTGCCGGTTCTCTCCGAGCACAGGGCGTCACTGCCGGTTCTCTCCGAGCACAGGGCGTCACTGCCGGTTCTCTCCGAGCACAGGGCGTCACTGCCGGTTCTCTCCGAGCACAGGGCGTCACTGCCGGTTCTCTCCGAGCACAGGGCGTCACTGCCGGTTCTCTCCGAGCACAGGGCGTCACTTCCTGTTCTCTCCGAGCACAAAACGTCACTTCCGGTTCTCTCCGAGCACAGGGCGTCACTTCCGGTTCTCTCCGAGCACAGGGCGTCACTGCCGGTTCTCTCCGAGCACAGGGCGTCACTGCCGGTTCTCTCCGAGCACAGGGCGTCACTGCCGGTTCTCTCCGAGCACAGGGCGTCACTGCCGGTTCTCTCCGAGCACAGGGCGTCACTGCCGGTTCTCTCCGAGCACAGGGCGTCACTGCCGGTTCTCTCCGAGCACAGGGCGTCACTGCCGGTTCTCTCCGAGCACAGGGCGTCACTGTCGGTTCTCTCCGAGCACAGGGCGTCACTGCCGGTTCTCTCAGAGCACAGGGCGTCACTGCCGGTTCTCTCCGAGCACAGGGCGTCACTGCCGGTTCTCTCCGAGCACAGGGCGTCACTTCCTGTTCTCTCCGAGCACAAAACGTCACTTCCGGTTCTCTCCGAGCACAGGGCGTCACTTCCGGTTCTCTCCGAGCACAGGGCGTCACTGCCGGTTCTCTCCGAGCACAGGGCGTCACTGCCGGTTCTCTCCGAGCACAGGGCGTCACTGCCGGTTCTCTCCGAGCACAGGGCGTCACTGCCGGTTCTCTCCGAGCACAGGGCGTCACTGCCGGTTCTCTCCGAGCACAGGGCGTCACTGCCGGTTCTCTCCGAGCACAGGGCGTCACTGTCGGTTCTCTCCGAGCACAGGGCGTCACTGCCGGTTCTCTCAGAGCACAGGGCGTCACTGCCGGTTCTCTCAGAGCACAGGGCGTCACTTCCGGTTCTCTCCGAGCACAGGGCGTCACTGCCGGTTCTCTCTGAGCACAGGGCGTCACTTCCGGCTTCACCATCCTTTAATATTAAACTGTAATAAAGCGATATACTGTAAATATATTATGGCGGTGGCCACAGAATATAAAGAGGAAACTTGAAACAAAGCGGCACAATATGGGGATGTTTTTCCTCCCTCCCTGTATATTGCGCGGAGTATAGAATGGCGCCATTATAGGGCACAGATTGTCTGTCATCCGCTCTGTGAACCCAAAACTAAAAAGTTCTGTCTTTTGTAAGATTGGGAGGGCATGGGGCCAGCTATGGGTGTCAGGGTGTCAAATTTGCCCTATACCCCTTAGCCTTCTATTGGCAGGTGGAGGCCAAAAGCGTGAACTTTGGGCCCCCGTCTGCCCCCTACGGGTTAGTGGAGTACCCTATATAAACCATATACTGCGCAGTAGCCTAGGGTGGCGATATGTCACTGTATGGTGAGCTATGACAGTGAGCGGCTCCTGGAGGAGGAGGATGGGTGGAAGGACTGTAGGGTTAGAGCTGATACTATGTCTCCGAGGCCTGGGGTCCTCACCGCAGCCATGTTTTAAATGTCAGGCTATGTTTAAACCTTTCTGAGGAGGCAGACTGTGGCATATATCAGAAGAGTACATTGGGAGTACCCGGGGCAGTTACCTCCTCTATACCTGACGAGCCTGGTGTGAACAGAGCCCTACCTGCCATTACCTTCACCCTAACCCTTTTCCCCACTACCCTGCCCATTAGCCTCTTCAGTACTATATGCCTTATCTCCATCATACCCTACCCATAAATCCATCTTTGCTCCCCGACCCAGTGAACATCACATCTGGACCATGTTCATGATTTATTTATAACACCTGCATATTCCATAGCGTTGTCATCACTCACATGAGTCACGTGGGGTCAGTGTCATGTGACAGGTTAATGTCTGGATCTGTAGAATAGAGTCCGCTCCCATGCAAATCCAGAATATGACCTGCCCCTGAGGTCCTTCATATCTGCTCTAGGTCCTCACACCCTTCACTGACCACAGCTCCTCCAGGTCCTCACACCCTTCACTGACCGCAGCTCCTCCAGGTCCTCACACCCTTCACTGACCGCAGCTCCTCCAGGTCCTCACACCCTTCACTGACCGCAGCTCCTCCAGGTCCTCACACCCTTCACTGACTGCAGTAACTCCAGGTCCTCACACCCTTTACTGACCGCAGTAACTCCAGGACCTCACACCCTTCACTGACCACAGCTCCTCCAGGACCTCACACCCTTCACTGACCGCAGCTCCTCCAGGTCCTCACACCCTTCACTGACTGCAGCTCCTCCAGGTCCTCACACCCTTCACTGACCGCAGCTCCTCCAGGTCCTCACACCCTTCACTGACCGCAGCTCCTCCAGGTCCTCACACCCTTCACTGACCGCAGCTCCTCCAGGTCCTCACACCCTTCACTGACCGCAGCTCCTCCAGGACCTCACACCCTTCACTGACCGCAGCTCCTCCAGGACCTCACACCCTTCACTGACCGCAGCTCCTCCAGGTCCTCACACCTTTCACTGACCGCAGCTCCTCCAGGTCCTCACACCCTTTACTGACCGCAGTAACTCCAGGACCTCACACCCTTCACTGGCCACAGCTCCTCCAGGTCCTCACACCCTTCACTGACCGCAGCTCCTCCAGGTCCTCACACCCTTCACTGACCGCAGCTCCTCCAGGTCCTCACACCCTTCACTGACCGCAGCTCCTCACACCCTTCACTGACCGCAGCTCCTCCAGGTCCTCACACCCTTCACTGACCGCAGCTCCTCCAGGACCCCACACCCTTCACTGACCGCAGCTCCTCCAGGACCTCACACCCTTCACTGACCACAGCTCCTCCAGGTCCTCACACCCTTTACTGACCTCAGCTCCTCCAGGACCTCACACCCTTCACTGACCGCAGTAACTCCAGGTCCTCACACCCTTCACTGGCCACAGCTCCTCCAGGTCCTCACACCCTTCACTGACCGCAGCTCCTCCAGGACCTCACACCCTTCACTGACCGCAGCTCCTCCAGGTCCTCACACCCTTTACTGACCTCAGCTCCTCCAGGACCTCACACCCTTCACTGACCGCAGTAACTCCAGGTCCTCACACCCTTCACTGGCCACAGCTCCTCCAGGTCCTCACACCCTTCACTGACCGCAGCTCCTCCAGGACCTCACACCCTTCACTGACCGCAGCTCCTCCAGGTCCTCACACCCTTTACTGACCTCAGCTCCTCCAGGACCTCACACCCTTCACTGACCGCAGTAACTCCAGGTCCTCACACCCTTCACTGGCCACAGCTCCTCCAGGTCCTCACACCCTTCACTGACCGCAGCTCCTCCAGGACCTCACACCCTTCACTGACCGCAGCTCCTCCAGGTCCTCACACCCTTCACTGACCGCAGCTCCTCCAGGTCCTCACACCCTTCACTGACCACAGCTCCTCCAGGTCCTCACACCCTTTACTGACCGCAGTAACTCCAGGTCCTCACACCCTTCACTGACCTCAGCTCCTCCAGGTCCTCACACCTTTCACTGACCGCAGCTCCTCCAGGTCCTCACACCCTTCACTAACCTCAGCTCCTCCAGGTCCTCACACCCTTCACTGACCTCAGCTCCTCCAGGACCTCACACCCTTCACTGACCGCAGCTCCTCCAGGACCTCACACCCTTCACTGGCCACAGCTCCTCCAGGTCCTCACACCCTTCATTGACCGCAGCTCCTCCAGGTCCTCACACCCTTCACTGACCACAGCTCCTCCAGGTCCTCACATCTAACCTAGTGGACAAGGACAGAACTCCAGGGTCCTGGACATGACAGAAATCATCCAAAATAGTAATACAGTAAATGTGATGATGTCACACTGACCGCTGGCGAGGAGCTGATGACAATGTCTGACCATTTTCCAGTTTTTGGAAGCGCAGCCTGTGGTGGAGCAGATGGACGGTGTAATGAAGAACCTGAGGAGGTAGCGGCCAAATAACGAGGTCTCCTCCTAATCAGGACCCTAACGAGCCACCCCATTATCTCCAGAACACAACAGTGCTCATTAAAAGTAGTCGAAAGTTATATAACATGCAGAGATTAATAGTCATGGTTTATACTCCAGTCACATCCAGAGCTGCTGCAGTCATGTCCTCATAACAAGGACTCATCCTAATCAGGGCCCTAACAAGTCGTCAGGTCAGAACAGCACTCATTAAAATTAGTCAACAGGTATATAACATCCTCAGATTAGTATTCATGGCTCATGCTCCAGTCACATCCAGAGCCGCATTAACAGTGATTCGGTTACATTGTGTCTTATACTGCTGTGACATTCAGAGCTGCACTCACAGTCCTGCAGTTACATTCAGAGCTGCACTCACATCCTGCAGTTACATTTAGAGCTGCACTCACAGTCCTGTGGTTACATTCAGAGCTGCACTCACATCCTGCAGTTACATTTAGAGCTGCACTCACATCCTGCAGTTACATGTAGAGCTGCACTTACAGTCCTGCAGTTACATTCAGAGCTGCACTCACAGTCCTGCAGTTACATTCAGAGCTGCACTCACATCCTGCAGTTACATGTAGAGCTGCACTTACAGTCCTGCAGTTACATTCAGAGCTGCACTCACAGTCCTGCAGTTACATTTAGAGCTGCACTCACATCCTGCAGTTACATGTAGAGCTGCACTCACAGTCATGCAGTTACATGTAGAGCTGCACTCACAGTCCTGCAGTTATATTCAGAGCTGCACTCACAGTCCTGCAGTTACATGTAGAGCTGCACTCTCAGTCCTGCAGTTACATGTAGAGCTGCACTCACAGTCATGCAGTTACATGTAGAGCTGCACTCACAGTCCTGCAGTTATAGTCAGAGCTGCACTCACAGTCTTGCAGTTACATTCAGAGCTGCACTCACAGTCTTGCAGTTATATTCAGAGCTGCACTCACAGTCCTGCAGTTACATGTAGAGCTGCACTCACAGTCATGCAGTTACATGTAGAGCTGCACTCACAGTCCTGCAGTTATAGTCAGAGCTGCACTCACAGTCTTGCAGTTACATTCAGAGCTGCACTCACAGTCATGCAGTTACATGTAGAGCTGCACTCACAGTCATGCAGTTACATGTAGAGCTGCACTCACAGTCCTGCAGTTATATTCAGAGCTGCACTCACAGTCCTGCAGTTACATGTAGAGCTGCACTCACAGTCCTGCAGTTATAGTCAGAGCTGCACTCACAGTCTTGCAGTTACATTCAGAGCTGCACTCACAGTCTTGCAGTTATATTCAGAGCTGCACTCACAGTCCTGCAGTCACATGTAGAGCTGCACTCTCAGTCCTGCAGTTACGTGCAGAGCTGCACTCACAGTCTTGCAGTTACATTCAGAGCTGCACTCACAGTCTTGCAGTTACATTCAGAGCTGCACTCACAGTCTTGCAGTTACATTCAGAGCTGCACTCACAGTCTTGCAGTTACATTCAGAGCTGCACTCACAGTCTTGCAGTTACATTCAGAGCTGCACTCACAGTCTTGCAGTTACATTCAGAGCTGCACTCACAGTCTTGCAGTTACATTCAGAGCTGCACTCACAGTCCTGCACTTACATTCAGAGCTGCACTCACAGTCTTGCAGTTACATTCATAGCTGCACTCACAGTCTTGCAGTTACATTCAGAGCTGCACTCACAGTCTTGCAGTTACATTCAGAGCTGCACTCACAGTCCTGCACTTACATTCAGAGCTGCACTCACAGTCTTGCAGTTACATTCATAGCTGCACTCACAGTCTTGCAGTTACATTCAGAGCTGCACTCACAGTCTTGCAGTTACATTCAGAGCTGCACTCACAGTCTTGCAGTTACATTCATAGCTGCACTCACAGTCTTGCAGTTACATTCATAGCTGCACTCACAGTCTTGCAGTTACATTCAGAGCTGCACTCACAGTCTTGCAGTTACATTCAGAGCTGCACTCACAGTCTTGCAGTTACATTCAGAGCTGCACTCACAGTCCTGCAGTTACATTCAGAGCTGCACTCACAGTCCTGCAGTTATATTCAGAGCTGCACTCACAGTCCTGCAGTTACATTCAGAGCTGCACTCACATCCTGCAGTTGCATGCAGAGCTGCACTCACAGTCCTGCAGTTACATGTAGAGCTGCACTCACAGTCCTGCAGTTATAGTCAGAGCTGCACTCACAGTCTTGCAGTTACATTCAGAGCTGCACTCACAGTCTTGCAGTTACATTCAGAGCTGCACTCACAGTCTTGCAGTTACATGTAGAGCTGCACTCACAGTCCTGTGAACCGAGAGCAAGGCAGGTGGTTTGGACTCCGCAACCAGAAATGAACGCACACGCGGTAGTTCAAGAAAAGAATATATATTTACTATAAGTTAATAAAGGCTATTTGAAGGTAAAATGACAGGGATAAAGACAAGCAAAATATACAATATAGCATGAACAATTTCAAGGCAAATTCTGCAATGGTTTCTACTTTTACTCTGTCCACTTCTGCAGTATGGACACTGAATGAACAATATACTCAAAACTATCCCTAACTGACCCTGACTTCACATTTGGGTGCACCCCCTTTTCCCCAGTGGTCCAGGTGGACCGCTTACAGTCCGTAGAATCGCGCGGTGGGGCCCAAAGTCGTTCCTTTCTTTTATAGTGAAGCGTCCTCTCCTCACGGTTATCAGGATCTCAGGAGAAATGAAGTCCTCTTTAACAGGGAAACCCAATGAATGCAATGTAATCCAACAGCAGATTCCACTCAGCACACTGACAGTCCTGCCGAATCCATACACTGAGCTGGGATGTAAACCGGGATTTAGCAGTTACTGTCCAGTATGTCAACAGCACTGCGAGTCTCTATCTGTGGTATCCATATACACAGTCACAATGTCAGTCTCACTGATCAGCCACTGAGCACAGTTTCTTTCACGTGGACTCACTAGTCCTGTTGTCTCTTTACACTCTGTTTGTCTCTGGACCAAGATACAGCTTAGCTGTACAGAAAAATATCCACACCAGTTCAACACAGCACAGACACCTGTCTTCTCTCTTGCCAAGATGGCTGCTGCTCTCTGTCTCCTCACTTCCTGCTTCTCTGCTCACACTCTGTCTGCAGAACAGGCAGGCTGACATAAAAGGGGGGGGGGGTGTCATTCCAGCATCATGTCACAATTACAATGGCTGCTGTCTTAAAGGAACAGAATCACAGAAATACATTCAACATTAACAATTTATACAGACAAATAAAGCTTAGGACAACATTGGCTGTCTCTTACAGTCCTGCAGTTACATGAAGAGCTGCACTCACAGTCCTGCAGTTACATGAAGAGCTGCACTCTCAGTCCTGCAGTTACATGCAGAGCTGCACTCACTTTATCACTGTGACATCATGTCTTACACTCCAGTCACATTCAGAGCTGCATGCACAGTCCTGCTATTACGTTGTCTTATACTGCAGTCACTTCTAGACCTACACTTCCAATTTTGCTATTACTGTACACCTCTAGAGCCTGCGTACTGACCACTATATACTGATCCTGTTCTAGTAGGTATAGCGCCTCCTACTGGTAATCGGTGTGTGCACACTCCTCCACTGAGCTACTGCTGTCTTTGTCAGTCTTCACTGTATTTCTTCCATTCTATTCATGAACCAGGATAAGCAGAATTCTATGTCCCTCCATGACAGGGAGAGCTTTAGAGCAGAGGACTATAAAGTCTTCCCTATGGCTGTGTGTGTCAGTCTTCACTGTAGTTCTGGCATTCTGTTAATGAACCAGAGAACTCAGGATGAGCAGAACTCTTTGCCTCTCCATGTCAGGGGAGAACTGCAGATCAGAGGACTATGACAGCTCTATAATAAGCAGTAACTCTACCGTTATACATCAGAGGACGCTCATTAGCATCTGATTAATGATGACTTCCAGCTAATTTACATATCTAATGAGCTCGTTACTGCGGGATGTGAGGGTGATGGCGGTTCAGGGGCTGCCTGTGCGGCATCATTAATGGAGACTCCTCATCCTGGCGCCTCCTCCAGGGTCTCCGGCTCGCACTCCCCTGTTCCTTATTGAGGTGTAGTGGAGATATACAAAAAACTAATGAGGGCAGAGCAGCGCCCCCAGAGGTGAAGCCGGGGCAGAGAGTTGGATCAGCCCCCCTATACCCGAAAATCATTAGATGAAGCAAAAACGGTAAAATCAATTATATAAAAATAATACTGTCATATAACAGTCACTGCCATATACCAACCACCGCCATATAACAATTACCGCCATATAACAATCACTGCCATACTGTATAACAATCACCGCCATATAGCAACCACCACCATATAACAATCACCGCCATATACCAACTACCGCCATATACCAACCACCGCATATAACAGTCACTGCCATATACCAACCACCGCCATATAACAATCACCGCCATATAACAATCACTGCCATACTGTATAACAATCACCGCCATATAACAACCACCGCCATATAACAGTCACCGCCATATACCAACCACCACCTTATAACAATCACCGTCATATACCAACCACCGCATATAACAGTCACCGCCATATACCAACCACCACCATATAACAATCATCGTCATATACCAACTACCGCCATATACCAACCACCGCATATAACAGTCACTGCGATATACCAACCACCGCCATATAACAATCACTGCCATACTGTATAACAATCACCGCCATATAGCAACCACCGCCATATAACAGTCACCGCCATATACCAACCACCACCATATAACAATCACAGTCATATACCAACTACCGCCATATACCAACCACCGCATATAACAGTCACTGCCATATACCAACCACCGCCATATAACAATCACTGCCATACTGTATAACAATCACCGCCATATAGCAACCACCACCATATAGCAACCACCGCCATATACCAACCACCGCCATATAACAGTCACCGCCATATACCAACCACCACCATATAACAATCACCGCCATATACCAACTACCGCCATATACCAACCACCGCATATAACAGTCACTGCCATATACCAACCACCGCCATATAACAGTCACTGCCATATAACAATCACTGCCATATAGCAATCACTGCCATATAGCAACCACCGCCATATACCAACCACTGCCATATAACAGTCACCGCCATATACCAACCACCGCCATATAGCAACCACCGCCATATAACAATCACTGCCATACTGTATAACAATCACCGCCATATAGCAACCACCGCCATATAACAGTCACCGCCATATACCAACCACCACCATATAACAATCACCGCCATATACCAACTACCGCCATATACCAACCACCGCATATAACAGTCACTGCCATATACCAACCACCGCCATATAACAGTCACCGCCATATACCAACCACCACCATATAACAATCACCGCCATATACCAACTACCGCCATATACCAACCACCGCATATAACAGTCACTGCCATATACCAACCACCGCCATATAACAGTCACTGCAATATAACAATCACTGCCATATAGCAATCACTGCCATATAGCAACCACCGCCATATACCAACCACCGCCATATAACAGTCACCGCCATATACCAACCACCGCCATATAGCAACCACCGCCATATAACAATCACTGCCATACTGTATAACAATCACCGCCATATAGCAACCACCGCCATATAACAGTCACCGCCATATACCAACCACCGCCATATAACAATCACCGCCATATACCAACTACCGCCATATACCAACCACCGCATATAACAGTCACTGCCATATACCAACCACCGCCATATAACAATCACCGCCATATAACAATCACTGCCATACTGTATAACAATCACCGCCATATAGCAACCACCGCCATATAACAGTCACCGCCATATACCAACCACCACCATATAACAATCACCGCCATATAACAATCACTGCCATATACCAACCACCGCATATAACAGTCACTGCGATATACCAACCACCGCATATAACAGTCACTGCCATACTGTATAACAATCACCGCCATATAGCAACCACCGCCATATAACAGTCACCGCCATATACCAACCACCACCATATAACAATCACCGTCATATACCAACTACCGCCATATACCAACCACCGCATATAACAGTCACTGCGATATACCAACCACCGCCATATAACAATCACTGCCATACTGTATAACAATCACCGCCATATAGCAACCACCGCCATATAACAGTCACCGCCATATACCAACCACCACCATATAACAATCACAGTCATATACCAACTACCGCCATATACCAACCACCGCATATAACAGTCACTGCCATATACCAACCACCGCCATATAACAATCACTGCCATACTGTATAACAATCACCGCCATATCGCAACCACCGCCATATAACAGTCACCGCCATATACCAACCACCACCATATAACAATCACAGTCATATACCAACTACCGCCATATACCAACCACCGCATATAACAGTCACTGCCATATACCAACCACCGCCATATAACAATCACTGCCATACTGTATAACAATCACCGCCATATAGCAACCACCGCCATATAGCAACCACCGCCATATACCAACCACCGCCATATACCAACCACCGCCATATAACAGTCACCGCCATATACCAACCACCACCATATAACAATCACCGCCATATACCAACTACCGCCATATACCAACCACCGCATATAACAGTCACTGCCATATACCAGCCACCGCCATATAACAGTCACTGCCATATAACAATCACTGCCATATAGGAATCACTGCCATATAGCAACCACCGCCATATACCAACCACCGCCATATAACAGTCACCGCCATATACCAACCACCGCCATATAGCAACCACCGCCATATAACAATCACTGCCATACTGTATAACAATCACAGCCATATAGCAACCACCGCCATATAACAGTCACCGCCATATACCAACCACCACCATATAACAATCACCGCCATATACCAACTACCGCCATATACCAACCACCGCATATAACAGTCAAAGCCATATACCAACCACCGCCATATAACAGTCACCGCCATATACCAACCACCACCATATAACAATCACCGCCATATACCAACTACCGCCATATACCAACCACCGCATATAACAGTCACTGCCATATACCAACCACCGCCATATAACAGTCACTGCCATATAACAATCACTGCCATATAGCAATCACTGCCATATAGCAACCACCGCCATATACCAACCACCGCCATATAACAGTCACCGCCATATACCAACCACCGCAATATAGCAACCACCGCCATATAACAATCACTGCCATACTGTATAACAATCACCGCCATATAGCAACCACCGCCATATAACAATCACCGCCATATAACAACTACCGCCATATACCAACCACTGCATATAACAGTCACTGCCATATACCAACCACCGCCATATAACAGTCACTGCCATATAACAATCACCTCCATATAGCAACCACCACCATATAACAGTCACCGCCATTTACCAACCACCGCCATATTACAGTCACTGCCATATAACAATCACCGCCATATAACAGTCACTGCCATATAGCAACCACCGCCATATAACAGTCACTGCCACATAACAATCACCGCCATATAGCAACCACCGCCATATACCAACCACCGCCATATAACAGTCACTGCCATATAACAACCACTGCCATATAACAGTCACTGTCATATACCAACCACCGCCATATAACAATCACCGCCATATAACAACCACGGCCATATAGCAACCACCGCCATATAACAATCACCGCCATATAGCAACCACCGCCATATACCAACCACCGCCATATAACAGTCACTGCCATATAACAACCACTGCCATATAACAGTCACTGTCATATACCAACCACCGCCATAAAACAATCACCGCCATATAACAACCACGGCCATATAACAACCACCGCCATATAACAGTCACCGCTATATAACAACCACCGCCATATAACAACCACCGCCATATGCCAACCACCACCATATAACAACCACCGCCATATAACAGTCACCGCTATATAACAACCACCGCCATATAAAAGTCTCCGCCATATAACAGTCTCCGCCATATAACAGCCACCGCCATATAACAGTCACCGCCGTATAAGAACCACCGCCATATAACAGCCACCGCCATATAACAGCCACCGCCATATAACAACCACCGCCATATAACAACCACCGCCATATAACAGTCACCGCCATAAAACAGTCACTGCCATATATTAATATTATTATTATTGTTTATTTATATAGCACCATTAATTCCATGGTGCTCTGTACATTATTATATTAATTCCATGGTGCTCTGTACATTATTATATTAATCCCATAGTGCTCTGTACATTATTATATTCATTCCATGGTGCTCTGTACATTATTATATTAATCCCATGGTGCTCTGTACATTATTATATTAATCCCATGGTGCTCTGTACATTATTATATTACTCCCATGGTGCTCTGTATATTAGTATAGTAATTCCATGGTGCTGTACATTATTATATTAATCCCATGGTGCTGTACATTATTATATTAATCCCATGGTGCTCTGTACATTATTATATTAATTCCATGGTGCTCTGTACATTATTATATTAATCCCATGTGCTGTACATTATTATATTAATCCCATGGTGTTCTGTACATTATTATAGTAATCCCATGGTGCTCTGTACATTATTATATTAATCCCATGGTGCTCTGTACATTATTATATTAATCCCATGGTGCTTTACATTTGAGGATTTACATACGGTACACCAGATATACAAAACAGGTAATACTAGCAGTGATCACTGACACAGTGGGATAGAGGGCCCTGCCCGCAAGGGCTTACAGTCTATGAGGGAAGAGGGATAGAGACAGAAGGTGGGGGTAGAGGCTGTACAGATGGCAGTGTGGTGACAGTAGTGTTATTGGAGGCTGTACAGATGGCGGTGTGGTGACAGTAGTGTTATTGGAGGTTGTACAGATGGCGGTGTGGTGACAGTAGTGTTATTGGAGGCTGTACAGATGGCGGTGTGGTGACAGTAGTGTTATTGGAGGCTGTACAGATGGCGGTGTGGTGACAGTAGTGTTATTGGAGGCTGTACAGATGGCGGTGTGGTGACAGTAGTGTTATTGGGGGTTGTACAGATGGCGGTGTGGTGACAGTAGTGTTATTGGAGGCTGTACAGATGGCGGTGTGGTGACAGTAGTGTTATTGGAGGTTGTACAGATGGCGGTGTGGTGACAGTAGTGTTATTGGAGGCTGTACAGATGGCGGTGTGGTGACAGTAGTGTTATTGGAGGCTGTACAGATGGCGGTGTGGTGACAGTAGTGTTATTGGTGGTTGTACAGATGGCGGTGTGGTGACAGTAGTGTTATTGGTGGTTGTACAGATGGCGGTGTGGTGACAGTAGTGTTATTGGAGGCTGTACAGATGGCGGTGTGGTGACAGTAGTGTTATTGGAGGTTGTACAGATGGTGGTGTGGTGACATTAGTGTTATTGGAGGTTGTACAGATGGCGGTGTGGTGACAGTAGTGTTATTGGGGGTTGTACAGATGGTGGTGTGGTGACAGTAGTGTTATTGGGGGTTGTACAGATGGCGGTGTGGTGACAGTAGTGTTATTGGGGGTTGTACAGATGGCGGTGTGGTGACAGTAGTGTTATTGGAGGTTGTACAGGTGGTGGTGTGGTGACAGTAGTGTTATTGGAGGTTGTACAGATGGCGGTGTGGTGACAGTAGTGTTATTGGAGGTTGTACAGATGGTGGTGTGGTGACATTAGTGTTATTGGAGGTTGTACAGATGGCGGTGTGGTGACAGTAGTGTTATTGGCGGTTGTACAGATGGTGGTGTGGTGACAGTAGTGTTATTGGGGGTTGTACAGATGGCGGTGTGGTGACAGTAGTGTTATTGGGGGTTGTACAGATGGCGGTGTGGTGACAGTAGTGTTATTGGAGGTTGTACAGATGGCGGTGTGGTGACAGTAGTGTTATTGGAGGTTGTACAGATGGCGGTGACAGTAGTGTTATTGGAGGCTGTACAGATGGCGGTGTGGTGACAGTAGTGTTATTGGAGGTTGTACAGATGGCGGTGTGGTGACAGTAGTGTTATTGGAGGTTGTACAGATGGCGGTGCGGTGACAGTAGTGTTATTGGAGGCTGTACAGATGGCGGTGTGGTGACAGTAGTGTTATTGGAGGTTGTACAGATGGCGGTGTGGTGACAGTAGTGTTATTGGAGGTTGTACAGATGGCGGTGCGGTGACAGTAGTGTTATTGGAGGCTGTACAGATGGCGGTGTGGTGACAGTAGTGTTATTGGAGGTTGTACAGATGGCGGTGCGGTGACAGTAGTGTTATTGGAGGCTGTACAGATGGCGGTGTGGTGACAGTAGTGTTATTGGAGGTTGTACAGATGGCGGTGTGGTGACAGTAGTGTTATTGGAGGTTGTACAGATGGCGGTGCGGTGACAGTAGTGTTATTGGAGGCTGTACAGATGGCGGTGTGGTGACAGTAGTGTTATTGGAGGTTGTACAGATGGCGGTGTGGTGACAGTAGTGTTATTGGAGATTGTACAGATGGCGGTGTGGTGACAGTAGTGTTATTGGAGGTTGTACAGATGGCGGTGCGGTGACAGTAGTGTTATTGGAGGCTGTATAGATGGCGGTGTGGTGACAGTAGTGTTATTGGAGGCTGTACAGATGGCGGTGTGGTGACAGTAGTGTTATTGGAGGTTGTACAGATGGCGGTGCGGTGACAGTAGTGTTATTGGAGGCTGTACAGATGGCGGTGTGGTGACAGTAGTGTTATTGGAGGTTGTACAGATGGCGGTGCGGTGACAGTAGTGTTATTGGAGGCTGTACAGATGGCGGTGTGGTGACAGTAGTGTTATTGGAGGTTGTACAGATGGCGATGTGGTGACAGTAGTGTTATTGGAGGTTGTACAGATGGCGGTGCGGTGACAGTAGTGTTATTGGAGGCTGTACAGGTGGCGGTGTGGTGACAGTAGTGTTATTGGAGGTTGTACAGATGGCGGTGTGGTGACAGTAGTGTTATTGGAGGTTGTACAGATGGCGGTGTGGTGACAGTAGTGTTATTGGCGGTTGTACAGATGGCGGTGTGGTGACAGTAGTGTTATTGGAGGCTGTACAGATGGCGGTGCGGTGACAGTAGTGTTATTGGAGGTTGTACAGATGGCGGTGTGGTGACAGTAGTGTTATTGGAGGTTGTACAGATGGCGGTGTGGTGACAGTAGTGTTATTGGAGGCTGTACAGATGGCGGTGTGGTGACAGTAGTGTTATTGGGGGCTGTACAGATGGCGGTGCGGTGACAGTAGTGTTATTGGAGGTTGTACAGATGGTGGTGTGGTGACACTAGTGTTATTGGAGGCTGTACAGATGGCGGTGTGGTGACACTAGTTTTATTGGTGGTTGTACAGATGGCGGTGTGGTGACAGTAGTGTTATTGGGGGCTGTACAGATTGCGGTGTGGTGACAGGAGTGTTATTGGGGGCTGTACAGATGGCGGTGTGGTGACAGTAGTGTAATTGGGGGCTGTACAGATGGCGGTGTGGTGACAGTAGTGTTATTGGAGGTTGTACAGATGGCGGTGTGGTGACAGTAGTGTTATTGGAGGCTGTACAGATGGTGGTGTGGTGACAGTAGTGTTATTGGCGGTTGTACAGATGGTGGTACGGTGACAGTAGTGTTATTGGAGGCTGTACAGATGGCGGTGTGGTGACAGTAGTGTTATTGGAGGTTGTACAGATGGTGGTGTGGTGACAGTAGTGTTATTGGGGGTTGTACAGATGGCGGTGTGGTGACAGTAGTGTTATTGGGGGTTGTACAGATGGCGGTGTGGTGACAGTAGTGTTATTGGAGGCTGTACAGATGGCGGTGACAGTAGTGTTATTGGAGGTTGTACAGATGGCGGTGACAGTAGTGTTATTGGAGGCTGTACAGATGGCGGTGTGGTGACAGTAGTGTTATTGGAGGTTGTACAGATGGCGGTGTGGT